>OX453076.1:1308506-1908506 GCA_949699795.1 Spicauda simplicius | reverse complement strand
TGAGTTTCTTGCCGGATCTTCTCAGTTGAGGTAGTTTTCCGAGCCGGTGGTAGTGTAAGAAAAAAAATGTAACTGACAATTTGGAAATGCCCCTGTAGGCCTATGCAAAATAAAGACATTTCATTTCATTTCATTTCATGGTCATCTGCAAGCAACTTTTCTTCAAAAACAACACTAATATCTGTAATCAATCATAGAAATGAAAGTGTTACTACTTTCCAATACTATAATGGTTGCCTGATATTAAAATGAGCCAGGTATCACAGCCTAATTGTTGAAACTTACTCTCTCGATCGGGAGGTCCAAGGTTCAAACCCAGGCACGCATCACTGATTCATGTGCGTATTAGAAACTACTTATCACTGCTTTTCGGCGAAGGAAAGCATCGTGAGGAAAACTACACACCCGAAAGTTCTGTAAAAAAAATAAAAAAGTTCTCGGAGGTGTGTGAAGTCCACCAATTCGCACTTGGCCAGCGCTATGGCTTCAACTCTTTTATTCTGAGAGAAGACCCGTGCCCAGCAGTGGGACAATAAGCAGTTGACGAGGTACCTTTGGTGGTACTGATAGGACTACACTAGTTCTACCATCTGGTTTTGTTATGATCGGATTAATGATGGTTCTAAGTAATATTATAACCTGTAAAACCTAAATTCCATGATAGCTGCATTTTATTACAACCTTCGAAATAACTTTGTACTCGATCCTCGGATTATATCGGCACTCTTGTATGTAAATACTCAACGGTCGCCAAATTGCATTTGTTGGTAGTCGTTTGTACGAAAACGTCAAATTTTGGAAAAGATCCAATTACTGGATACAGATGGAAAGGCCAAGGTCTTCATATTTGGAAACACTCTCATAAAAATCGATAACTTGCATCGATTATTTTATTCTAATGCCTATAACTCCATCTGTTAACTATTGTTATATCCGGCTAAGTGTGAGTCGGACTCCCGCATTAAGGGTTCTGTACCCATTGTCGTTTTAAAATTGTAATTTTTGTAATTATTAGGTACTAGGTGGTAGAGCCAGTGTAGTTTAACCGGGGAGGTACCACTGCCTCACCCATGTCTAATGTAGAAGAAGGGTTTAATCTGAAGTCAATCACAGGTCGCCTTATATAAAAGTATGCCGCCACCCGCACCCTTAAACCGAAACACAAGAAATGCTTCAAGTTAAAAAGATCTATTCCTGTTTAATACCAAAAAATTAATACCACTGGTGAAATAGGTGTGGCGGTGGCACCTGCCCCGTGGAAGTACACTCGTTCCAGGGTTGCCAACTTAGGGGTTTTCCCCCCAAATTTAGGGGATAAATACGTAGGATGGAGATTTTTAAGGGTGTAATATTTTTAGGGGTACTTTTAGGGGTTTTTATAACTTCAACATATAGTGTTTTTAAAGGGAAATCTTCCGCCAGGCTATACAATCATGCCACACGACGAAAAAGGTAATGCACTACACCCGAAGACCTTTTTTTTCGTCGTCAGGTCGGCTTGCCACGAAGAATTATTCATTGTGAGGGATTTTAGGGGTTTTAATGAAGGCTTTAGGGGAATACATTTTTGAGACTTGGTAACCCTGACTCGTTCTACGACCTTTAACCATACAAAGACCTCTGTGGTCTTGTTTTTATTATTTCATCAAATACCTCTAAAGGTATTTGTAACTCCTTATGTGCTTGGAAAATATCTCTATTCTTTTCGTAGGAAATTCTAGACTTCTTAGACGCAAGGCACTCATAATTGTGAGAAGAGCAAATGCGTGCGTCTAGTGCCGTCTCTTGCAGATTTTTAAGAAGATAAAAGACTTGGGAGTTTCTCAAGGGGAGGAATCCCTTTATGAGACTTTCTTTAGTTTTATTATGATATTGAAGTATGTACATGCCCATTTTTTTATATTTTTTAATAATGTAGTTAATGAGCATGCAGTTTACCTGATGGTACGTGGCCACTGCCGCCCATGAATGTCTGTGATGAACACAGGTGTCTAGGGGTTGGCAGCCATAAATCACTTTATATTGCAAGTATTTTTATATTTAGAACATTTTTAAAATGTACCACACAGTGTTTATATGTCTAAAACACAAAAACAAATTAACTCGTTCTGACCAAGGGTGCTGACCAAGGGTCCCTTCCCAAAATATGAGGGTCTTTAAACTATAACTCACTGCGATGGCCAAGTAAATACTAGGCGAATAAGTACAATTCTCATACAAATGCAAACCTTTTTTTTAGGTAACTCGTAGTTAATTTGTGTAGTTTTCCTTCACCGAAAAGCAGTGATAATTAATGTCTAATACACTCATAATAAAAAAGTGGTGCGTGCCCGGTATTTTTTTTATATCTGACTGAAGTAGCTAACGAGCATTCAGTCCACCTGATGGTAAGTGGTCACCGCCGCCCATGGACATCTGTAATTAACTTCATACAGAACATGGGTTCCATCTGAAGTCAATCACAGATGCGTTGCAACTCCCGAGGACTATGATGGTCGCCTCATGTGAAAGTGTGCCGGCTACTACATCCCTCTATCAAAACGCAAAAAATACTTCACGCTAGAAATAGGTGAGGCGGTGGTACTTACCCGGGCGAACTACCCAGGTTCTACCACCTTGAAACCTAGTTGTGTAGTTTTCCTCAATATGTTTTCCTTCACCAAAAAGCAGTGATAATTCATGTTTATTACGCTCATTATTAAAAAAAAGTAGTGCGTGCCCGGTAATTGAACCTTGGACCCTCCCTGAGAGCGAGTTTCTACTATTAGGGTATTACTGCTTGCCACAAAAATACTTAAATACAAACGCTTAACTGTATAAGGCAACGCAACGGAGAGGCTTAAGCTGCGAGTAAAACCCCCTTGAAAAGAAACGTTCTTTTAGTCTCAAGAGCAAACTATCGAGAGGCACTAAGCCTGACCCGGTCAGCTGTTCTCAAAGAATATGAAGAGAAATAGAAATAACGGAAATGAGACGAACGATCGATATTTTTCGTTAAGGACGTTTTTAGACGATTTTTATTCTCCATAGCAGAAAAGAGATGGATTTGAAAGTTATGCTTCCAATTAATAATTATTTGGAAGATAATACTTGAGCTGCTTAGAAAAATATTTTCCGTAAATGTTTTTTTTCGTTTTTTAATATGTGCTATAGAAGTCCAAAATAAAATCTGAATTTGCGTTAACTCAATTTGCGTTATTTATTTGGATTAATTTATTATTATTTTCCTTAACATTCAAGAAGTAAATTAGCATAGTTTCCACATGGTAAGCAGCCACTGTCGCCCCTGGACATATTATCGCGGAATTGACACAATTTACGAATTGTCGAATTCTTTTTTGGGTCGAAATATAGGCAAAAAGAATTCGAAAAGGATTCAAAAACCGCATATCGTGAGTACCCGTTAAGTATTAAAACATTGGAATTTTGTTTGCGAATTTCAGTCTACTAAATAAGCACGCCTGCTTCTTAGCATAGTTAAAAAAATCACAGACTACCCGACTTTTTTAATTCATAACCCTTCCTACTCCTTCCAAACTATTTTAGTTTTATTATATAGAAGATCCGATGCAAACAATGTTAAAATGCATTCCGATTGTTACGTTCAATTTATTTAGAACATAATTTGATAACATCTTTCGCACTAAGTGTTGCGGTCACGAAAGCCATATCGACAGACATCTAGGCGTCAGAGTCGCGTCGCAGACGGCTAGAGTGGGAGCTCGAACCGTTCGGTCAGGCAATCCCGGGAAGGACGGCGGTATGTGTGGTCGCATACCGCCGTAAAGACTAGACGCAGCGGTGGGCCCAGCCGCCCATCTGGGAGGAGCCCGATGGGGCAACGCGCTCGGAGGATTCCGGTTGAAGTCGTTTCGAGATCCCGGAGTCCTCCTTTTCAGCGCCGAGGACGGCCACCGGGGGGGTTTTAGTGCGGAAAAATCCCACATAACGCTCCCACGGCGTCGGGTACCTTTGGAAGGTTTCCCCCTCGAAAACAAAAAAAAAAAAGGCGTCAGAGCCGCAGTCTTCACAACGTAATGCTACGTTGTCCGTAGACGTAACGTCATTTGCTAACGACTTTTCTTTGAAGCCTTCACCATTTTTTAAAATAATAAGAATAATTAATATTACAATTATATGTGCATAAAATGTATACAATTTATTTATTTTTATACACCTGATAACGTATACAATAAATAAAGAGCAGTGCTAGTCTAATGGTTGAAACCTGCCCTCTCGATCGGGAGGTCCGAGGTTCAAATCCAGACACGCGCCACAGATTTTTCTAAAATTATGTTCGTATTAGACATTAATTACTTATCACTGCTTTTCGTTGAAGGAAAACATCGCGAGGAAACCCGTCAACCCATTATAGTCCCACTGCTGGGAACGGGTCTTTTCTCAGTATGACACAGTTTAGGAAATAGACCACCGCGCTGGCCAAGTGCGAATTGGCGGACTTCACACACCTCCGAGAACTTTTTTTTTCAAAGAACTTCTCGAGTGTGTAGGTTTCCTCACGATGTTTTCCTTCACCGAAAAACAGTGATAATTAATTTCTAACACGCGCATGAATCAATGGTGCTTGCCTGGGTTTGAACCGCGGACCTCCCGATTAAGAGGGCAAGTTTCAACCACTAGGCTATCACTTCCCTGCCTACACAATGCCTTGTATAATATAGTACTGCAAAATTTCCACTACTATATTATACAAGGCATTGCATAGCTTCAAAACGGCGTCACAAGATCGGCGCCAAGATGTCTGCGGATAGCGGGTTGCGTGACTACTTGCGCTATTTTGGCTTCAAGCTAAGGACTTATATACGAGGATCCAAGTAGATTTGTGCGTTTATTGTCTTTTATTACGTTAGTTTCTCGCAAGCATTTTCCTATGTATATCTGGAAGAAAACTTTGTAGTAGATAGTAGAAGCCTTTGTAGTTTGATTTAAGCAGGCATAATAAACATAACATAAAATAATTATTATACTATAAATATATTTCTCTATCAATATACTTGTGACAATATAAACGGTGATAGTTTTGAGAAAATGTATAAAAACTCGTACTGATGGCCTGGCTCAATTCCTGGTCCGGGTGCGGTCGGACCGAGTTCCCGGAGTCCTCTTTTTAGCGCCGAGGACGGTCACCAGGGGGGTTTTAGTGCGGTAAAAATCCCACATAACCCTGCGTCGCTCTCACGGCGTCAAGTACCTTTTGAAGGTTTCCCCCTCGAAAACAAAAAAAAAAGCTCAATTTCTGGACTCGTCAAATTTTAACGTTAACATATAATATCTAACATTTCTTTCGAGGCGCCACTATCGCAAATTTGTCCCTCTACCTCTATTGTACAAGGCATTGCATAGCGTCAAAACGGCGTCACAAGATCGGCGCCAAGATGTCTGCGGATAGCGGGTTGCGTGACTACTTGCGCTATTTTGGCTTCAAGCTAAGGATTTATAGACGATTATTCAAGTAAATTTGTGCGTTTATTGTCTTCAATTACGTTAGTTTCTCGCAAGCATTTTCCTATGTATGTCTGGAAGAAAACTTTGTAGTAGATAGTAGAATACTTTGTAGTTTGATTTAAGCAGGCGTAAATAAATATAATTAACATATACTATAAATATATATATATATTTTTTTTATATTGTCCACCAATTCGCACTTGGCCAGCGCGGTGGACTATGGTCTAAACTCTCTCATTCTGAGAGAAGACCCGTGCCCAGCAGTGGGACAATAATGGGTTGACGAGAGATAAATATATTTCTCTACCAATATACATACTTGTGACAATATAGACGGTGATAGTTTTAAGAGAACGTATAAAACTCGTACTGATGGCCCAGCTCAAGGTCATTCCCGGACTTGTCAAATGTTAATACTAACCATAACGTATAATACCTAACATTACTACTGTAAAGAAAAAAAGTTCACGGAGGTATGTGAAGTCCACCAATTCGTACTTGGCTAGCGCGGTGGACTATGGCCTAAAACTCTTTCATTCTGAGACCCGTGCCGAGCAGTGGGACAATAATGGGTTGACGATGATCTAACAATACACTAAAACACCATAAAACAAAACGGAGCAATGTTGGGGGCGCCACTATCGCAAATTTGTCACTCTACCTCTATTGTACAAAGCATTGCATAGCTTCAACACGGCGTCACAAGACCGGCGCCAAGATGTCTGCGGATAGCGGGTTGCGTGACTACTTGCGCTATTTTGGCTTCAAGCTAAGGACTTATAGACGAGGATCCAAGTAAGTTTGTGCGTTTATGGTCTTCAATTACGTTAGTTTCTCACAAGCATTTTTAATACAATACAAATACGTTTTCCTATGTATGTCTGGAAGAAAACTTTGTAGTAGATAGATAGTAGTAGTCTTTGTAGTTTGATTTAAGCAGGTATAATTGTCATAAACTATATATATATATATATATATATTTCTCTACCAATATACTTGCAATAATGTCAACGGTGATAATTATGAGGAAACGTATAAAACTCGCGCTGATGGCCCATATCAAGGTCATTCCTGGACTCGTCAAATGTTAACGTTAACATCAATAACATAACACTAACAATATGGTATTTTAGTACACCATAAAAAAACGGAGCAACGTTGGAGGCACCACTATCGCAAATTTGTCACTCTACCTCTATTGTACAAAGCATTGCATAGCTTCAAAACGGCGTCACAAGACCGGCGCCAAGATGTCTGCGGATAGCGGGTTGCGTGACTACTTGCGCTATTTTGGCTTCAAGCTAAGGGCTTATAGACGAGGATTCAAGTAAATTTGTGCGTTTATTGTCTTCAATTACGTTAGTTTCTCGCAAGCATTTTCAATACAATTCAAATACGTTTTCCTACGTATGTCTGGAGGAAAACTTTGTAGTTTGATTTAAGCAGGCATAATTATCACATACTATATATATATATATATATATATATATATATATATATATATATTTCTCTACCAATATACTTACGATAATGTAAACGGTGATAATTATGAGGAAACGGATAAAACTCGTACTGATGGCCTAGCTCAATTCCTGGACTCGTCAAATTTTAACGTTAACATATAATATCTAACATTACTTCTTTAAAGAAAAAAAGTTCCCGGAGGTGTGTGAAATCCACCAATTCACTCTTGGCCAGCGCGGTGGACTATGGCCTAAAACTCTCTCATTCTGAGACCCGTGCCCAGCAATGGGACAATAATGGGTTGACGATATTCTAACAATACACTAAAACACCATAAAACAACACGAATCAACGTTGGAGGCGCCACTATCGCAAATTTGTCCCTCTACCTCTATTGTACAAAGCATTGCATAGCTTCAACACGGCGTCACAAGACCGGCGCCAAGATGTCTGCGGATAGCGGGTTGCGTGACTACTTGCGCTATTTTGGCTTCAAGCTAAGGACTTATAGACGAGGATCCAAGTAAGTTTGTGCGTTTATGGTCTTCAATTACGTTAGGTTCTCGCAAGCAGTTTCCTATGTATGTCTGGAAGAAAACCTTGTCGCAGATAGTAGAAGCCTTTGTAGTTTAATTTAAGCAGGCATAAATAAACGTACTTAATATATACTATAAATATATTTCTCTACCAATATACTTGTGACAATTTAAACGGTGATAATTTTGAGGAAACGGATAAAACTCGTACTGATGGCCTAACTCAAGGTCGTTCCTGGACTTGTCAAATATTAACTTTAATGTATAATATCTAACAATACACTAAATCACGATAAAACAAAACGGAGCAAGGGCAGGCGCCACTATCGCAAATTGTCCCTCTGCCTCTATTCTACTAAGCATTGCATAGCTTCAACACGGCGTCTTAAGACCGGCGCCAAGATGTCTGCGGATAGCGGGTTGCGTGACTACTTGCGCTATTTTGGCTTCAAGCTAAGACTTATATACGAGGATACGAGTTTTGTGCGTTAGCTGTCTTTAATTACGTTAGTCGCAAATACCATTTTATTGTGGATGACTGGAAGAAAACTTGTTAATATGTAGTAGAATCCCATGTTTTTTTGAGAAATGAAAAAAATTTGGAAATGGACAGTAGTGGACTTTAAAAAAGTATTAAAAACTAAATGAAAAGTCCTATGGACATAGACATTACTATTTCTTATATTGAAGAAAAGAAATTCGTTCCTAAAATATTATAATATTTATTATTTTAATATAAGTCTAAAGGTGGTAGAACCAGTGTAGTAACCGTGGAAGTACCACCGCCACACCTATTCCTTGCGTGAATCATTTCTTGTGTTTCGATGGAAAGGTGTGGTTGCCGGCACACATTTATATGAGGCGACTATTATAGTCCTCGGGAGTAGCAACACATCTGTAATTGACTTCAGATAGCACCCATGTTCTGTATGAAGTTGATTACAGATGTCCATGACCATGACTCCATGTTCGTTTGCTATGTCAGTCAGATAAAGAAAAAAAAGAAGTTTCAAGACTCATTATATTGAATTTTCATTAATTTATTTACATGAGCATATGAACAGATATACAATGACTTATGTACGGGCAATGGAATCTTTCATTAATCATGTTTCGGTACTATCACCTCTAATTTAACCTTCTCCATTTAAAATAATCATAAAATTACTTTGCCGTAGGTTACCCAACAATACAATACTTTCAAGTAACAAATAACATCGCTTGCCAACAATAGGTATCAATAACATGGAAACGACAAAGCCTCCGTGTAGGCTGTCACAGTAAGTACAATTAGTAGGCTTTGGCTGTACCAACGACGATATACTACAAGAGATTGTAGAGATAAAAAAAGAAATGTGAAAACACTTTTTGTGCCGGATTTTTAGTAATGATTTTTTTACTGTTTTAAATGTCTTGACGTGAAATATTGTAAATCTATAACAAACATAGTTTGGATTTGTAGATGTTTGTTATGAACGTTAATAGAAGGGGGGTGACACCCCCTCGAAGGGATCTCCACTTTGTCATGGTGAGGGAGCTCAGTAAACGTGGCTTGAACCACCACGGTGAAGCCATGAGAGATCCCAGCGAGGGGAAGCTCCGAGTGTGCTTGGCTGGGGGCCCGCTCCGGATGCATCCAAGGGGGCTGTTGGGGACGTTGTTTTCTGTCCTCCGCAGCCAGCTGGGGTCGCGGGATTGAGTAAAGACCAAACAAATATATAAAAGATGGATTTCGTTATGTTTTCTGACTGTACATTTTTTATGAAACAAATCCTGAGTGTGGTCATGAATTCTACAATTTACTTGTAATATGATAAAGCCTGTCCATGAACATCTTAAGGCCTATTTATTAAATTGAAACCATTTTTATCGCTTTTTTACCAATACTACATTTTGAATCTATCATTCATATCTATCAAAATATTGGCAAGGCAAAAAAACATGATTGTACGTATACTTAAAATAAATGTATATAAATAAGAAAAAAGATAAACTTGCTGGGTTTCTTGCCGGATCTTCTCAGTTGAGGTCGTATTCCGATCCAGTGGTAGTGTAAGAAAAAAAATGTAACTGACATTTTTTAAGTGTTAAAGTTAAAGACATTTCATTTCATTGACTTATATTCCCCAAATCCTCATAATTATTACATCGCTTATCGCTTATATTACAACAAGCGAACCCAGAGGTCATATTGCGCAATGTCAAGTAGGTCACGATCCAAGCTATTTCAATATTTGTCAGAAATGGATCGATGTACGATCCAGCCTTTACCAATCTTGTCCATTACATATTACCTGATTATTGTCGAGTTTATGTCCTACGATGACTAGTGAACATGTAGTATTAGTAAATTATTAAAACATAAGCATTTTCATAAAATACTGTTTAAGGCCTGTCTACTTTAAAATTATTTTATGTATGGTAACATTGTTAAATTATTATAAAACACACTGCTCAAAGTTATTATTTGCCTACAGTTTCTTTTGTCTTTCAAGTCGTTGGATTTTTTTTTACAAACGAGCATGCAGTCCACCTGATGGTATGTGGCCACTGCCGCCCATGGACATTTGTAATCAACTTCATACAGAACATGGGTTCCATCTGAAGTCAGTCACAGATGCGTTGCTACCCCCGAGGACTATGATGGTCGTCTCATGTGAAAGTGTGTCGGCAACCACACTCTTCTATCGAAACGCAAGAAATGCTTCACGCTAGAAATTGGTGTGGCGGTGGTACTTCCCTGGTCGAACTACACTGGTTCTACCACCTTGTATTCTATTATTAAAACAAAAAACAATTACTTAAAAACAATTCTTACCAGATGGTAGCACCGGTGTAGTTCGACCGGGGAAGTACCACCGCCACACGTATTTCTAGCGTAAAGCATTTCTTGCGTTTCGATGGAAGGGTGTGGTTGCCGGCACACTTACACATGAGGTGACCATAATAGTCCTCGGGAGTGGCAACGCGTCTGTAATTGACTTCAGATAGAACTGATGTTCTGAAGTTGATTACAGATGTCCATGAGCGGCATTGACCACTTACCATTAGGTGGACTGCATACTCATTTGCTACGTCGACCAAATAAAAAAAAAACTCTGAAATTGGTCTCGATCAATCGTTTTTCGCATTGAGTTTTTTCTTTTAACAATATAAAATATTTTTTCAACATCAAGATGTTTTTCAAAACGTAAACATGTGTTCCGTGCATCTCTCATAAGCATATTCGCTGTAAAAGGATGTTAAGGAAAGCGTAAAAATTAATTACCAGTTTGACTTGTTCTTTATTGCAATAAGTCAAGCAAGCGATTCGCGTGTTGAAAGTTAATTAATAAATCAGATGAAACAAACATTGATTACGAACAGGATCGAAAGAACAGGTTTTGCTGCAAACAGTACGTAATTCCTCAATAAAAAGAATAAATAAGCCTAAAGTGCACTTGATAAACCGGCAGTAACTGCTCTGCGCAGTTTTAAAATTTTTTTTTTGTCTACCGCTTACTTTTAGAATTACCTTATAGAATCTAGAGCCGCCATCATTGTTTCACGATAAGGCAGACGGGCTACCTAATGGAAAGTAGTCACCGTCGCCTATGGACATTCGCAACACCAGAGGATTCGCCAATGCATCGCCAGCTTTGAAGGAGAGCTCTTTTCGCACCTTTCTTGAAGAGCCCCATGTCATAGAGTTTATGTCATTATCACTAAATATCGACGAAACAAGCAGAATATCCTATGACAATCAACTGACTGTAAATATTAATTTTAATCAAACCCACCGTTGCCGCCTGGACAACTTCGACGCCGCCTAAATTAACGCTTTATATTTTACTAGTTGACCCGGCGAACTTCATTCCACATAAAAGTCAAAAATCTCAAATTATCAGTGTTCAGATACAGCCTGGTGAAAGACAAACGGACGCCTACAGCCTGGTGAACGACAAACGGACGGAAAGTCGAACAGACGGATAGACCGCCAGACTGACAGTGGAGCCTTAGTAACAGGGTCCCGTTTCCACCGTTTGGGTACCAACCTGGAAAGGTAACTTACCTATAAAGCTGTCCTCATCATTAGCATGCAACGCGTGCATGACTAGCGCGGCGAGGATCGCGGGGCGCGAGGGCGGCAGCGGAGGCGCCAGCCCGCGCAGGCTCACCGGCGCGGCGGACCAGATTGCCCCGCAGAGCATGCCCTAGCGCTCCGCCCCCGGCATTGCCGGTGACCAGCCCTGGAGAGGGAAAGCTACGTTAGAAATCTTATTCATTTAAATTCGAAGGTTTGTCAGGATGTATGTATAGTGATGTAACGGACGTCAATATTTGACAAATATTTGTTAAATTTCGCAGAAATACGAAATTGGCGAATGTTGTTTTTTTCAGTTGGTAAAGGGTGTCAGAGTTTGTCAGGTTTTTTAGATACTTTCACTGGATGGAGAAGTATGAAATTACGACAGCTACAGTAGAAGTAGAGGAGGATTACGAAATCCTTTTTTCAAATAATGCATTAAACATACATAAAATCAACTAAAAACACCTTACACACACTACCGTGGTTTTAACACAAACACATTTTTTTATCTAACTAAAGTAGCAAACGAGCATGCAGTCCACCTGATGGTAAATGGTCACTGCCGCCCATGGACATCTGTAATCAATTACATATAAAACATGGGTTCCATCAGAAGTCAATCACAGAATTTCGCGTTGCTACTCTCGAGGACTGTGATGGTCGCCTTACGTGAAAGTGTGCCGGCAACCACACCCTTCTTTTGGAACGCAAGAAATGCTTTACGCTAGAAATGGGTGTGGCAGTGGTACTTCCCCGGTCGAACTACACTGGTTCTACCACCTTGAAAATAATAAACACATATAAACGAAATAAAACATTCAATGTCTTACTATGAAAATACGCAACGTCAAAAACATCAGATGTCTTTGTCAAAATACCCGCTACTGCTTTTAAATACAGCTTAGTCACTTAAACCTCTTCTTATCTTTTAAGGGTGTATTTAAAATAATTCAAAAATTAATACAATATAAATGAATTTGAGTAATATTAGTGCTACTTTGGACAATATAAAGATTAGTTTTCGAGTTGAATTACGGTCGAATTTCGACCGTTGCGACTGGTGACTAGTAGTTATATTATTTTACAAACATCAAGAATCTCTTCTTTTTTTTAAATTGATATAACTTTTTTATGTATAAACCGATTTACATAAAAATATTTATTTATTTTACGAAATATTTATAATATTAAATAACATATTTTATATTATAGTAAAATGTAAACTAACTTAAACTAAAATATATATTTACACCATATAAATTAATATAATAATCTATATTAAAAAGAAAAAATAAAAACATTATGTATAAAAAACTTCATCTAAATTATTGACCTTGCGTAGCGTACCTAAAATGCTGGCGACATTGCCTCGTTTGATGGCAATACTAATCCTTTGCCCGAGGTAAGAGCCAGCCCTTTGGTCAATGGTGCACTCGATAAGGAAAAAATCTATAATATAATATAATATAATCTAATCACTAGAATTTCTTCTTAAACGATTTTAGGTACAAACACTATGTAGTGTTAGTACCTAATATGCATAGCTACGTGCTCTGGTTGTACCTATAAATCATTCTTGTTTTTGTATACACGGTCTTCGTGCATCAAGTAGTAACTTTATTACATGTCGTAAATGAAAAATTTTGGATACGAGAGGGTTTAATCGAGGTCATTGCAACTTGACGAATGAATCATTGTTAACCCATTAAACGCTTTTTTTTAAACGCTTTCTACACTCATAGCCCCACACTAGGATTTTCTTCTATGTCTTGGGTGCCATGGACACACATAAACACGAATACACAAACACCCAGACCCAGAACAAGAATCTAAACTCATTCAGATACCTGTCTGGCCGGGAATCGAACCCGGGATCCACTGCGTGTCAGACCGGTACGGTAACCGCTGCGCCACGCGGGTCGTCAAATTAATGTTCCACTGCTGGGCACGAGTATTTTCATCACATTAAAGAAGCAAATGAGCATGCATTACACTTCGTTTCTTCGCCACATATATATGTGCCAGAAAATTGAAAAATATATTAATAAAAATGTTATCACACGTATGACGAATTCTTGAGCCATGATTTAAAAATTTAAAAATACAAAAAATATTAATTGCTAAAGTTATCAGCATTGTAATATAGTGTCTAATTGTAAGTATTTTATTGATAAATACGAGTATCTGAGTGTCATACATTTAGAACGTCTCAACCGGCATATTCAATTTTTAGCGCCCTTTTTTTTTAAAAACATCTTATGTAATCAATATTATTGTAACCCAAAAATTGACTAAATAAAGATCTTTCTTTGTTTCTTTCTTTCTATAAGTGAGCCGTCTAAACCCTCTTACTCTGAGGGTGCTCTCATAGACGACCCTTGTGGCGCAGCGGTTACCACACCGGTCTGACACGCAGTGGGTCCTGGGTTCGATTCCCGGCCAGACAGGTGAATGATGAGTTTAGATTCGTGATCTGGGTCTGGGTGTTTGTATATTCGTCTTTGCGTGTGTCCATGGCACCCACGACACAGGAGAATATCCTACTGTGGGGCTATGAGTGTAGAAAGCGTTTATTATAGCGTTTATTATTATAGTGGAAGAGTTATCATATCAGAGGCCTCATAGGCCAAAGCCAACCACTGGTGGTGTTTAGTGGGTAATCACGTAGGTCTTTCGTGAATCCCACATAACCAATGCGGACGGCCGCATTGGTATGAGCATTCACCACCACCCTCCCGCATGGAGGGTTTCACCTTTGTCCCCTTTCACCTTTGTCTGGGTGCAAAAAAAGAGGCCAGGGGCCATCACGTTAGCCAAGTACGAATTGCTAGACTTCATTCTTGAGATTTTTAAGGATTGTCGACAAGTGCTTCGGCAGGAATATTATTTTGCATAACCATATCTATATTTCGCGATACGCAAGGTCGTAAGTTTGTGAAAATTAACTGTGATTTAATGGGAATAAATACTACTCGACCAAAACAATTAGGCGCATGACAGTTGAAACGAACAACTAATTTAGTAATAACTTCAAAAATTCAACAATCACTCATTAAACTAATATGATAACGAAATAACATTAAACACGTGCTGGCTAACGTAAACACCTAGGCGATATACAACTGCACGTCACTAGGGGATACGCGGGGACAGAAGCGAGGTGCGGGGTACGGAACCGCTTTTGTTTCATGAAATGAAATGAAATGTGTTTATTTTGTATAGGCCAACGGGGCACTTACAAATTGTCAGTTACATTTTTTTTTCTTACACTACGACCGGATCGGAAAACGACCTCAACTGAGAAGATCCGGCAAGAAACTCAGCGGGTTTGTCTTTTTTCTTATTTATGTCCATTTTTTTATATAATTACAATCATGTTTTTTTACATGGTAATGAAAGTTAGCTTCAGTATCTTGCCTTACAGTTCAGTAAAAGAGAACCCTAACCCTAAAAGAGAACCGTTGGCAAGATACGCCTTGCAGCAGCTACGCAATTGTTGTGGTCACTTATGTAATAAAAACGTAGAACTCTCTGACTGAGTTTCTAACCATTTCACTGCCACTGATATTCGAGGCACCTTCAACCCTTAACGTCTAGGTCTGATGTTGCATGCTACGAATGCATGCGACGCAAATAGACGTATGTACGAGGTCATAACGCTTAACCTTAGTATTTATGGGGGTTGTAAGATAAATATAGCATAGCATAAGATAAGTATCATTTCTGTATTATATTTTTATATTGTGTCCTCGTCTGTTTATCGTATAAATATATTCGACCTTAGTTTAAAAACGAAGGATTTCAATCCTTACGTAAAATTTTAAAAATATTTACATCAAAGTCCCTAAAATCGAAAACGATGTTCATAAATACACTCGTGACCAATGATCCATATTTAAGCGGGATATAAAAACAAACCTATAAACAAAAATTCTTGATCTCCCAGATCCGGCATCCATCCATCAGCCGTTTGAAGCCCACTGCTGGACGTAGGCCTCCCGTAAATGACCCCACACCAACTGGTCCTATGTCCTCTGAATCCAACGGTTTCCCGCTGTCTTCTTAAGGTAGTCAAGATACTACCATTAAGACCTTTTTTAAACGAGGGTAAAACCGCTTGACAATACTATAATATATTTACATTTTTTTATTCTTTTTGACGCCTTTTTCCATACCAATAGATAATAAATAAATACACGCTTTTTACACTCATAGCCCCCACACTAGGATTTTCTCCTGTGTCCTGGGTACCATGGACACACATAAGACGAATACACAAACACCCAGAACCAGAACATGAATCTAAACTCAGCATTCAGATACCTGTCTGGCCGGGAATTGAACACGGAACCCATTGCGCGTCAGTCCGATATGGTAACCGCTCTGCCACACGGGTCGTTAAATAGATAATACTTAGATTCTAATAAGTGTAAAACATCGAAAATCAGAGGGGTGTGCATTCCGTAACACAACTACTAAATACATACCTATAAAACATTACAATTAATTAGGTTACATAAACATATAAATCTAAAAACGCCACCTTTCAACCTTTTCCCAGCAATGTTTATTCAGTACTAAGCGACCTTATTTTTTCTCATTGCAAGATTGCAATTGCTATCTTTTGTCCTCCATCTATTGTGAACGTGAATATTTCTTTTTCCATCATAAATGAAAAAAATAACTAGAAAAAATGCGCTCTTTTCAGCATCACTTTCACTTTCAAAATCATAAAAGAGTTGGTTTTAGGCGACGTATTTTAAATTGGGCTCTCTTTTGACGTCAACTTTAAAATTATCAAATTTTAAAATTTTCATTTATTAAAATTGAAATAAAATCATGTCTTGCGCAGTGGGAAGGCATCTATGCGCAACATCCAGAAAAAATCGTTGATGTAAAATTAATTTAAATAAATAAAAACTTATAACCCCAAATAAATACACATAATATTACTAGGGTTCCGTCAATGAGTCAACGATTTCCCGCAATTCATCAAGAAATGGCACCACAAGTATTCGAAACCACTATCGAAGTATTTTCAGCATCTTGTTTATATAAAGGTTCTTAACTAATCTTGTCAGAGAACTGCCGCTCCCCAGGGTTCTAATAATCTCAACTCTCAGCATCCGCAGGAGAACTCTGTTGACCAAAGTCATCTCATTTAACTAAATGTGTCTTATAGTTGATTGTTAAACAATCAATATAATCTACAGTAAACGGCTGGGTAAGTTATAAGAGCCCTTAAATTAAGATCACGTTTGGAAAAAAGGTCACCTTCCGATCAGATGGAGTGATGACCTGAGGAATCATCCATATCAACTGGACCCGTGGCGGGCCTCCACGGTTCGGTTAGCACGCTTGCGCAAGATGTGGAACGAGCTTCCTCCTGCGGTATTCCCAGGGTATTATGACATGGGGCTCTTCAAAAAAGTTGCGAAAAGAATTCTCCTTCTAAGCCGGCAATGCATTGGCGACTCCTCTGGTGTTGCAAATGTCCATAGGCGACGGTGACTATTTTCCATCAGGTAGCCCGTCTGCCTTATCGTTAGGTTTAAGTATAAAAAAATCAGCGGCAAGTGTTGGATTGAGATAGCTAAGAACTGGCTGGTGCGGCGCAGGCTAGGGAAAGGCAAAAATGAACTATCAAAATCTAGATTAGATTGGACGTATTATTTAGTACTCATTGACTACCAATAAACAATACCGACGACCTACGTGGCGGAGCGGTTACCATGCCGGTCTGACGCGCAATGGCTCCCGGGTTCGGCTCTCAGCCAGACAGGCATCAATGATGAGTTAAATTCATGTTCTAGGTCTGGGTGTTTGTGAATTCGTCTTGTGTGTATCCATGGTACCCACGACACAGGAGAAAACCCTAGTATGGGGCTATGAGTGTAGAAAGCGTGTTTTTTTTAATAATAACGAAACCACACGAAGCACGGAAGCATGTATGAAATTTAGTCACTAGCTACCAATCATAGTAATCAATATCCCACCATGGACAATACGACAGGAAATCAATACGAGGGAACGGTAATCTCCATTACAAAGCTAATCCAACACGCTAATGACTGCCACTGGGTGGATGGGTGAATGGTCATAATATTATAGAATACGTCTACATGTTTACGTAGGTACCTACTACTTTTATTCTTGCGTGGAAGGTAGCTTTTTAGTGCAGTTTTTTTTTTATCTGACTGAAGTAGCAAACGAGCATGCAGTCCCCTGATGGTAAGTGGTCACTGCCGCCCACGGACATCTGTAATCAACTTCATACAGAACATGGGTTCCATCTGAAGTCAATCACAGATGCGTTGCTACTCCCGAGGACTATGATGGTCGTCTCATGAGAAAGTGTCCCGGCAATCACACCTTTCTGTCGAAACGCAAGGAATGCTTCACGCTAGAAATAGGTGTGGCGGTGGTACTTCCCCGGTCGAACTACACTGGTTCTACCACCTTCTATGTAAGTGTAGGTTTTTATAAAATCGTAGTATTTGAGAAACATGCAGTTTAATTTTCTTTATAACAGATTGAAATAGAAAACGCCCTAGATTAAATTGGTCAACTCCGCATAGAACTCTTCTGTGATTGACTCCAGGTGGAACCCCTGTTCTATATGAAGTTGTTTGCAGATGTCCATGGGTGGCAGTGACCGTTTACCATCAAGTGAACTGCATGCTCGTTTCCTACTTCAATGTTATAAAGAAAAGTCCGGTAAAAGTAAAAAAAATGTGTGCGTGTACTAGCGTACACTCGTAAGAAGTGAAACTTCTTTATGACGTTATTTTTCAAAAAATAATTTACTATATGCAACTTTACAGAAATTGGTTAAATAAAGTTAAATTAGATAAAGTTTAATAAAAGGCTTTTATTAAAGTTTATCTAATAATCTAATCTATAATAATCTATCTAATATCACGCGTGGTAGGGATAAGAAAAAGATGGCGCGTAACGGAAAAAAAAAGATGGCGCGGAACAGAAAAAGATGGCGCGTAACAGAAAAAGATGGCGCGTAACGAAAAAATGTTACACTAAATTTTTTTCCAACCCCGATAAAGAAGTTTCACTTCAAAAAATGGCGAGACGTCGTATATGGTTACATGTAAGGAAAATCACAATATTTCCACGACTGCTATGCCAAGAGCGCAACGACAATGAAGAAGAGTTTTTAATTACTAGGGAGAGGTTGCCCTATATTTCTCCACCTAGCCGACCTTTTTTTTTTTTAATATTTGTACCTAACGATAAGGCAGACGGGCCACCTGATGGAAAGTGGTTACCGTCGCCTATGAACATTTGCAACACCAGAGGAGTCGCCAATGCATCGCCGGCCTTGAAGGAGAGCTCTTTTTGCACCTTTCTTGAAGAGCCCCATCTCCTCCTCCGGGAATACCTCAGGAGGAAGCTCATTCCACAGCTTGCACGTGCGTGGTAGGAAAGACCGTGCAAACCGAACCGTGGAGGACCGCAAGGGTCCAGTTGATACGGATAGAACTTCATCCTTCGGCGAGTGGTGCGATGGAGGAAGAGGGACGTAGGCACCAGGTCAAAAATCTCCTCGGAACACTCACCATTGTAAAACCGGTAGAACACGCAAAGGGAACCTATGTCCCTCCGCAAGCTTAAAGGTTAATACAATACCTATAAGTTACGAGTAAAGATTTATTTGCAACTCCTTGCGGTACGAATTATATAATAGGGGGTAGGGATACAACCCATTATTGTCCCACTGCTGGGCACGGGTCTTCGTTCAGAATGAGAGAGTTTTAGGCCATAGTCCACCGCGCTGGCCAAGTGCGAATTGGTGGATTTCATAATTAAAGAATTCTCGGATATGTAGGTTTCCTCACGATGATTCTCCTCCACCGAAAAGCAGTGATACTTAATTTCTAATACGCACATAAATCTGTGGTTTGCTTGGGTTTGAACCTCGGAGCTCCCGATTGAGAGGGCAATTTCAACCATTAGGCTATCACTGCTCTTATATAATACCTGAACTAAATACCATTTTATGTCTCAACAGTAACCTAAGACTATCGTGTTTTATAAGCTCGCGTTTTATAAGCGTCTAGCTTCCACGTTACATTACATTGTAGCCTGGAATATGCCTGGAAAGCTGATACGGCGTTAAGTTCCGGATAGCGTTACGGGCACTGAAGCGGATGAAGTTGAATGCACTTTGTACTTCAGTATCTTTATACTAGCAGTTGCTTGCTTATGCTGTATTAAAGGGATAAGATTTAAAGTAAAGGTAAAATTATGTCTTGCTTGCATAAGTTACAACGTTATGATTTCACTGGTACTACTTTTTTTTCAAGGTAACCTTCAAAAGGTAACTATAGCTGTGGGTGCGACGAAGGGTTATGTGGGATTTTTACCATACTAAAACCCCCCCTGTGGCCGTCCTCGGCGCTAAAAAGAGGACTCTGGTGTCTCCAAAGGATCGCAACCGGAGTCGTCTAAACGCGTTGCCCCGTCGGGCTCCTCCCAGGTGAACTGGGTCCACCGCTTCGTCTGGTCTTTACGACGGTATGCGACCACACGTACGCTCTCCTTCCCGGGATCATCTGACCGAACGATTCGAGCTCGCACTCTAGCCGCCCGCGCCCTCGGAAGCCCCTTTTAGTCGCCTCTTACGACAGGGAGGGGATGCCGTAGCCCTATTCTAATCCTGGAACTACAGGGACAACTTAATAAGCCTAGTATCAACAAATGTCGTTCGTCAGGTTTCTACTTTAAAGTCAAAAAAATATTTACTTCCACTATTATCCAAATAAATTTACTAAAATAAAAACCAGCTGTATAAAATACAGATTTAATTCCATCCATTCATCAGCCTTTTGATGTCCACTGCTGAACATAGGCCTCCCCTAAATGGCGCCACTCCAACCGGTCCTGTGCCCTCTGAATCCAACAGTTTTCCGCTGTCTTCTTCAGGACCGATGACTACCTGGTAGGGGGGCGACCTGTACTCCTTGTGCCTAAACGTGGTCGCCACTCGAGGACCTTTCTTCCCCATCGGTTATCGGTCCTACGAGCGATGTGGCCGGCCCATTGCCACTTCAGCCTGCTAATTTTGAGAGCTATGTCGGTAAGCTTCGTTCGTCTACGGATTTCATCGTTGCGAATCATGTCTCGTAGCGAAATTCCGAGCGAAATAACCCTCTCCATAGCACGCTGAGCGACCCTGAGCCTCCGAATAAGGCCTACAGTGAAGGACCACATTTCGGCGCCGTAGGTCATCACTGGCAACACACATTGCTCGAATAATTTCGACTTCAGGCACTGAGGAATTGTGGACGAGAAGATACTACGTAATTTCCCAAACGCTACGCGAACGAATAGATTTAATTAAACAGTTAAAACCTTCGTACGATTTCTTTTGAAAAAAATATAAAAATGTTCGTATGACATAATTCGTTCATTTCCATGTCACGTGTAAAAGCCATAAGCCAAGGTGTAAGTTTTTCAATATGCCTCTGTGACATTCATAAATGATGGCGTCCCTCGAACAACGGCTAAGGGTGGGCCCGTAAATAAACATCCCTATGTTTTATGGGGGTGAATTCTTAGTTTACCTTCGCGGAACTTGTTTTGGTTCGGATAAACGGAGTTCTACCAACTCCCTTAAATTGTTGGTGTTTGGTTTTGTTTATATTCCCTTTATACGTTAAGTGAGTTAAAATCCCTTGAACTGTAGGGTTTTCGCGACTTTGTTTTGTTTACTGTACGAAACTAAAGCCAAGTCTTGGCTTTTAGTCTTATAAACATTGCGTTTGACGTGTTTGTTTTTATTCAATACTAGTTGACCCGGTGAACTTCGTTCCGCCTAAAAGTCAAAAATCTAAAAATATCTGTGTTTTTCTACTATGTTATAGGTACACATGTATTATCCATAAAAACTTTTCTTTTGAATCATTTTATCTATTGAAAAAATACATTAATATCCGTAGCGTAGTTTTAAAGATCTAAGCATACATAGGGACAGACAGCGGGAAGCGACTGTTTTATACCATGTAGTGAAGCTTATAATGAAATAATAAAATGATTTTATATGAGTAGCCTATGGTTGAGATTGAGCCTCTCAGTCGGCACGGCACTGAACGGCAAAGAAAAAATCGCGAAAAATCTACACACCTGATAGTTCTTTGACAAAAAAGTTTTCTGTGGACTAAGGATGAACTAATGATAGGATGAAATGACCTGTCCCCGGCAATGGAGCAATAATGGGTTAACGAAACGAATGTACAGTCCGTCTATGTATTAGTAGACCTTTACTGCTGGAAATAGGTAGGTGGTAGAACCATTGTAGTTCGCCCGAGAAAGTACCACCGCCACACCTATTTCTAACGTGAAGCAGTTCTTGCGTTTCAATGGAAGAGTGTGATTGCCGGCACACTTATATGAGACGACCATCTTAGTCCTCGGGAAGCAACGCATCTGTAATTGACTTTAGATAGAACTTCATGTTCTATATGAACTTGTTTTCAGGAGTGCATGGGCGGCAGTGACCACTTACCATCGAGTGGACTGCATGCCTGTTTGCATCCTATAAAAATAGATTCCTTTAACGGTGGCCAATAGTCGCCGCGGCTGGCATGCCCTTTGGTGACATGCGCAATGAGTATGGATATTTCAGTGGAAATTGCTCTTGACCATCTCCTGTTTTTTCCGCTTTAGTCACCTCCTTCGAAATCTACGATAACAAAGGGATTGCTGCTGTTAATGACATCATCACATTGTCCGTAACATACTATCCAGCCCTAATGGTAATTAGTCACTATAGTCGCCTTTGTCAAAAAAACAACAACAAATAAACTATCGTCAAAAACGTTCGAACATATAATATTTATTATTTATTTTATTTATTTTTTTATTTATTTATTTAGACACACCAACAGCGTAACATATACAACATTCACAAATAACTCTTAATCATAAATCATAAACACTAATATGTATGCCAGTTACAGGCGTGGTACGAAAGGGTGGTTGAAACATCGAAATCGTGCGTCGGGCAATCCTATGAGGTACATTAAATTTAAAAAGTTTAAGAAGCAGAGGGCAGTCAATAAGATTGTTGAAAATTTTGTACATGAAAAAGGTCCAAAAATGTTCTACGCTTACTTAAAGAAGACATTTTAAAATGTTTTAGTCTTTCATAGTATGATGATTTATTCATTCGGAGTTTTTCAAAATAAGATAAATGCCTTAAGAATCGTTTTTGGACCCTTTCTATTCTTAGTGTATGGGTAGCGTAGTGGGGCCTCCATACAACAGAACAATATTCTAATAGGCTGCGAACTATATTAAATAGGATTTTTAGACGTGTGTGAATCCAAAAGCCATGGCTAGTATCACATATAGTCATTAAAGTTTATTAAGTTGCGTTTGAACAATAGCATGTTAATTTGCACACTTAAGTTATTCCTTTGTCTTTGTAAGCTTTGTTAACTCAGAGACTTAAGCTTAACGTGGTTACGTTACATACCCAAATTTGTAGGCGAGCTAAGAGATGTCGAGAGTAACATTAATTCATTTTAGGTACGAGTCTTGATTCTAAAAGGCGAACCACTACGACTCGATTGGGTAGGTTAGGTTAGGTTAGTTTCCTTCGTTCGGTTGAATTTCTTGTATTTCTGGGATTAGAATAAGGCTATGGTATCCATTGCCTTTCGTAAGAGGTGATTAAAGCGAGTTGCGGGCGGCAAGAGTACGTACTGGCGACCTCGTACTGTCCAGTCAAGAAAACCTGGGAAGGTCGGCGGTATGTGTGGTCGCTTATCGTCGTAAAGACCAGACAGTACAGTGGACCAAACTGCTCTCCGGTTGCGTTCTGTCTTAGATTTCGGAGTCCTTTTTGCATCTCCGAGGACGGCCACCAGGAGGGGATGAAAAAAATCCCACCGTCGGGTATCGGTACCGGTGAAGATTCCCCTTCAAGATCAAAATGAAAAAGTACAACCGTCACACCCATTTCTAACGTAAAATAGTTAAAAGGTGTTGATATACTTATTAATCAAGTTAGCATTTCTAGTTACAATCAATTTTTTTTTGTTACGAGGAGGAAACCTTCAAAAGATACACCGAAGCCTTGGGAGAAACTTGGGGTTATGTGGGATTTTTACCCACAAAAACCTCCTCGGTGGCCTTCCTCAGCGCTTGTAGTAGGGGACTCGGAAACTAAAACGGAACGAACCGGTGGCCCCTAGCGCAGCGCCCCTCACGGGCTCATCTCTTCAGGGACGTGTACCATCCCCCTTCATCATCCGGTGCTTACGGCGAGATGCAGCCACACATACCGCCGTCCTTCCTTTAAGTTAATTTCTAGCTACGATCATTTAAAGTATTACCGATAAGTAAATGTAAATAAAGATTCTTCAAACAATCGACAGTGTTCTGAGATTAAACCATTTCAGATTTCGTCTTAATGTTACTTGGCAACCAAAATCAGCCTAGGAGCCAAATAGGTCACAATAACAAACTTAGGTCATAGAGTGCAAGATCAAATTCACAATATTTTACAAGTTCACCTCTAATGGGGTGTGCATACCCTTAAGACTTTTTCAAAAACCCTTTCTAAGTTATTCAAATAACTTATTAAATATTCGTGCTACTAAAAATTAAGACTTTATATTAAGAAGACGAAAAAGAACAAATCCTTTACAAATTCTAAAAAATAATTTATTACAACGTAATCCTTAATTAAACAAGGCACTTTATCTTCGGATTGCAACTTAAACTAAGCATAAATTTAATGATATAAGTGTTCTAATATCATTTTTTTTGATATTAGAACACTTATATCAGAGCAGTGATAGCCTAATGGTTGAAACTTGCCCTCTCGATCGGGAGGTCCGAGGTTCAAACTCAGGCACGCACCACTGATTTATGTGCGTTTTATAAATTATCACTGCTTTTCGGTGAAGGAAAACGTCGTGAGGAAACCTACACACCCGAGAGTTCTTAAAAAAAAAGTTCTCAAAGGTGTGTGAAGTCCACCAATTCGTCCTTGGCCAGCGCGGTGGACTGTGGCCTAAACTTGCTCATTCTGAGAGGAGAACCGTGCCCAGCAGTGGGACAATAATGGGTTGCCGTGAATATCATTTTTTTAGGGTCCCGAACGCATATGTGAAAACGGTTATATTATTATGCTTAAGTAGTTAAAAACAGGTGGCAGTGAGAGGTCAGTCGTTTTAGATCTACAGTTTAAATTAGAGAAATTTAGATTAACTTTTTAATTGTAATTCAATTATAGCGTCATATTTATTAGTTTTTCAAAAAAAAACATTTTATCATTACATAGTATAAAAGAGAGTCGCTTCCCGCTGTCTGTCCCTATGTATGCTTGGATCTTTAAAACTACGCTACGGATTTTAATGCAGTTTTTTTGATAGATAAAATGATTCATGAGGAAGGTTTTTATATATGATACATGCATAATATAGGAGAGGAACACTGATAATTTTAGATTTTTGACTTTTAGGCGGAACGAAGTTCGTCGGGTCCCCTAGTTAAACAAAAACGCTTTTTACACAACCTAGAATAAAACATATACTCAATAGTTCAATACCAATCATGCTAGAAAAGACCGAAGCAAATCGGGAAATAGGTCTCCCCGCAGCCACGGTCGCTTCGGTCTTAAAAAGACTTGAGTCTTCTTCTTAAGCCCATTACCTATATATAAATACGTGAAGCAAAAACTTGTGAAGCATTTTTAAGTAATACGCCGCTTACGGATTAGTATGAAACTTTGCACGGTTATAGTGGACGTAGAGAAGGAGTGCAGAATGTTATTTTTTTTTCAAATAATGCATAAAACATACATAAAATCAACTAAAAACACATTACACACACTACCGTGTATTTGTCACGAACACATAATAAACAGAAATAGAACATTCAATGTCTTACTATGAAAATACATAACGTCAGAAATGTCAGTGTCTTTGTCAAAATACCCGCTATTGCTTTTAAATGTGGTTTAGGTAATTATACCTCTTTTTCTATTTAACGGGTGTGTTTTTATTTACGTGTAAATGATTACATTTTATTTGATTTGATAAATATTCGTACTACTTTGGACAATATGAAGTTTAGTTTTTTAATTTAAATTACGGTCGAATTTCGACCGATGTGACGGATGAATATATAAATGCATCATTTACACGACGAATCTTTATACGAACACCCGTTAAAGTTATTACCTCAACTTGGCTCCAGACGCTACGGAAGCTTCCCTGAAAGCTTTTAAGACTTCGAGGTAACGAAAGATTCGATAAAAGCTGATAAAAGAATAACCGTTAAGATTTTCGACTTTCATTGTTGTGGTGTGAACTTTGTTGTAAATCTTTTGGGAGAAAATGCTGTTAAAGAAAATGCCATCCGTGTTAAGGTTACCTTATTTTTTATCAGACACTTGATGAGTTAATTAGATTGGGCTATGTGTATCTTGGTATGAAATATATTTTGAATAAAATACGTGTGTATATTTAAATTATTTTATTTTATTGAATGCTTAAATTAAAATCACTACTATTTTATCTTGATCTATTTCATATTTTAATTGAATGAGTAAATAAAGTTATGTTATTAACAGTTAAGAAATAAATATACGAATTTGTCAATTGAATGAGCACAAATATTATCCACTTAGTAGCGAAAACTAATACTAGAGTTATTACTTCTATAATAACTTAAACGAATAATTAACCGTCTTATATTATCTAGATAAAAAAACATGGATAAAAATTTGGTCATACGTAGATCTCCACTTTTATGGGTTGACAAGATAATTTGCAGACTTTTTGCATTACTTTGCAAAATAAGGTATTTAATATTAAGCTATGTACAAGTCTGTCTACTGTCTGGTACAAGTAAAAAAGCATACCCGCCAAGTTTTTACCGGATTTTCTCAATTAAGGTCGTGTTCTGATCCGGTGATAGTGTAAGAATGCTGTAACTGATTATTTGTAAGTGTATACATAATAAAGATATTTAATTTCGTTATTGCCAAATATTGCAACACAGTATCCCGCAGCTTCGCCCGCGTTAAAAAAATCGATGTATCGATTGTCGCGAGGGAATAAGATATTTTCCCACAGTAAATAGCCTATCCAGAGTGTCAGCTAACTTCCTACCAAATTTAATGAAAATCGCTCCAGCCGTTTACACGCGAAGAAGTAACAAACATACTCACAAACTTTTGCCTTAATAATATTGATACTATAATATACTATGACTGTGATTTCTTCACTTCTAGGTACAAACTGTATCAACTCTACCTTTTGTCTAGCTTCAAAGAGCTAATAGATAAATCTGTATTATACTTAAAACAAATTAAAATGTAAATATTAATTAGTTAACTCAAACTAACAACTCCATTATCCGTTAGTGTCAAGATAGAATGGAAGTTAAGATCCACCTTATCTGTGCCTCTATTCGTCTTATCCGGAAATCTGAAAGCTCTGGAGAGCTTTGGAAAACGTTCCGGATGTAGCGCTTTTAAGGGCAATTTGTACGTGACGTCAGTCATTCGAGACTATTTGGGTAACACCTCTACAATACACGTTGGAAGCTTAAAATACTTTTAAGATAGCTTACAGGTCGTATAATAACAAATAAATAACACCATAAACTTATCTTTTTTTTCGAGGGGGAAACCTTCAAAAGGTAGTAGACGCCGTGGGAGCGACGAAGGGTTATGTGGGCTTTTAAACGCACTAAAACCCGCCCCGTGGCCGTCCTCAGCGCTACAAAGAGGACTCCGGGATCTCCAAAGGAACGCAACCGGAGTCCTCTGAACGCGTTGCCCCATCTGGCTTCCCAGGCGAATAGCTGGGCCTACCACTCCGTCTGGTCTTTACGACGATATGCGACCACACATGCCGCCGTCCTTCCCGGGGTCGCCTGACCGAACGGTTCGAGCTCCCACTCTAGCCGCCCGCGACCCTGGAAGCCCCTTTTAGTCGCCTCTTACGACAGGCAGAGGTTACCGTTTCGGGAGAATAGGGCATTCTGATCCCAAAAGTACAGGGAAGAACAATACAAACTCATACGAACAAACTTTCGCAATATCAAAAGTCATAGCGGTACCGGTCGAAGCTTACATGTTCTACCACCTTGTATTTTTTGTAAGTATAAGTATGCGGAGGCACTTACAAACTGTCAGTTTATTTTAACAATATTTTTTCTTACATGAGCACCTGGTGAGAACATAACCTCAATGAGCATCGGTGACCTATTTTTCATCTGGACTGCATACTCATTGAAATTAAATGAAATGTCTTTACTTTATATAGGCCGACGAGGATAGTTACAAATCGTCAGTTACAATATTTTTTCTTACACTACCACTGGATCAAGTAAACTCATCGGGCTTGTCTTTTTTGTAGTACATATTCTTTACCATTTTTATTTTTCACATAGCAATAAAAGCCTAACTGGCTTTGTTTGTTCTTCTATGTCATAAAAAGCAAGACCAAATATAACATAATATTTTCAACTTAGATTTCTTGAGGCTTGGTTACGGGATGTCAACTTTTTATGGTCTTTCCAACTGCATTAACAAATTCTATCGTAATACGAGTCGAAGTTAATTTGAGTTTGAGCGGAAAGTCATAAATTAACGGAATACTCGAACGGACGAGATCCTATTTGCATAATGACCCGCCATCTGTAATCATTTTGGCTGTATTAAAATTTATTGACTGGCAGGACCCTTGCAGAAGTTGCCGTTACAAGTTTTATAAGAAAATGAAAAGAATACTACGTTTTACTAATCGTCATAGCCTTATGTCAATTACATGAATTGAAAGCAGAGTAGTCTTCTGGAAACGCATATACATGTAGACAATAATAAGACAATCACAGAAGAGGAATCAACATTTATAAATTTTGAGGCCAAACCGGGATTAAACCTGAATCGCTCTTTACTATACGGTGATTTGAGCATCTCGATAGAGATGTGATCTTGATAGAAATGAGATAACATAACATCCCTAGCATCTCTATCATAACGGCGACTATCATAGTCCTCGGGAGTAGCAACGCATCTGTGATTAACTTCAGATGGAACCCGCGTTCTATATAAAGTTGATTACAGATGCCCATGGGCGGCAGTGGCCACTTACCATCAGGTGGACTGCTTGATCGTTTGCTACTTCAGTCAGAAAAAAAAAAAACACAAAATTGTGTTTTTTTTTTAGTAGCAAATTGTACTACTAAAAAAACAATTTTGTGTAGTACCTACTGGTAACTGTCCACTGTTACCCATCGACATCTGCATACAATCACATCTTAAAAACAAAAAAGCTTCTACCACCTTCTTGTCTTTTGTTTCAGCATTAGAGTGCTAGTTTTAAGTGTTAATTTAAAGATTCAATCGTTAACAGACAAAGATATCTTTATAGTTTTTTGTGGAGATAATGTAAAGAAGAAACGAATTTGACGAGCTACGTGGCGTAGCGGTTACCGTACAGGTCTGACGCGCAATGAGTCCCGGGTTCGATTCCCGGCCAGACAGGTGTCTCAATGATGAGTTTAGATTCATGTTCTGGGTGTGGGTGTTTGTGTTTTCGTCTCGTGTGTTCATGGTACCAACGACACAGGAGAAAATTGTAGTGTAGGGTTATGAGTGTAGAAAGCGTGTTTTTTTTAAATTGATAAATGATATTCTATGAATTTGGCTTGTATATTCACAGATACAATGCAAAAACAGGTGTGGCGGCTGTGTCACCGTATTCCATCTTTGAAAGTCTCTTAAATTTATTAATCTTGAATAGACCTTCACCGAACAATGAAAAGTTAATGATGACTTGTCTAAACCTAGCGTCACCACTTAGCGTAAGTTGAACAACTTGGAATTATTATTACACTAGTCTGTTCCCGCCGCTTCGCCCGCTTGGGTCCCTTTAACTACAATAATGTGTCTGTAATGTGTTTCCTATGTGTTAATACAGGTCAGAGGCACCCAAACTCATTTCGTGTAACACCCACTTTGAAAATCGCTTATTTTGTCGTGGTCCCCATTTTCTTACACTTTTTTGCCGCTGGTTGCGAAATCTATACAAATTTAAATTGATGTGTAGTTTGTCAACGAAAAAAAGGTCACGAAAGTGGAGAGAGAAGTTGGGGAACCCGTCGCCCTCTTTAGTCAAATCAGCGACCCCCAATTTTATCTGAGCCCTTTACCGCCCCTCTCTAGGCCTCCAGCACCCACAAGAAAGCGTTATCGCCCACTTCGGGAAAGACTGATCTAGGTCATAAACTATGTTGTCCCTGCAGTTCCGGGACCAGAATAGGACTAGGGTACCCTCTGCCTGTCGTAAAAGGCGACTAAAAGAGGCTTCCGGGGTTACGGGCGAGAAGAGTGGGAGCTCGAACCGTCCGGTCAAGTGACCCCGGGAAGGACGGCGGCATGTGTGGTTGCATGTTGCCGTAAAAACCAGAAGGTGCGATGAGCAGTTTACGCCCACCAGAGAAGAGTCCGATGGGGCACACGCTGAGGACACCGGCGGCGGTCAACTGGAGTTCCCGGAGTCCTCTTCGCAGCGTCGAGGTCGGCCACCGGGGGGGTTTTAGTGCGGTAAGAATCCCACATAACCCGCGTCGCTCCCACTACGTCGGGTACTTTTTGAAAGTTTCCCCCTCGAAAACAAAAAAAAGGTCATAAACTATGTAGGTACGTGTGTATCAAATTTCAGAATCCAACCGGTAATAATTGAGTGAAAAAATAAAAAAACACACATATGTGTACATATTTAAAATGATAAATAAGAATATATAAGATACTAGCTGAACCCCGCGTTGACCGCGTTAAAAGAATCGATGTATCGATTGTCCCGTGGGAATAAGATATTTTCCCAAAGTAAAAAGTAACCTATATGTTAATCTAGAAAGTCAGCTCCCTCCCTACCAAATTTTATGAAAATCGCTCCAGCCGTTTAGACGTGAAGATGTTACAAACATACACACGCACAAACTTTCGCCTTTATAATATCATATGAAGTATGATAGTATCAGGTATTAATTCTGTTACCTCTTTACTAATTTCAATTATTATTACATACAAAATAACTAAATAGTTTGTAGAAGAGGCCCTCTAATGTATTTTTGTAAATAATTGCGAATTGACTCGAGAGATCATAGTTTTAATTAGTCCTCGCATTATCAATGGCTCATTGTGCATCGGAAAATTTTAATGAGACGGGCAGCGAAACGCTTTTAATTATTTTTTGACGTTACACTTGGTAACTGGGACGCGTGCGTCATGCGAACTATTTTATCTTTTCATGATATTTACCTACATATAAAACCAGCCAAGTGCAAGTCAATCTCGTGTACGAAGCGTTCCGTGCTTATAAAAAACGGCATTAAATCACGAATAAAGTAACTCATGACGAGTTACTTTATTCGTGATTTAATGCCGTTTTTTATACAAACCATTATTGTCCCACTGCTGGGACCGGGTCTTCTCTCAGAATGAGAGAGTTGGTGGACTTCACACACCTCCGAGAACTTTTTCTTATTTTTTTTAAGAACTCTCGGGTGTGTAGATTTCCTCACGATGTTTTCCTTCACCGAAAAGCAGTGATAATTAATTTCTAATACGGACATTATTTTAGAAAAATCTGTGTTGCATGCCTGGGTCTGAACCTTGAAACTTCCAATCGAGAGGGCAAGTTTCAACTGTTAGGCTATCACTGCTCTAATAAAGTAACAACTTGACTTTATAAAAGCGCTCAAAAAAGTATAAAATGGAAATATTCTTATGAGGACCGCCGTGGTTATAGTGGTCATATGCCATCTTTACGTAAGTCTAAGGATGATGCGATTTTTGCCACTCAAGCCACCCAACGACACATGTCGCTGAAAGAGGTCAGAAATTCGATAAAGATTCTTTATTATGTAAATATACCTATAATTTATTTAAGGCATTGACCAAACAAGCATGCAGTCCGCTTCACATATAAGATAAAAAAAAATATCTGATTGAAGTAAAAACTTGCAACTGCGAATATTCGTTACATTTCTACCTAATAAGAGCAGTGTCATGCACTGCTGTGTGAAGATCTGAAGCTAGGCCAGACAAAGAGACATACTGATCCGAGGGGTTCCAGCTTAAGGTTAACAACGCATCTGTGGCTAACCTTAAGTGAAACTCTGATCTTATGTGTAGATAACAAATATCTATAGGCAGCAATGGCCACCATCAGATGGACAGCATGCTCGTTTGCTACTTCTCTATCTATTATATTAATACCTGAAGCAAAAACTTTGAGTTCGTTTTTAAGATACTTGCCAAGGACGGAGAAGTATGAAATTACGCACGGTTATATTTGATGTAGAGAAGGATTACGTAATGCTAATATTTTTTTCAAATAATACATGAGAAATACGTGAAATGAACTAAAACACATTACACACGCTACCGTGGATATAACATACAAACGAAATAAAAACATTCAATGTGTTACTACGAAAACACATAACGCCAAAAATGACAGATGTCTTTGTCCAAATACCCGCTTTTGCTTTTAAATGCAGCTTATTTAATTAAACTTCTTTACATTTGACGGGTGTACTTAAAATAACTTGAAAATTAATACAACTTAATTGTGTTTGCGAAATATTTGTGGTACTTTGTACAATATCAAGATAGTGAGTTGAATTACGGTCGAATTTCAACCTTTGCGACGGTGAGTTATAAAAAAAACTTCATTGCATTACTATATAGTCAGGGTGGTTTAATGAAACGACGGTATCTATTCTTTCCAGGAAACAGAGCTCGACAAAGAAATTGGGTTCCGCATGAATATTGCAGTGCGGGTAAAATTGGGTTGCATCGTACACTCAAAATGCAAATGTGAGTTTGAAAGTGATTTTCGGGAACGCCTTACTTTATGCATAGAATAATTAAGTTGCTTAAATGTCAATTTATTTTTGTATAAGTATAGAGTAGCAAATGTACCTAGGCCTACTACAGTTTTTTTGAAAAGGTGTGGGGGTAATTATATTAAAGTTGTATTGCAATTACTATCTGAACGGCATCTATTAATCTCTATGTAAATCATACTTAATAAGTCAATTTGATTCTTACCTACATGGTGATTGTTTACCTACCTGTATAAACTTAATAAGTCAATTTGATTCTTACCTACATGGTGATTGTTTACCTACCTGTATAAACTTAATAAGTCAATTTGATTCTTACCTACATGTTGATTGTTTACCTACCTGTATAAACTTAATAAGTCAATTTGATTCTTACCTACATGGTGATTGTTTACCTACCTGTATAAACTTAATAAGTCAATTTGATTCTTACCTACATGTTGATTGTTTACCTACCTGTATAAAGTTTTTACCTACTGAATTTGGTATGTTTCTTTGCTTGATGTATTTAGTTTATTTATACAGAAAGTAGCTGTCCCGACAAACGTTGTTTTGCCATATAAAAAATAAAAAAAAATGTTAAGAGTGGACAACCCTTAAGGGGTATGAAAAATAGATGTTGGCCGATTCTCAGACCTACTGAATAAGCATATAAAAATTGGTAAAAATCGGTCAAACCGTTTCGGAGGAGTATGGCAACAAAAACTGTGACACGAGAATTTTATATATTCGATGAACATATTGTATTTTCTATTTTAAGTGAGTTGTACTTTTTTTAGAAAATAAATATCTTAAACCTTAAAGTTTTCTTGAAAATGTTTTTGGATAATTATGTCCTCCTAGAGACAACGGCAATAAGTCTTATTTTGCCACAGGAGCTTCACTAGGGGCACAGAATTCAGGTAGGCCTGAATTTTGTCAAAGATGTGTTGAGGACAAGTTAGGACGTTCTGCGATCGACTTTAGAACTACTGTGTTTGCTGTAAAACCATCATGTTAACCTGGGCAACTGCATGATGGTTAGCAACTTCAATTATCACCACATAGTATAAAACAAAGTCGCTTCCAGCTGTCTGTCCCTATGTATGCTTAGATCTTTAAAACTACGCTACGGATTTTAATGCAGTTTTTTTAATAAATAAAGTGATTCAAAAGGAAGGTTTTTATGTATAATACATGTATAATATAGAAGAGAAACACTGATCATTTTAGATTTTTGACTTTTAAGCGCAACGAGGTTAGCCGAGTGCTAGTCAGACATATAATGTCATGTTCCTACATAAATAAGAGAATTTGTTACCTTTTAAAATAGGGTTGAACTTTACATATATATGACGCATATAAAAAATGCGCAGTAGGATAACCTTTACCGTTAATATAAATATGATATAAAAATAAATTAAGTATCAATTTGTGTACATCGTTGTTAAACAATAACTAGCCTACTTTTTATCAGGCTTAAGTAGCAACATGCAGTCCACCTGATGGTAAGTGGTCTTGCCGCCCATGGACATCTGTAATCAACTACATACAGAACATGGGTTCCATCTAAATTCACAGATGCGTTGCTACTCCTGAGGAATATTATGGTCACCTCATGTGAAAGTTTGCCGGCAACCACACCCTTCCATCGAAACGCAAGAACTGCTTCACGCTGGAAATAGGTGTGGCGGTGGTACTTCCTCGGTCGAACTATACTGGGTCTACCACCTCCAAAAACTGCTACTGATCAACTTCACAAACAATTGAAGAACCCTGAGTTTTACTTAAGAAATTTTCACTTACCGTTATATCAATAGTAGTACCCAAGGGTCTCTCTGACAGCCTAGAAGCATATTTCACATTTCTCCAATACTGATTAAAAGAGCTAATTTATATGACCTCATCTCATGATCATTACAACGATTTTACCAATTTTTATTAGCTTTTTATTAGCTTCACCTGTATGTTTGTTTGTATGTTTGTAACAGACTTCTTTGGGCGCGAGTTTGACCCACTTTAAACGACCAGATTTCGTTAAAATTTATGTCTGAGTACACAAGAATCGAACCTGGAGTCTTGTATATGTCATTCTGGTGGCTATATATGAAAACATTGTAATAAATAATAATTTAAAAAAACTAAAAAAAAACGCTTTTTATAGAAAACCGAACTAAAAAATTGAAAATAAATTTAAATGAATTTAAATTAAGAAAATAGTGTTAAAAATTTCAATGAATATAAATTAATAATAGTGTGAATAAAAAAAAATATTTTATTTTAAAAATAGCGTGGGGTGCTTTTTAAGATATTATCGAAATGATAATCACTCTACTCATATCTGTCAATAAAATATCTATAACCATTGACACCATGCACCCCACACTTTTTTTTAAATATTTTTTTATTTTATTCACACTATTAATAATTTATATTCATTGAAATTTTTAACACTATTTTCTTAATTTAAATTCATTAAAATTTATTTTCAAGTTTTTAGTTCGGTTTTCTATAAAAAGCGTGTTTTTTAGTTTTTTTAAACTATTATTTATTACAATGTTTTCATATATAGCCACCAGAATGACATATACAAGACTCCAGGTTCGATTCTTGTGTACTCAGACATACATTATGTACCTATATTAGGATTTCTTATTTGCGCCGTTTTATTTGTGGACTGATCTTTGCCGAAGTCCTGGATTCATAGTATGCATATACCTCAGAATGAGGTCACGTGTGTAGTAAGGGTTCTTTTTGCAATTATTTATATACTTACATTGTACGTAGGTACATTGTACCTATATATAAATTAGAAAACTAGACTTCATATTGTCCAAAGTAGCACCAATATTTTTCTAATTTAAATAAATTATAGTAATTTTCAATTTATTTTCGATTTCAATTTATTTAACGCACCCGTTAAAGGTAAAAAGAGTTTTATTAACTAAGCTGCATTTAAAAGCAATAGCGGGTATTTTGGCAAAGACATCTGACATTTTTGACGTTATGTGTTTTCATAGTAAGACATTGAATGTTCTATTTCGTTTATTATGTATGTGTTTGTGCAAATGCAAGGTAGTGAGTATAATGTGTTTTTAGTTGATTTTACGTATGTTGTATGCATTATTTGAGAAAATATTAGCATTGCGCAATCCTTCTCTACATCAACTATAACCGTGCGTAATTCCATACTCCTCCGCCTGCGGCAGGTATCTTGAAAACGAATCACAATTTTTTGCTCCACGTTTTATTGTTATAAAAAGCTGTCGCAATTTCATTCAAACACAATAAAATATGAGTATGGTTATTGGGTATACCAAAAGTAAGGCTGTCATTTGGCTTCATAAGAAATATGTTTGTATAGTCTGCATACTTATTTCGTTTTAAGAATGCTTGAATAAAATACATGTGAGGTTAACCGCAGCATTCCAATCTTAATATATTTAATTATCAGTCGATAATAAAGGATATTCATACAAAATAATGTAATAAACATAACAAGTAAACCTATATAGGTACCTAGATATCCTTAAATAGTATTTTCTTTTCTACGTCGTAATTTTATTTAATGCTAGAAATAGCCAAAAAATGTATAGTTGTGTAGAATATTGTTGTTACACCAGACAAATATATAGCTTGTAAGCTTTTTGTATCAACGAAATGTGTACGAGACGTAAAAACGTTTCCATCGAACGAGTGATTTCGAAAATCAATGATGTGCGTATTATACACTCTACATATGCTTATTTACGAAATAATACACAATAAGAGTGTATTAGATATATGTAATAAGTAAAAATTGAACTGTCTTACCTGGCGCCTTGTGGATTCTTATACAATCTTCGAGTAAGAAAAATTACGTAAGTCACAGTCGAGAGTCTAATCGAAAACGATCTAACCTTTCAATCACTGCACAGTACGAATTGCAATTGAGAGCCGTTTTTCCGTGAACCGCGGTCAAAAATGTACGTTTACACAGTAAAATGAGAAATAAATTAAAATAAAATGGCGAAGCTGCCGTGTTGGGTGCCTTCCGAGGGTCGTAAGGCGCATGCGCGAATTAAGCTCACCCTCGTCTATTTTCCTTTGCGTTCCAAAACACCCTCTGGTTAATGTTGGATTTTTAACGAGTATTTTCTTTATAAAAGTGGAGCGATCTAAATAAAGTTTAGCGAACTAAGTTAAGGCTGGTCGCTTTAAGAACTAGGTGTTTGCTCCGGTTTTAATTATAATATCTAGACTACCAGATTAAGTGTTGGTAAGGAAAAAATCTACCCATTATTTTTCTTTAAATAGTACCTACGTATTTGTTTTAACATATTGAAGTAGCAAACGAGCATGCCACCTGATGGTAAGTGATGATTGCTGCCAATGAACATCTGTAAGCAACTTCGGCTCAAACACAGTGGCGTTGCTAATTCTGAGGACTATAACTACGACAACGACGGTCGCCTCATGAATGCGAGTCGTTAATTTAGTATGTTAATAACTAGTTTAGTGGATTAAAATTAAATCCAATACCTGAAGGTGGTAGAAACAGTGTAGTTCGACCGGGGAGGTACCACCGCCACACCTATTTCTACCGTGAAGCATTTCTTGCGTTTTAAAAGTTTTATATGTACTTTTATATGAGGCGACCATCATAGTCCTCGGAAGTAGCGACGCATCTGTGATTGACTTCAGATAGAACCTATAACCTATGTTCTATGTGAAGTTCCTTACAGATGTCTATGGGCGAAGGTAACCACTTACCATCAGGTGGATAGCATGCTCGTTTGCTACTTCATTATTATAAAACAAAACCTATGTGTTAACATCATATATTCGCACGGTATGGGCAAGCGGCAGGTCCGACATCATGCGTATGCGGTGAAGCCGGGTTCACGGTAATTGTAACGAGGGTCCGATTAAACACACAATAATCCACAGCACAACGTCGTCGATAGTCGTTTCACCGAACGAGCATTACTGGGTACCACTGAACTGAGCACAACCGAGACGTCTGATACGACTCTGTCAACGTGCCGCCCTTTTAAACTAGCGCCACGGCGTCTACCCTCATTTTTATTAGTCAAAACAACATTCTATACCGCAATACCCACATTATTAAACGCTGTCCCAATAACGCGTAAGCTATTATCCATGGCATATACGTGTACATGAAACGTTCTAATATCCCAGATGGGCGGCTGAGCCCACCGCTCCGTCTAGTCTTTACGACGGTTAAGTACATTGACATATGCGGGTTTTACTTAATTTACTTAAAAATAAAAAAAAAATGGTTTTAAAAATATCATCGCATCTGTTTGAATTATTTATGCTATACATTAGTATATGATAAATAATAGTTTAAAGGTGGTAGAACCAGTGTAGTTCGACCGGGGAAGTACCACCGCCACACCTATTTCTAGCGTGAAGCGGTTCTTGCGTTTCGATAGAAGGGTGTGGTTGCCGGCACACTTTCACATGAGGCGACCATCATAGTCCTCGGGAGTAGCGACGCATCTGTGATTGACTTCAGATGGAACCCATGTTCTGTATGAAGTTGATTACAGATGTCCATGGGCGGCAGTGACCACTTACCATCAGGTGGACTGCATGCTCGTTTGCTACTTCAGTCAAATAAAAAAAAATAGTAGATTAGAATTACTGATTCATAAAATACTTAAGAAATTTAAGCATAAAAATATATTAAGCATTACTTGCCTGTAGTGTAAAGTAATAAGTACATAAGTTTAACTTCAATTTTATGAAACGCTAAGTGTAGTGGACGCGCCCTATTTCACAGTTGGTCGGGCAAATCCGTCTGTAGTGGTGCATTAAGATAGTCGGGTGCAAAGCTTAGCTTACAGGGTCGATGAACTGTGAGCCACGTTGTATTATCATGTAACAAACAACGTTCTTCTTTTTATTTTCGAAATACTGGGGAAAATTGTAAGCTAAATGATCGTAACCATTTATTAGTCGAATAATCGAAACAGTTAAAAATGCATTGATTAAAATTGTAGATAACATTCATTCAACACAAGGTGGTACAACCAGTACGTGAGCGTTACCCCAGCAAGAAAGTAGCACATACAGTGATATGAGTGCGACAAATAATTATTGTCCAATCAGCTGTAAATATGCGCCGATTTTTACTATTGTTGTAAATGTGTTTTTTTTGTTGTAGGCTTTTTTCACTCGTCATTTTAAAGAATAGCCACCGATGTGATTTATGTTTATAAAGTCCTTTTTTCTACAGGTATTATTGATGTAAATGTCATAATGTATTTAAATTAAATTTAAAATGAGGATAACTAATAACATTGCAAGTAGCAATTAAGCTACTTTAGATTATGTACCTACTTCTTCGTGTACAAATCTACCGGTCCAATAAAAAGTCTATTTTTATTTTCTACTTCAGTATACTCGGGTAACGTAAGTTTTAATCGTGAATAAAAATAAGAAGGTCTAGTCTCCTGTAGTTCCGGGACCAGAATAGGACTACGGTACCCTCTGCCTGTCGTAAAAGGCGACTAAAAGAGGCTTCCGGGGTTGCGGGCGGGAAGAGTGGGAGCTCGAACCGTCCGGTCAAGTGACCCCGGGAAGGACGGCGGCATGTGTGGTTGCATGTTGCCGTAAAAACCAGAAGGTGCGGTGAGCAGTTCACGCCCACCAGAGAAGAGCCCGATGGGGCACACGCTGAGGACACCGGCGGCGGTCAAGTGGAGTTCCCGGAGTCCTCTTCGCAGCGTCGACGTCGGCCACCGGGGGGGTTTTAGTGCGGTAAGAATCCCACATAACCCACGTCGCTCCCACGACGTCGGGTACTTTTTGAAAGTTTCCCCCTCGAAAACAAAAAAAAAAAAAAAAGGTCTATCTGACTGAAGTAGCAAACTGTCCAACTGATGATAAGTGCCACAGTGTCACTGCCACCCATAGACATCTGTAATCAACTTCATACAGAACATGGGTTCCACCTGAATCTGGTCAGTCGCAGATGCATTGCTACTCCCGAGGGCTATGATGGTCGCCTCATGTGCCGACAACCACACCCTTCTATCGAAACGCAAGAAATGCTTCACGCTAGAAATAGGTGTGGTGATAGTACTTCCCCGGGCGAACTACACTGGTGGTGAACCACCTTGAATACATAGAACTACTACAGAATGACATATAGAAGATATGTCATTCTGTAGTGGCCTACGATGCCCACATTCTAGTCCACGTCCAAAGAGTTTCAGGGCATAATGTTATTAGGGCATTATTGTCTCACTGCTGGGCACGGGTCTTCTCACGGAATGAGAGAGTTTAGGCCATAGTCCACCACGCTGGCCAAGTGCGAATTGGTGGACTTCACACACCTCCGAGATCTTTTTTTTTAAAGAACTCTCGGGTGTGGAGGTTTCCTCACGATGTCTTCCTTCACCGAAAAGTGATAATTCAGTTTCAGTGATAATTAATTTCTAATCCTAGGTTGTGAGTGTGTATGTTTGTTACCTAATACTCTGGATTAACATATAGGCTACTTTTTTACTGTGGGAAAGTATCTTATTCCCACGGGACAATCGATTTTTGTCAACGCAAGCAAGGCTGCGTATTGAACTAGTACGCACATAAATCAGTGGTGCATGCCTGGGTTTGAACGTCGGACCTCTCGATTGAAAGGGCAAATTTCAACCATTAGGCTGTCACTGCTCTGAACTTTTTGGTGTAAGAGTAAATAAAACAACACAAAAACTATAGGAATAAAATTTGTATTTCACAGTTCTGAAATGTTTAATACATAATGTAGTCTTTAATAAAATATAACTATACGCTATATCAATTCAATAACACTCAAAAATACATGTCTTAACGATCGTTAGGTAAACCTCTAGAATTACAATAACGTTAGGTTGCGTATATCGCTCGTGGCTATTATTAATAATCATTTATTTATCACTATATCAATAATTATAATCTATGCGGTTGTATACAGCGCGGCATCTCCGTGTTTCTGTAAAGGAAAATTATTTTAATTTTTCATCCCTATTGAAGGTTTTTTTGTAAGATTAAAATAGCAAAGGGTGGCAGTCCACCTGACGTAAATACTGTAAGCAACTATATTTAGAACAAGTGTTCTGTAGGAAGTCAAGAAGACAGATGCTCATTTTAGACCTCAGGTTCTCAGGACCTCAGTCGCCCCATGTAAAAGTGATCCGGCAACCAAACCCTTCTACAGAAATGGACACTACTTCACACTAGAAATATGTATGTAGTTCGACCGGGGAAGTACCACCGCCACACCTATTTCTAGCGTGAAGCATTTCTTTCGTTTCGATGGAAAGGTGTGGTTGCCGGCACACTTTTATATGAGGCGACCATCATAGTCTTAGGAGTAACAACGCATCTGAGATTGAATTCAGATAGAAATGTTCTGTATGAAGTTGCTTACAGATGTCCATCAACAGCAGTGACCACTTATCATCAGGTGGACTGCTTGCTCGTTTGCTACTTCAGTCATATATAAAAAAAATGTATCGGTCGACGAAGTATAAATAGAATATTGCGGGCAAAATTTTTTCATCATATATTTTTCATTCACCACTAATAATGTTGTTTGTGAAGGTAGTAGAATCCTGCGTTATTTGACTCTGAAAATACGGATATATCTATTTCTGCCTAATAAAATTCTGCTGTTTGTTTGAAGTGCGTAATAAGCAATATGAGGTGTTTCAAATTCCACCTTGAGGTGAATTCACGTTACGACGGTCGCACGGACGTCGTACGAACTACGGTGGTATGCGACAAGTGCGATCGTGGCTTGGTCCAAAGGCGGACTGTACGACCAAGGTCATGTCGCAGGTCCGTTGAAGTATTCAACTTGGACTGTCGTTGCGACAGCCCGTTCGACAGTCCGTACGACCGTCGTAACGTGAATACCAGAAACCTTTAGGAATAAATACCAGGTGCATTATGACTGGCTGACTTCAAGATAGACTCCTAATAAATCCTACACAGCTGATTACAGATGTCAACAAGCGAACTGAAAGCGGGTAAGACTTGTTGCTTCTTTATGTATGAAAATGTTGGAACTGAATACATAATTACCAATTTTGCTTTGGTAATCTGAAGATATATTTTCTTTTGTGCCACGGTAGAAAATTGCCGTGTCATTCTGTTTTGGTGTAAATAGATTTAATAAGTTCTTTATTTCAATTAATCAGACTTAGAGATAATTAGTATACCTTAGACGTAGCACCTTTATTATTTGGTCATCCCCTGCTTAGCGCGCCGCTCCCACTCCGCTCTCATTTGCAATATTCCTTTGAACTGCGGCGACGCATCTGCTTCATCTTCTCTTTCTTTCTCCTCTTCCTTCTCGCTATTTCCGTCCTTTTCTATCACAGCACTCTCACGTTTCTCTTTTTCTACCGATTGCCTGAAATCGTTCCTTTGCCAGGGACGTTTGGTCAACGTATCCGCTTTGTAGGCCATTTCACTTTTGGCAAGATTCTTGATGTCTTCCCGATCGTTCGAAGGATCAGGGAATGTTCTGTTCCTCAATCTTTTCTCTGGCGTCGAATCTGAAACTTCCTTTTTGTATTTGTTGACTTCGTTTCTAAACACTGGAGCGCTTTCACGTTTAGTTGATACGCTGTTAATACTTATGCTCCTCTGGTAATGTGGAACCCCGAATTGACTGACTCGAGCGGCAATGTCTACGAGTTTGTTTTCGACGCTTTGGTCTTTGCTATCTTCGTTCTCCTTATCGCTGTCTCGAGACTTAATTGACGCATTAAATTCGTTCTTGAGTATCTTAGTCCGAGTGGCCGCTATATTTTCGATTTCCTCTTTGTTTGCTTTCGATTCCGCAATTTCTTGCGCCAAATGATCCGCTTCCGAATCTTTGAGTTTTAGAGAACGACGCGCGAAAACTTTCATTAACTCTGGCTCATCATCGTTTCTCTTGTCACCGCGGGATTCCTTCCCAATTACGTGTTTTTTCCTGTACACTACGGCCTCTTCGTGTCTGTCAGGAATCCTATTTTCATTGCTGTCAGTGCTCTGAATAGAACTCTTACTCCCGAAACTAGAATGAGACTTCTGATCCATGGATATGTTGTCGTATATCTTTTCCGTGCTTCCTTCTGTACTAAGAGAGTTTGTTCTGGGTTTTTCTGGCTTATCCTGACATTCAACACTCATAGCTTTTCTCTTGAAGAATGTTTTCGGAGTCAAAGGACTCTGGGTCGTAACGGGAGTTACGGATTTTGTAGAAATTTGAGTATTTTTTTCTTCTGCTTGAACAGACTCGACTATGCTGTCAATAATCTTACTGGATTCTTTCTTGATTTGAGCGGAAATTGTCTCCGAGACTTGGAAACTTCCGATTTCTTGCTCCTTATCGGCTTGCGGACTATCATTTTTCTTTGGCGTTACATTAGCTGTAAGTACGATATTCGTAACTGGTTTTGTGTCAACTTTATTCAACTGAATGTTCAAAAACTCGGGTACTCCGGGCTTAACGTTTGCGGATTTTTGGATTTTTTCATCACTTTTTTTGGTGGCATCAGTTTTGATTGCAACGGGCGATTGCTCTTTATTGATATGAGTAACAGAAATAAAGCTTTCTGTGTCAAGCTTCTGATCCTTTTGCATACTCTTTTCACTCTGACTCAACGCACTTTCTACTGAAATGGTCTTCCTTCTACTTTCCATGGGCTTTTCCGGACTACTCTTAACACTATCTAAAGAACTAGACTTGAGTATTGGGGATATGATCGGCTTAGGAGAACTAATTATGTCATCTATTTTGGCCTCTATCTGTGAGATGTCACTATCACGTTTATGAGCATCCATTGTGATATGGATACTATTTGTGAATAGTTTCCTATCATCATTGATATCGGTTTTGAGGCTGTCAAGGTAACTGCTGTCCGTACTCGGCAAACTGTCATAATTCATTTCTGAGTTACTGTGTATTAAATTGTAGTTTCTTGCTGATAATCTTTTAGCACACTCATGTCTTTCACTCACGTTCCTCCTATAGTTTACCTCCCAACTCTCTAGAAGAGGTTCCGATATGCCTACAAAAGTTGGAAGACTTGGCATCTGGTTTTCTTGGGAACTGATTGAAGTCGACTCCGATGCGTAACGGAAGCTATGAGATTTGCCAATACTGCTTCTTGTTTCAACATATTCGTCTCCAAGAGACCTCAATCCGGATGTGACATACGATTCTTCTGTCTTCGCCATGTGATGGGCGTCGCGTTTAGATTCCAATTGCTTTTCGCGGTATTCATAAACGTGTTCCGAAGACCTGTTTGTATGTTTAACGTTTTCAGAGCTGTGATATGCTGAACTTTTTGGTGGTGAATTCGACACTACTATACCGGGATTGAAGTACGGTATGTTCTTAGGCATACTTCCGCTGTGGAAAACAAAGTCATTGTGGTGATGACTTTTGATACGCATCGCCCCTGTCGAAGGCTCTTCATCTGAAATTTCAAGCGTCGGAGACAAGCTTTCCTCCTGGGCTCTGCTCGCTAACTCATTAATGATGAAAGACTTCGACGAATATGGATCGATCAATCTCTGAACAGATGCCGGTCTCTTAGACTTATCGTGATGCAAGCTAAAAGATTCTTTCTTTGTTTCATCAATAGCTTCCTTAGAAGATGTTCGCTTAGACCTCTCAACTTTCTCGCAAAACTCTTCGCGTCTACTGAAACGGTTCTTCATTTCTAAGTTCAGCAACTTGTCTGTTTCCTCGGCAATTTTGAGATCGGGTATATTATAATCGACACCACCGCCTTTGGCTGCATTGTATACATCTTTATAAGCACTGTCTTGAACATAGGCACCCTTGTTGTCTAATCTTTTGTGCATTTGATTCGCGAAGGCTTTCTGACCAGCAGATTTATGCGTACGTTCTGCGGGAATCGGTTTGTAACTTTGCTCAGTGTAATAAGACCCACTTCGCTCGGTGTCCACAGGCTTGTATTGAGCTGTGGTTTTATCTGTTTTTGATTTTTTTACTTCCTGCTGACCATCTCCATCCGTCTGATCCTTCTTCGATTTCTTCCCACTCTTCCTCAATAATAGTCTACTGAAAAACGATTCCTCTTTCTTTGAAGATCTTATGACTTCATTCTCCATTTTCTTCTCTGACTTAGATTTTTTCTCCAGGCAAGATTCTTCGGCTTGTTTCTTTTCTGTGCGATACTTGGTCATTCTCTCCTCTGAATGGTAAGCTTGTATATGAGTTTCTGTGGAACTCGATGGTATTTTTGGCGAGTTCTCTCTTATGGACTGTTGGTCCTGTGTACTGGATTTACTTCTCTTGATAGAAGATCGTGGTGTGTTCGACTCTGCGATGCTTAACTTGGCAGGAGACTGTCCAACAAGGTGACTTAGTGCCAGTCCAGGGGGCAAAGACGATGACTTCAGTTTAGTATCGCTCGGAGGCTCCAGAACTTTACTAAGTTCACGACTCATTTGTTGGTGCTGTTCTTTGATGATCATATGATGCTTCGTAGTTGTCGATGAAGAGAATGATTCTGAAAATGAGATAGGATAGAAGTTAAGATTATTTGAAACAGAACATTGAATTCAAAGGAGGTTGAAAATATATTATATATTTAAATTTACCAGTAACAACTTCTGAGGTTTTGTGGGTGACTTCAGGAGTAGTGCTTCGTATCATTTCTTCGTTCAGTTCGGGTGTTATCGGCAAGGCTGAAGCGGCAATCTTGAATGAAAATATAATTTATTTTAAACTTGATTATCAGTAGAGTATCTATTTAATAATAGAATATCAAGTACGATACTTGATACTCTATTATTTTTGATAACATTGCAAAATATTGGAATGTATGGAATTTACGGGAATACAAAGCTTCCTATTTAATCCTATGATAATAACTAATTAATATTTAATACACAGGGTTATAAAGCGAAATCTGAACCTAAACGTCTAAATATGTAAATGTATTTATAAATATAAATAATCTTGACCATTAACCAAAGACCAACATATTAAGCTGAGTTTAAAGTTGTTTACTTAACTATTTTTATTATTTATTTACTTAACATATAGTTTAATTAACTTGAAAAGTATTTATCAATTCACTCTGTCGTTTCCAATTTAAAATTGTAGGTATACAAAAATTAATTAAAAGTACACGAATCAATACATACACAAACACACAACAGAATGCGAATTTGTCACTATAAAAGACGAACAATCATAACACCGTTATAATACTTAAGGGGTACTCACGATATGCGGTTTATGAATTCTTATAAAATTATTTTACCCGAGTACCCGTTAAGTATTATAATGTATTAATTCCGCGATAATACTAGTCTAAAATCATACTCTTAACAGTCGTGTATCTGTTCCCACACTTACAGGATTGGCTTTCTTCCGTCGCGGTGCGCCGTGCGTGCGACGAGGGCGCACCGCCATCTTGTGTTTGGCGGCCGAGTGCGACAGCGGCGCCACTCCTGTTGGCGGCTCCGACGAATCTGAGAATTATATAATGGAGGTTTTTTATTTTGTTTTAATTTCTTTTAATATATGTATGATGACAGGATGATATTCTTACGTAATTTATGTATCGAATAACACGCTATATGCAATTATTAATAACTTCATTCGAAAATATTCAGCATTCGGAACTTTTTTGTCATTTATTTTTTTGGGGCTCGCCAATACTTGAAAATTGTGAATCTATAATTTTTGTAAACACTCCCTCACCTCTTGCTTGTTTGAGGTATTAATAGAAGTAAATGTTTTTTTTTATTTTTAAAAACAAAATATCTTTAAAAATAAAATATGTACAGGCCATCCTCGACTTACGTCGTTTCGATTTACGTTTTGGGTTTGAGAACTTAACATGCTGTAAGTACGAGGACTGCCTATACTTATATTATCGAATTTTCCTTAAGGGGTACTGTGTGCCAACACGTCCGGCAAATTCCCAACTTTGAACAGAATAGAATGGTGCCCAAATCAATATGTGCCTCTTGCTTGTGTGAAAAGAAATTAACATCATTGTAGGGTGTATGGTAGGTCCTACTGACTCCGATATGGTCTAGTGGTGGTTAAATAAAACTACTGGTTCTTCAGAAGGCTGAGGCTTGAATGGAATATTTATTCAGGAAGGCACCTTATATTTATATCCCCGGCTACAATTTTGATCGACCAATAATGACTTAAATAATTATACAAACCAATAAAATAACAGGAATTTTTACCAATAATTCTTATGTAACTAAGTAAATAATATTATAAATAATGAATAAATAAAAATGTAAATAATAGATAAGGTAGTTACAAGAAATGTTAGAAAGAAATAGAAATCTAGGCCGTCTCGCTTGTGCTGCCGGCTTGCTATAAATATAGCGCGGGTTGCTAGCGCGCGCATCATCGGATCGGCGGCGGCGACGTGTGGACAACTCTCAGCGGCGGCGAGTGCTCCAAGAAAGCGGCGGCGAGTTTCGGCGATGATGCTGCGTGATGAAGATTATATGGATAATCTTGAAGCTGAAGATATTTTGCCGACGATGAAGTTGTTTCTTGTTTCGAAAACAAATTATTCAGAACGTCTTTATATGGTTTCCTCTTCGGAAGAAATCAAAATATCATTGTAACCATAGCCGGGGTAGTTGCATAATAAATGTTATGTTGGTACTTGATGCAAGTCATTGTTACCATAGCCGGGGGTAGTAAGAATATAAATATTGTGCGGTACTTGCACTGCCGCTACAGTACTCTCCCCCTAGCGAAAGCGTACCGGAGGCTTGACGGCTCGCCCATATCTTGTAGTCTTCAAGATAGATTTTCTTTGACTTGATGTAGATGTTGATGGGCTGTCTTGCTTCCTCTCTGGTGGGTGACGTGATGGTACCGGTAGGTCTTCCGAAGTATCCTCATTGATGGTATAAGCAGGCTTGAGTCGGTCGATTGAGATAACGGATGATCTGTGACCGGGTAATTCCAACTTGAAAGTCTTGCTATCTCGCTCTAGGACTTTATACGGTCCGTCGTATGTAGGTTGGAATGGTTTCCTTACACCGTCGTTGCGAATAAAAACTTCTTTGCAGTTACGTAGGTCTTGATGGATGAATATCGGCTTCTTATTTCTGTGCGAAGTTATTTGATGCGATACATTGCGAATCGATTCTTGAAGTCGATTGACGTAATCGGTGTCCATCTCTTGGTTGTTTATTGATGTTGAAGTGAAGAAATCGCATGGTAGACGTAAGCTGCATCCGTATGTGAGTTGTGCGGCGCTAATACCAGTATCTGTGCGAGGTGCTGCTCGTAGACCCATTAATACGGTAGGTAACTCATCAATCCACGTTGTATGCTCAGATAGACGAGTTTTGATAGAATTTTTGAGCGATCTGTGCATCCTCTCTAAGATTCCATTGCAAGATGGATGAAACGGCGTTGTCCTAGTCTTCTCAATACCCATTGTTTGAAGTAATTTTTTGAAGAGATTGCTTTCGAAGTTTCTTCCTTGATCGGTTGTAATTATCTTTGGTGAACCGAATCGAGTAATCCAATTTTCGTAGACAATTCTCGAAACAGATTCTGCTGAAGTGTCATCTGTAGGTATTGCTTCAGGCCATCTCGTTGTTCTATCGATCATCGTAACGAGGTATCGATATCCTTGAGGTGAAGTAGGTAGTGGTCCGACGATATCGATGTGTAGATGTTCGAATCGATCCGATGGTGGAAATGAAGATGGGCTGCTTGATGTATGTCTTTGTACTTTGCATGTTTGACATTGTAGACATTGCTTCGTCCAGTTTCCGACATCAACTTGCATTGAAGGCCAAAAGAATCTTTCTGTAATGAGCTTCTTTGTTGTTCTGACGCCTGGGTGACTAATGTTGTGAAGAGCGTTGAATGCTTCACGACGACATTCTTCAGGTAGGTATGGACGCATAGTAGATGTTGAAGCTTCACAATAGATAGGTAGATGTGACATCGGTAAAATAACTTGCTTGATAGATAAGTTATTTTGGTTCGATAGTTGCTTGATCGTATCTCTATCTCTGTCTTGCGCTTCTGCTATCTTGCAATAGTCGATTGTCGTTGGACATGATACACTGTCGATTCGTGTGCGACTGAGTGCGTCGGCGACTAAGTTGTCTTTCCCACTGACGTGACGAATATCAGTTGTGAATTCACTGATGAAAATTAGTTGTCTTGCACGACGTGGTGTTTCCGATGTTGAAGGTTTCTTCTGAAGTACATAAGTCAATGGCTTGTGGTCGGTGAAAACTATCAGGTTTCTTCCCTCGAAAGTTTTTCTGAAGTGCTTAATAGCCATGTAGATAGCAAGTAGCTCTCGGTCGAATGTACTGTAGTTGCGTTGTGCATCGGAGAATTTCTTCGAAAAATAGCCAAGTGGTTGCCATTTTCCATTAATGTGTTGTTGAAGTACGGCTCCCGCTGAGTTATCAGACGCGTCGCTGAAGATAGCAAGTGTTGCTTCATGTGATGGGTGAGCGAGTAAAGCTGCATTTTGAATCGCGACTTTACAAGCTTCGAATGCCTTCGTGGCGTCATCGTTCCATTCGATTATAGTTCTATCTTTTTTCTTTGTATTATGAAGGTAGGCGTGAAGCGGTGCTTGTATTTCGGATGCATTCGGAATGTGTTCTCTATAGAAATTTAACATTCCAAGAAATCTTCTGAGTTCTTCAATTGTTTGTGGTTTGGCGTAATCGACAATTGCTCGGACTTTTTCTGCAGGCGGTTTGATTCCCTCCTTACTAACGGTGAAACCAAGAAATTGAACTTCTTGTTGTCCAAATATGCATTTTGACGGGTTGATAGTGATTCCATTTTCTTCTAGTCGATATAGAATAATACGTAGATGCTTCTTATGAGTTTCTTCATCTGGGCTTGCAACTAGAAGATCGTCGATGAATGCGAATACGAAATCGAGTCCTTGAAGTACTTCGTGTATGAATCTTTGGAAGGTTTGACCGGCGTTCTTCAATCCAGGTGTCATTCGTGGAAATTCAAATAATCCCATAGGTGTGATTATTGCAGTCTTGTCTATGTCTTCATCGCGTACTTTAATTTGTTGGTAGGCTCTGTTGAGATCGATTGTGGAGAATATCTTCTTGTCCGACAGATGATGAGTGAAGTCCTTGACTCGCGGTATTGGGTAGCGGTCAGGAGTTGTAACAGAGTTGAGTCTTCTGTAGTCTCCACAAACTCGTAGTTCGCCATTCTTCTTAGGTACGACGTGAAGTGGTGATGACCAAGAGCTTTTGCTTGGGCGGCATAATCCTTGTTCTATCATATTCTCGAATTCCCTTCGGACTTGCTCGTAGCGGTGTGGTGCGATTGGACGTGCGCGACAATGAAGTGGTGGGCCGGTTGTTTCAATGAAGTGTTCCACGTTGTGCTTCGGTGTGAGCTTCATTGAAGTTAATCTTGTTATACCGGGAAATTCAGCTAGTAGCTTATGATATGGCTGTTCGACGTCTATACTTCTTATAGTAGGAAGGTTTGTTGCTTGCACGAACGAGTTACACGAAAGATTGGTCTTCCCATCGATGATCTTGCGATTCTTAATGTCGACAACTAATTGGTGATGCGTTAGAAAATCAGCACCGATTATAGGTTTACTGACTTTCGCGATGATAAACTTCCATTTGAATGGTCGACGTAGATTTAAATCGAGTTCCATTGTCTTCTCTCCGTATGTTGGAATTTCTGTATTGTTTGCGGCATAGAGTTTGAATTCCAGTGGCTTCATCTTCTGTTGCGGCGGAATAACTGAGATATTCGCTCCAGTGTCGATCAAAAAATTGAGGTTGCTTCGCTTGTCGGTCACAAATAGACGGTAGGATTTTTCCGTGACGCCAGATCCCGTCGCATCGAGCGTGGAAGTTAGTTTTCCGACTTCGTCTTCATGTTTTCAGTTTTGAATGAGCATGGAGATGTGCATTTTCTTGCTTCATGACCGAAACGACGATGGTAGTAGCAGTAAAGAGAATTTCTTGAGCTTGAACGACTTCGACTTGTAGAACGGCTGCGACGATAGGGTGGTCTTCTGTGATGGTGATTTTGCGTGTTGTACTGATTAAACGTGGTTTCTTGCGATGCTTTCAGCGCGGCAACTTCTAACGATAACCGCCTAATTTCTTCGACAAGAAACTGGGTATCGTTGGTCTTGGGTGAAGTGCCTTGAACCATCGATACTTGTGAGCAGTTGCTGTTCTCCATCATCTGGTCTGCTAGAAGTGCGAGCTCATCGAGTTTCGTCTGCGTGCTAAATGTTTCGCTCACTACCAGGACTGAACGGACGTGCGGGGGTAAGTGGCTTGTCCACATCAATCGAAGAGTCGAATCTGGGACTTTATCTCTTGCCAATGTACGCATTCTGCGTAGAAGTTGTGATGGTTTCTGGTCTCCTAGTTCTATTTCTGACAGCAGTTTCTGAAGCTGGCGACTATCTGATTCTTCAAAGGCAGTAATAAGACGATTCTTCAACACGTTGTATTGATCGGTTTTCGGCGGATTGTACAACAAGTCGGCGATCTGTTCGATATCTTGCTTCTCAAGTTGCGCGATGACCATCTGAGCTAGTTGTGCTTGGCTTTTCTTCAAACCGTCCGTGGCTGCTTCAAAACTGACAAACCATAGTCTAGGTTTATCTCTCCAAAACGGCGGGATTCTCAACGACAGAGAAATACCGGCGACTTCGTGTTCTTTAGGTAACGCTGTCGGCAACGCTTCTTTTTTCTTTAAGGCTTCCTCCATAGTGTCGGCAATAGGTTACACTGATTACTTGCAGGGATTGATCTTCAAAATTCTTCAGAGCTTCCTCGCTGGATTGCTGCAGAGCTTCCTCGCTGGATTGTTGCAGAGCTTCCTCGCTGGATTGTTGCAGAGCTTCCTCGGTGTTCCAGAACGGGGTCACCACTGTAGGGGTGTATGGTAGGTCCTACTGACTCCGATATGGTCTAGTGGTGGTTAAATAAAACTACTGGTTCTTCAGAAGGCTGAGGCTTGAATGGAATATTTATTCAGGAAGGCACCTTATATTTATATCCCCGGCTACAATTTTGATCGACCAATAATGACTTAAATAATTATACAAACCAATAAAATAACAGGAATTTTTACCAATAATTCTTATGTAACTAAGTAAATAATATTATAAATAATGAATAAATAAAAATGTAAATAATAGATAAGGTAGTTACAAGAAATGTTAGAAAGAAATAGAAATCTAGGCCGTCTCGCTTGTGCTGCCGGCTTGCTATAAATATAGCGCGGGTTGCTAGCGCGCGCATCATCGGATCGGCGGCGGCGACGTGTGGACAACTCTCAGCGGCGGCGAGTGCTCCAAGAAAGCGGCGGCGAGTTCGGGCGATGATGCTGCGTGATGAAGATTATATGGATAATCTTGAAGCTGAAGATATTTTGCCGACGATGAAGTTGTTTCTTGTTTCGAAAACAAATTATTCAGAACGTCTTTATATGGTTTCCTCTTCGGAAGAAATCAAAATATCATTGTAACCATAGCCGGGGTAGTTGCATAATAAATGTTATGTTGGTACTTGATGCAAGTCATTGTTACCATAGCCGGGGGTAGTAAGAATATAAATATTGTGCGGTACTTGCACTGCCGCTACATCATATATCGCACCTTTACTCATACAAAGAAACTTCTTTAAATTTTTGATTTGCGACTTTATCACTTAGTTTGTTCCCATTTAAGGTATAAACTCGCGAAACATAAATTTTGAGTTATTTCTTTTAATGAATAAAGATGCGATATATATGATGACGAGTATTGGGTACAACACTCACTGTAAAGGTCGGAGTGGTCGCTCCTAGCGGAGTGGTCGTGGTGGTGGCCACTGCTGCTGTCCTCGTCCATCTCCGACGAGCCCACGCTGAGCAGCGATCCGTCGCTGCAGGACGACTGCGATATACCTGCATGGTGCCGCTGGAAAGAAGAAAGGAATAAATAAGTATTTGAAATGAAACTGAATCGTTGTCATTTGAAACTTGAACGAAAACGCGTTATGAAAGCAGTTGTCCCCACTACAACTAGATGGCGCTGTACTCCATTATGAACTACGCTAACGATTTTACTACGTAACTTTTATAAGAGCTCAATTTTAGTATGTGTTTTTTATGTACGGCTACGGTAGTAGGTATGTCATTATATTATAAATAATTTCTAATATTAAATAGGTCAATGTTTGTGAGAATGCATGTTTGTTACCCTTTTACACAAAAACTATTTATTGGATTTCAATTAAAGACACACTGATATGATATGGCCTTGATTAACACAAGCGGGCGCAACCACGGGAAGTTGTATGGGTAGTTAGTTGGCTACAAACTGCCACTCATGTATCTGTAATCAACCCGAGATAAAATAGTCCTACCTGAAGTCGAGGATGCGTTGCTACCACTAAATAATTAGGCACAGCAGCTCTCAATAGGTAACCCCAAAAGATACAATATTAGCTACCAATATGCAAGAACAAAGTTTGCGAGGCGGTAAAACGACTAGGATTCGTCCAGTGACCGACTGCGATGCAGTTCTTGCATTTCGGTAAAAGGGGTTATTCCCGACTCCCACGAGGCGAACACCTTTGTCTTTGGGAGCCTTCAGGAGCGACGCATCTTTGGATTGACTTCAACCTCTTTTCTGTAGTTGTTACAGATGTCCATCTGCTGTAATTACATTATCAAATAAGAAGCTCAAATGGAATGCTCGTTCCTTATTACAGTATAATAAAAAAACCTTAATATTAGCGCTGATATGCCGTCTCCTGGGCGGTGGTCTCCGCATCTGAACCTCAGTGGTCTGAGTCACGTATAACATCATTTTGAATCACTCAATCACACTATTGTCATCACATCACATCATTTTAAATGTCACAATATGCACTATCACTTAACTTATAGTTCCAGTTTATCATGTCCACTTATTCATTTACAAGTACTTGCTAGTTAGTCTATTGTTTTATATTATCACATATTCTTATCATACCTGTTCAACGAGGAAAATGATGTACTCATCTACTTAATAAATTCTGACAAACAACATCATAAATTGATGGGTTTCAGCATTTTGCATACGAGTTCCTTATGCATCAGATGAGCTCTAGAACACTAGATTTATAAATTCATCCCCTAAGCAGTCTAAACAGAAGATCTTTGATAGAAGAAGGTTTTTAATCACTTTGATAGCGTCATTTTAAATTAATTCAGCTGTGAGCTAGTAAAAAAATTCAAAAGATGTAGTGGTGGTGTTATTTTAAATAACTTCAGTCGTAACAAGGATAAATTAAAAGAAAAGCGTTTTTAAATGCATTTGTATATTTTTAATGTCGCTTTATCGGGCTGACATTAAATACCCCCCTTACGCAGTCGATTAAAAAGGCGAAAGATTTTGGGAATGGATAAATGTTTGTTACTTTTGCACACAGTTTATGAATAACCATCCATCCATCAGCCTATTAGTTTCCACTGCTAAACATAGGCCTCCCCTAAATGGCGCCACTCCAACCGGTTCTATGCCTTCTGAATCCAACGGTTTCCCGCGGCTTTTTCAGGTCATCGGTCCACCTAGTAGGAGGGCGCCAATGCTCCTTTTGGCTAATCGTGGTCGCCACTCGAGGACCTTTCTTCCCCATCGGTTATCGGTTTATTTGTATTGCTTGTACCAGGGGCACACAATAGAGGTTAAAAGTTAATATTAAATATATAAATTAGCCCTGCAAATTATTATTAAGGCTAAAAATCTGTAATTATATTGTTTATATTTAAGGTTTAACTTAAAGTGTCGAATCAACTTAGCCTACTACGACACACAATTTACGGCAATACACCTTATTCAGACCAGTGATAGCCTAATGGTTGAAACTTGCCGTCTCGATCGGAGGTCCGAGGTTCAAACCCAGGCCACCACTGATTTTTCTAAAATTATATGCGTATTAGAAATTGACTATCACTTTTCGGCGAAGGGAAACATCGTGAGGAAGCCTACACACCCGAGAGTTCTTTAAAAAAAAGTTCTCGGAGATGCGCACTTGGCCAGCGCGGTGGACTATGGCCTATAACTCTCTTATTCCGAGACAAAACCTGTGCCCAGCAGACAATAACTGTGGGACAATAACGGGTTGACGACGACGACGACGACCTTCTTCTATTACATCCTACTCGATTCGACTGAAAACGATATTATCACCATCATAACTCGTTTAAGTCAACAACATCTACTACATGAGTAATCCATCAATGGTTTTGCTTTTGAGCTATTTTTTTTTTTGTTTTCGAGGGGGAAACCTTCCAAAGGTACCCGACGCCGTGGGAGCGACGCAGGGTTATGTGGGATTTTTACCGCACTAAAACCCCCCCGGTGGCCGTCCTCGGCGCTGAAAAGGAGGACTCCGGGATCTCGAAACGACTTCAACCGGAATCCTCCGAGCGCGCTGCTCCATAGGGCTCCTCCCAGATGGGCGGCTGGGCCCACCGCTCCGTCTAGTCTTTACGACGGTATGCGACCACACATACCGCCGTCCTTCCCGGGATTTCCTGACCGAACGGTTCGAGCTCCCACTCTAGCCGTCTGCAACCCCGGAAGCCCCTTTTAGTCGCCTCTTACGACAGGCAGGGGATACCGTAGCCCTATTCTGACCCCGAGGCTACAGGGACGTGCTTTTGAGCTCTAACAGCATCCATCTATTATCAGCTGCGTTTCCTGTTTGCTACAAAGTATTGTTCCATTCATATACTTTATCTTATTGTATTTTATCACCCATAGATTCGAGAAGTTTTAGAAATATCAGTCCAATGGTCTGATCTAATCTTGCATATAATATAACATTATCAAATATCATTTACATATCTGATATGCAGTTTGAAGTATTATGATTAAATATGACGAAATACAGATACACCGATCAATTTACTTTTATAAATAGAAATCTAATGTAGTTTGGTAAAAGTAAATTTTGGTTGATTTTAGATTTGGCTTTAAATTTGATGTTGTATTACTGTGGTGGGTAGCAGTATGTATAGTTGTAGGACGTCTACTTACAACTTTAGAGGGTGAACATTTTTTTTCCAATATGAAAATAATAGACGAGTGAGCAGTCCACCGGATAGAAAATCCACTGCTTCCCGTGGACATTAGTAGGTAATCTACCCAGAGTCTTATCTGAGGTTGGCCAGATATGCCTTTTTTTTGTTATCGAGGATGACAGAGACAGACCTCGGTAGAAGTTTACGATTCTAAAGGGGACATACAGACAAACATTCATTTTTATAAAGCAAAAGAAGAAGATTTTAAAATTAAACATGAGTTAAGGGGTAAAGAACCACATAACGAAAATATCATCATTCTGATGTGACGCGCAGGAGATCCCAGGTTCAATAGAAATTGATGGACGTGAGACAAACATCAAAAAGATAATTCCTTTTTGAGTGTAGGTCTTTGCGTGCCACCGATTTGCGCTTAGCCAGCGCGGTGGGCTATGGCCTAACACTCTTTCATTGTGGGATAAGTCCTGTCCCACTATTGGGACTATAATGGAGTGACGACGACTTTGAGTGTACCTCTTTTTGTCTGAGACAAAAAATATTTTGTTAAAAGACTATGAGCGTTGAAAACAAATTATTTTTCTTTTGTTTTCTGAATTATGCCGCTATTCTGGGAGTATGTGTCTCTATATATCACATGTGTTAATTTAGGTGGTATCTACTACTAATAAACTAATAGCACATGTCCGGGGAGGTCATATTTTCTGAGACATAAACTCGAAGCGACCATCTTTGTCCTTATGAGTGGCAGCGCATTTAAATTGACTTTAAATAGAACCTCTGTTGTGTGTAGAGTTGCTTACAGATGTCCACTAGCGGGAGTGACTTAACATGAGATGGACTGCATGTTTGTTTGAAAATCACTACATAGTATAAAACAAAGTCGCTTCGCGCTCTCTGTCCCTATGTATGCTTAGATTTTTAAAACTACGCTACGGATTTTAATGCAATTTTTTAAATAGATAGAGTGATTCAAGAGGAAAGTTTTTATGTATAATACATGTATAATATAGTGGAGGAACACTGATAATTTCAGATTTTTGCCTTTTAAGCGTAACGAAGCTAGTTTTATATAAAAAACTATATCACATGCAATTGCACTTCAACTCATAGCTATAACGTCTCAAGCCATGAAATATACTTCACATTATCATATTTTAGGCTGTTATCCGATATCTACTGGCATTGACATTGGTCTATCAGCGTTATCGGACACTTCAAACAAGCCGATATCTTCAAACAGCGCTACTGCGATGTATTTTGCATATTAGATTAATAATATTAATAACATTAATGCAGTATACGTCCAAACACTTATAAGTAGAAATAACGGGTGATTTATGTAAGGTGATACAAATCAGACACAAACACATAAACACATACTTTAATTGTGTATTTATAATTTAATTCAAAAGCCTAAAATTATCAGTGTTTCTCTAGTATATAATATATTATTGCATGTATTAAACATAAAAACCTTTCTTTTAAATCATTCTATCTATTAAAAAAACTGCATTAAAATCCGTAGCGTAGTTTTTAAGATTGAAGCATACATAGGGACAGACAGCGAGGAGCGAATTTGTTTTATACTATATATTGATAATTTAAGATCATCGAGATCATAGTATCTGAATATTATGGTATCATTTAATTCATTTACATGTAATATCTTTATTTGTAACTTGTTGACCCGGTGAACTTCGTTCCGCCTATCTATACTAATATTATAAAGCGCAAGAGTTTGTTTGTTTGTTTAAACGCGCTAATCTTTGGAAGTTGTGGTTGGATTTAAATATATTTTTTTAATCTAATAGGATATTTATCGAGGATGGCTTTAGGCTATATTTTATTTAAATTGGATGAATGAAAAATGAAATATAAGCGGCCAAGAAGCCATGTAAGAGAACTCCACCGCCGCATACAAAAACTCTCAGTTCACTAGATTATCCACATATTAGGTAATTTTGCTAGTAAATAATAAATCTAAAATTATCAGTGTTTCGGAACTATATTATACGTGTATTATACATAAAATATTCCTTTCGCATCACTCTATCTATTAAAAAAACTGTATTATAATCCGTAGTGTAGTTTTAAAAATCTAACAATACATACGGACAGACAGCTTGAAGCGACTTTGTTTTATACTACGTAGTGATTTACGAAATAATGTAGGATCCCACAACAAACACCCTGTTTTTAACTTTCATTACCATGTTAAAAAAACATGATTGTAATAATATTAAAAAAATGAATATAAATAAGAAAAAAAGACAAACCCGCTGAGACAAACCGGATCTTCTCAGTTGAGGTCGTATTCCGATCCGGTGGTAGTGTAAGAAAAAAATGTAACTGACAATTTGTAAGTGCCCCCGCAGGCCTATACAAAATAAAGACATTTCAATTAATTTCATTTTAAGGCTCTAGATATGTAGGTACTTATGTTACTATTAAAATAACCCTTCGTTCCACTCCGGTAGCACTATAACACACCTGTTTCTACTTTCACTTTGTAATAGTAGTGAATTTGGGTTTAAAGGGTGTAAAGGAAATTGTAATAAAAATACTACCATTAGGTCGACTGCTTGCTCTTTTTTTCTGATTGAAGCAAATGAGCAAGCAGTCAAACTGATGGCAAGTGCTCACTGCGACCCATGAACAATTGTAATTAACTTCATAGATAATATAGGTCTCATTTGAAGTCAATCACAGTTGCGTTGCTATTCCCGAGGACTATGATGGTCGCCTCATATACAAGTTTGCCGGCAACCACACCCTTCCATCGAAACGCAAGAAATCTTAACGCTAGAAATAGGTGTGGCGATGGTCCTTCCCCGGTCGAACTACACTGGTTCTACCTCCTCAAACTACCACGTTACTGTTATAATGGGCCTTTGTAATATACCTACTACTCATATAATGGGCAATTATTTATTTTTAGTTAAATGTTTGATATCTGATGATTTTAAGCGATAGCAATTGAAAAGAAACGGAAGGGACGGATTTTAATCTTTCAATGTTAGATTCATATCCAAATGTACCAGAATACGTAAAGATGAATTGAAAATTCATGATTCTAAAATCAACTCTACAGAATTTAGTAAAAGCACAGTATTAATATCCTACAGTTTTTTTTTTAACGCGGAGAAATCCTCATGGATCCCCTCTCACCCGGGGGAGCAAAAGGGGTATGTCGGACTCTTACCGACTAAAACTCCGCGGCGTTCTTCTAGACGTTCCATGCCGGGTCTCGAGAAGCGTTAGCATTACATTCGCGACCCGGCAACGTCGGCCGGCGCTGCTGTAAACGCCAGCCACGTCTCGAGAGGGAGGGGCCCCTCTCATTGACGTCTCTTATGAGATGTGCGTGCAGAACGCTCACACGACATCTCGAGCCTTAAGACCGGAGTTGGATTCCCCCTAATCCGCCTCCGCAGGCTCATGGGACGGGGAAAGGGAGACCTTCAGCGACAGCCTCCCTCCGGCGTCTTGTGCGCCTGCGACGGAGTACCTGAGGAGACGTAACCTCCTCCCTGAGTCTCTCCGCCGCCTCCTTCGCGAGCATTACCGCTTCGCACCGCCTGCCACGACCTGTCACTTCCCACCATGGCATGAACCACGGTCGGGAGCGAGAGGTCGGCTCCCAATACAGAGCTGACCGCGCTGCGCTCCGCATTCCACGCAGGGCATATCTCCAGCGTATGTAGTATGTAGTAGTCTAACTCTGCGGTGTCCTTGAATTTTATACCTACAGACGCGCTGGACGAGAGTGCACGTTAGGGCTACACGCCTTAAGTATTTTAATACATCTGTACATACTTGACTTTCTTACTTACTTATTATGTATTTTATTCAGTAGATTAAGGTAAAAAACAACGCGTTATTTTAATATTTAAGAGACTTAATAATAAATCGTACACAAATAATAGTTATAAATTTCACACTGAATAATATTATACCAACCAAAATAAAAATTATTAACACTGGACGTGTTTATGCACAAAAACAGCCTAATATAGTTTACAACTGCGCTTCGCTACATTATTATTTAAATAGAAGGTCCACTGATTAAAAAACGTCACATCGCCCGCTCGCCACTACGGCACATTCGCTAGCTGTTTGGTACCGAGTGCATACCGAAATCGTGGCGCGTAGGTACAACTTGCGTTTCGTGCGTTTGTAAGAAAATAGAATACTGTAGATACTAGTACTGTGGTAAAAGCCACTATATCTTATGAATAAAAACGGGGATTTTTATCGCAAAATTATAACTTCCGCTAATTAATCATTGATAACATATTACGACACAGTATAATGGCTTTATGTAATCTATTCTATAAATACTAACACGATATTTAATGTTTTGAAAACAGGCTGATCTACGTGTGGTGCAATTTTGGGTTTAATTTCAATTTCCGATTCGAATAAGTAGTGGTACTCGTACTAAACTCTGGCAAATTTTTGAGAGGGTGTATACCAAACGAAAGTCGAATTTGGATAGCGAAAAAAGGTCTTTCGAAGATATTTATCTTGGTAGCTATGATTTTGATCTAAGCTGGAACTCCTTTTTTTTTCTTTTTCGAAGGGAAAACCTTAAAAAGTACCCCGATGCTGTGGGAGCGACGCAGAGTTATGTGGGGTTTTTACCACACTGAAACCCCCCCGGTGGCCGTCCTCGCCGCTAAAAAGAGGAGTCTCCAAAGAACACAACCGGAATCCTCTGAGCGTTGCCCGTCGGGCTCCTCCCAGATGGATGGCTGTGCCCACCGCTCCGTCTAGTCCTTACTACGGTATGCGATCGCCTGGCTGGATGGTTCAAGCTCCCACTCTAGCCGCCCGTAATCCCGAAAGCCCCTTTAAGTCACCTCTTACGACAGGCAGGGGATACCGTAGCCCTATTCTGATCCCAGGGACGAAGCTGGTGCCCTAGCCATTCCTTCCCCTGGATCCAACAGTCTAAGACTTCTGTTGTATCGCTACTAATTTTCTATTGTCCTTAAAACATTTTAGAGATTACTAAACACGTCCAAAATATCGTAATGATATACTGTAATAATTTCTACAAACCACATCGGTATTAAATTAGGCTGTAAATTAGGTAGACGTCACCTTGAAACACGATATCGCAGGCATGAGTATTTACACTCGGTTGCATGAAAAGGTACCTGTATCGCGCTGGTTTACTTATTTGAACTGTGTAATTTAACTTTAAACTACAACTGTAGTAATTCAACTATAAAGTGCTTGAGTTAAATTACCGTGATGTAACGTTTGCGTGTACATAATAAAAATAAGTACCGTGCTAAGAGTAACTAGTACTAAGAGTTTATGTTAACATACGTCATCATACTTCATACTAATATTATAAAGGCGAAAGTTTGTGAGTATGTATGTTTGTTACTTTTTCACGTCTAAACGGCTGGAGCGAATTTCATAAAATTTTCTAGGCGGTTAGCTGACACTCTGGATTAACATATAGGCTACTTTTTACTGTGGGACAATATCTTATCCCTACGGAACAATTGATACATCGAATTTTTTAACGCGGGCGAAGCTACGGGGTTCAGCTAGTGATGATTTTATAGATTAGAAATAATAGTCCTTAGTTAAAAACTCAATATTATAAATACTAGTAGACTATCTTTTTTTCGATCTGATGTAAAATAGCATTTTCCGATATACTAGATTGTTTTCCAGTGTCAATATGTATATTAATTAATAATGATAATCTTTATCAAAATGGCGTCTTAATTTAATAAAATAACCTGCCACTGCTAATGTACAAGTAGCAAATTACTATTTTAAAACTGAAACGAAATACAATGCGTCAACTATTCGAATAGGAAAAATAATTACAACTCAATTTAGTGACACTTATTAGACAATTAATTGCAAACTGTTACACTTTTAATGTCTGAGGAATTGGACAGTAAAATAGTGTTAAAATATATTAACGTAAAAAATGACGTACACAAACCGTTTCGAATTAACATTAGTCGTTCGCGTGAGGTTTGCGATATCTGAACTATCGATTATAATTTATAATTGCGAAATAATTCACCTGCCACACGTGTTGAAGTATCCATTCGTAATGATAAAACTTGAAACGCATATTGGTTTCCGTAGAAAAACTAGACGCGTTAATATCATATATATGGGCATCAATATTTATTACGAATGTTATGATATATTTTGTTATTCTACTTATAACTAGTAAGAAAGTAAATATGTTTATTCCTTATATTTTATTTTGTACTGTAACTGAATTAATATTTACGTTTAAATTTAATTTAAATAAACTTAAATTAAATATAATTATTATTTTTATTAAATTTATGAAAATATACAATATATGGCATGTTAGGTTCTCGAAATATGCGACGTAACTCAAAACGACGTAAGTCGAGGAATCCCTGCATTGTATACATATATGTATACATACTACAGTGTAATTCGTGAAGTATTAAAAATACCGTTATTTTAATATCTGACGAACTTATTTATTTGAAATTCGTCAAATTTAACCCTCTTAGGAATATGAACAAATCTTCAACATAAAATGAATATTGCCCACCATGTTTCCAGCTATGGTAGCTTAGGTTCTGTGATGATTAGTTTTTTTATACATGAGTAAAGTAGCAAACAAACGTGCATTGCTACTTCCAACGAAACGCAAGAACTTTTTCAAGGTGATGGTGTTACCCCGTTCGAACTACACTGGATCTACCACCTGGTGAAAACTATAATTTCGCTTTTACTAATATATATAATACAGATTACTTGTAATAGACTAACAACAATAATCAATTCTGATAACGTAGCCGTTTTCTATCACACGTTTCGTAACGCTGGCAACAATATAACGTAATTTCCCAAGAGTATATTTTAATTGTCCCGCGGTATAGGCAGGTGCGGCTGGTTGCAAAATTAAATATATCGTGCATGCATTCATAATTTTATTACATAGGTATTGTAGAATTTAATTACATATGGTAGAACTAAGTATTCGTTTTTGTCTACCTTTAGCTATTCAAATTTAAAAAAGAGATTTTTAGGTAAGGTTTTTTATTTAAGACTAGCTGCTGCACGCGACTTCGTACGCGCAGAGTATAATATTATTATTCAACCCTGTTAGAGTTAAAGATTTGTAAATGACCAAACCCCTAATTTTATTTCGACACATGACATAACCATATGAACAGTGAATAAGAAGTGTATCGATGTTGTAAATAATTACAATCCAAAAGTATATAGCTATATAATAAAAAATAAATTACTTATATATTTTTTAAGATTGAAATAATCAAAACTATAAAGAACTCCATAAAGAATAGAGTTTCTATCTAAAACCCATCACAGGTCTGGTTTTAATGCCGAGGTTTGGCCGATTTTAGACACGATTTAGGTTTGTTTAGGTTCGATTAAATCCCCATCCCTATTTATACGTCTACTTGTCATGAGCATATAAAAATAGATGACGAGATCTACTTGTCATGAGCGTATAAAAATAGACTTCCGGAAACCCAATTCTCTACAAGAAAAATAAACAAGAAAGCAAGGAAATAAAAAAACAAATAGAGATCGTCAGGTCTTTTTTAACTGGCTGCAGCTTTTACACTCTCCCCCTCCCCCTAATAAATGGTATAGATATGACTGCCAATTTTGTATTTTGTAGCTTAGAGGCTAAAGTCAGACTTAATTAACCCATGAGATGTTCTAACTTATCAAAGAACAATATACGGAACGGATTTGAAATCCGATTCACGCTTAGCCTTTAAACATAACAAAAGGTGAATATAAATAACATATTAATAATGCTGCGGTCCCCACAGAGTAACAATATAATGAGTCAAACGCACAGACAGACGTATCCGCGTCGGGCGATTGCGGCCCCCTCTTCCGCTTTCTATATTGATAAGTGTCGTTTCATATGGTAATGGGCATACGCTTTGGTGTTCCACTTATGTAGAACTAGTTCAACCCCGCAGCTTCGTCCGCATTAAAAAAATCGATGTATCGATTATCCCGTGGGAATAAGATATTTTTCCACGGTAATAAATAAATAATAGTTTAAAAAAACTGAAAAACAGACTTTTTATAGAAAAACGAACTAAAAAATAGTAAATAAATTTAAATGAATTTAAATTAAGAAAATAGTGTTAAAAATTTCAATGAATATAAATTAATAATAGTGTGAATAAAAAAAAATATTTTATTTTAAAAAAATAGAGCTAATTAATTCCCTATCAAATTTTATGAAAATCGCTCCAGCCGTTTACACGTGAAGAAGTAACAAACATACACACTCACAAACTCGCCTTTATAATATTAGTATGAAGTATGATAACGATCAGCGTTCAATTTGCTACTGAATGGTAATTTCAAATAGCAATACAAATAAGGTGTGAAGGTGGTAGAACCAGTGTAGTTCGCCCGGGGAAATACCACCGCCACACCAATTTCTAGCGTGAAGAATTTGTTGCGTTTCGATGGAAGGGTGTGGTTTACACGGTTTTATATGAAGCGACCATCATAGTCCTCTGGAGTAGCAACGCACCTGTGATTGACTTCAGATAGAACCCATGTTCTGTATGAAGTTGCTTTCAGATGGCCATGGGCGGCAGTGACCACTTACCATCAAGTAGACTGCATGCTCGTTTGCTACTTCTGATAAAAAAAAATATATGGTAATGGGCATATTACGCTTTGGTGTTCCACTTATGTAGAGTAACGATCACCGTTCAATTTGCTACTGAACATTGATGTTCCACATAATTATGTGCCGCGACGACCGTCAATGATGCCGTACTTGCAATCGCTTTAACGATCGCTAGTATCTTTAATAGAAATTTCGAATTATATTCAGTAAAGTTAAATTTTAAAACCGATATTTTCAGTGAAATAGTTTGATTATAAAAGAAGACAACAAGGAATACATCACGTTGACAATAATCGACTAAAGAATGCCATACAATATTAAATTGAAACATGCAGCATGTTTTTATTTTCGAGATACATGGAATTACAATGATTTAAATTAAAATTTAAAAATTGTATAATCACGTGTATTTTAATGGAGTATTATTGAACTAGCTTTCGTATGGTCCTATATTCGCACGATAAGTAGTTAATTGTTTGTTTGTTGTTTAGTAATTGATTAAAGTTAATACCTTTTAGTTTACCTTAAATCCTAGTCAAGTATTTTGTAATGTGTAATGATCAATTGATTAGATAATAGACATATGTATTAAATATAAGTAAAATCGATAAATGACGCAATTGCCAGAAAAATACTCTAACAATAAATTCGTATTAAATATAATATACAACTTTATAACAATACATGTAACCATAAATTTAAGAATTAAGTTATCCTAATTTAAGAATTAAGTAACATGATTACCTATTACTTGTCGTTCCTTACATCTATTGGAATTTAATACATTACCGCCACAACATCTGTCAAAGCGAAATGACGCGTCGAGGCACAGATTAATAAACTTTACGACACTTCCGCAGATATCAAATATTGTTATTGATTATCGTTTTATGAATCGAACGCTTTCTTATATTGCATAATTGTTTTATTATGCAGACGTTTACGTATTGGGGCCATAAATATCGTTTATGAAGGAAAAATCTAGTCGTGTTACGTAGTTCAATGTCACCTTTATTGCGAAATCGTCGAGATTCGCAGATTGGTGAAATTAATGTGAAAAACTGACTCAATACATTATGCGTTTAAGGTTAATCACACAATACAATGCGCATAATAAATTAGTAATATGAAACTTCATTATTTTATTTGCTGTAAAGATATGATAAGATTGGTGTGGGATATTTTATTTTATTTATTAAAGTCGACTTGGTCTAAAAACATTTTATTATAATGAAAAGTATCACAAAGTATTTCGGTTAGTCACATTAAAAATATCTAAAAGAGCTCTCATTTAAAGCCAGTGTTGGGTAGGGACTGCTTTGCTGTTGCAAATTTCCATAAACGTTGTTGACTACATTCTAGTAAGTGGCCCATCGGTCTTATCGTTAGGCTATTAGTTAAAATAGGTAGGTCCCTACTGCAGTTAGGCACCTCCAACGTCGAACCATATAGTGCTGTTTAAAATTCACAATAGCACGAATAGAATTAAATGTTTCGGCATTTATTATCATACTAACAAGTTTTTTTTTTCATCCGAATGGCAAACGAGCATGCAGTCCACCTGATGGTTAGTAAGGTCACTGTAATCAAATACATACAGAACATGGGTTCCATCTGAAGTCAATCACAGATGCTTCACGCTAGAAATGGGTGTGGCGGTGGTACTTCCCCGGTCGAACTACACTGGTTCTACCGCTATATAAAAGTGTCAAATGTTAAAAAAGACTACTCAGACTAAGTTTTAAAACTTTAACCATATCAGGTACTCTCGTGACTACTATGGCGTTGAACCAGTATTATTTAAAGCAAAGTTACGGGCCCACTTAACAAATAGATGTTACTATAGCATAAACGAATTTATAAATGACGGTGATAAGGTCTAATTTAGTAACATGATTATCTTCGATGTATATTGTAGTTATAATTTATTGTAATAATAACGTAATCCAATTTTTAAATTTTTATCCTGTTTAAATTTTTATTTATATTTGTACACCCATGACGGGTAAAGTAAGCGGACTTATACAGCATACTATTGACCATCTTTGTAATATACCTTATTTCGACAAATAAATGATATTGTATATTGTATTGTATTGAACATTCTTATTCTTATTCGCAAAGGCTCGTGAATATCCCTTATATTCAAGACCTTCTGTGGGGGTTAGAGGAACCTTCTATCAGATCCTACTTTTACAATAATTAACGTTAGTAGATATGGTCATCTAATTGCCCCAATTTCCATTATTTCCTCAGCAAAGTCACGTTCGGTGATAATACGGTAAATCAGCCAGTCTAACTTTTTAATAACATATTGCTAAATAATTCATTGATAGCACTTCATATAAGGTAAACGTGAATAAAAGTATTCTAACTATTACCTGTTTCATTATTTCTTTTTTCCGTGACCTATGGTTCTTTATGATCTAGTTTGTTTGTTTTTAATTTTGAAAAAAAATGTGTGCGTGTACTAGCGTACACTCGTAAGAAGTGAAAATTCTTTATTCTTTAGTGAAAAAAATAATTTATTATATGCAACTTTACAGAAATTGGTTAAATAAAGTTAAATTAGATAAAGATTAATAAAAGGCTTTTATTAAACTTTATCTGATAATCTAATCTATAATAATCTATCTAATATCACGCGTGGTAGGGATAAGAAAAAGATGGCGCGTAACGGAAAAAAAAGATGGCGCGTAACAGAAAAAGATGTCGCGTAACGAAAAAATGTTACACTAAATTTTTTTCCAACCCCGATAAAGAAGTTTCACTTTAATCCAACCCCGATAAAGAAGTTTCACTTCAAAAATAAACCATAGGGGTGGAAAAGTAGAATTCTTACTTTGTTTGTTATTTGAGCTACTTTACTTTAGATAACTTCCCATTCAAAATTACGCTACGGATTTTGATGCAGTTTTTTAATAGATAGTGTGATTCAAGAGGAAGGTTTTTATATACTAAACATGCATAGTGTACTTAGTGGAGGGAACTGATAATTTTAGATTTAAGACTGTTAGGCGGAACGAAGTTGGCCGGGGCAACTAGTTTTAAATAAATATATAGCTATATTAGAACGTTATTGTTACAATACGAACAATATACACGTCTATTTGTGTATTTACAACTTTAGAATCAGTAATATATTCATAAAAATAATTTTAGTATCAAAGATGCAATAAAATAATCATGTGACACCTATTCAATGATAAGACAATCGTTTATTCGCACAAAATTTAAAGGATCCTTTTGAAAGTAGAACCTTTTGTAGTTCGACTTCGGGGAACACCGCTGTACCTATTTTTGCCTGATAACAGCAATGTTAAGCGCTGCTGTGTTTTGATCTGAACGTTGACTAGAGGTGCCATATTCCACTACGCTCGCTATTACGATATTGTCTTATTTTTTTTCAAGAATGAAGTTATAAGACGAACATGCTATCCACCCAATGGTAAGTGGTCGTCCCATGAACATATAATTGAAGAACATGGACATACCATTCAAACAATTTTTATTTTTTAACAATTGTTTAAACAAATCTTTCACTTACATACGAAACGTTTGAAATTATCTAACTAGTTCATAATTGTATTAAACGAACAGTTAAACCTTGCACAACTCATAAATCATTTGTCTAACAATTGAACCGTGGAAAGTGCATAGAAAGCGCGCAAACTCTACATTATTTCACCAGTATAATTTGACCTCTCGCTGCACACAACGAGAAAGAATTCAAAGGTCTAGATATAAGTGAAGCAACCAATTTTACTTGATGTTTCATTTCAGCTCCGTTTAAAGTGCAGGGAGGTCAGGTTATGTTGGTCTTTATTTTCTAGAGGACATGGTGTACCTAATATCAGCAAATTAATGGATTGTAATTTCAAATACTTTTGCTTTAACGTCTCGTCAACCCATTATTGTCCCACTGGGCACGGGTCTTCTCTCAGAATGAGAGAGTTTAGGCCATAGTCCACCGCTGGCCAAGTGCGAATTGTTAGACTTCACACACCTCCGAGACCTTTTTTTTTAAAGAACACTTGGGTGTGTAGGTCTCCTCACGATGTTTTCCTTCACCGAAAAGCAGTGATAATAAATGTACAATACGCACATAAATCAGTGGTGCGTGCCTGGGTTTGAACCTCGGACCTCCCGATTGTGAGGGCAAGTTTCAACCATTAGGCTATCACTGCTCTCATACATTCAGTGTATTATTATTAATTTTTCCTATTTAATTGATTTACAGTTATTTTATTGTCATTTTTTTTATTCTCTGCGGGCACCAATATTCTCTATGCCGGGTTAAGAAGAGGATCATGGAACGATTCAATGTTATTTAGTTTGCGCTCTTGTATATAACGATACATGAGAAAGAGCAAAAAAAAAATCTATTTATTAATACATGAAGCAAAAAAGTTGTGAACAGTTTTTAATATACTAAGATAAGAACTAAAAACACATTACACACACTACCTTGCATTTGTCCACAAACACATAAATAATAAACGAAATAGAACATTCAATCTCTTTGAAAACACAGAACGTTAAAAATATCAGATGTCTTTGTCAAAATACCCGTTATTGCTTTTAAATGCAACGTTGTCAATTATACCTCGTTTTATCTTTCGGGTGTATTAAAAACTAGGAAGTTAATAAAATTTAATTGACTTTGGGAAATACTTTGGACAATATTAAGTTTAGTTTTTGAGTTGAATTACGGTCGAATTTCGACCGTTGCGACGGGTGACTAGTTAAAATTATTTATTATTAAGTTAAGCCATCCCCTTTTTAATGCAGGTTGTATAAAAAGCGATTTCTAACCGACGCGTCACATGCGCCGGCGCAGACACAAATGTATGTGTGCGTGATCAGCGTCACAGTGCGTACACAAAATAAATACGATTGTGTAATTTGGCGCCATTCAAAACGGGCACAGAATAAAAATACGCGCCATATTGTTTTGTTTTATAGTCTGGTTTGCGCAACCGCGTTATATATACCGGACGTGCTTCCGACTGTAGTGATGTGCCAATGTAATTTATTGTTATAGCCGATTTATGCAAAACACCGGTTTTAATTGTTTTACTATTCACAATATTTGATATCTTAAGCGGGTAGATGGTAAAATTGGAATATTTTTTCATATTTACATATGGATATATTTTTTATTTGAAAGCTTGTACAATCTTTTTAAACGCATTCGGTAACCACCAAAATATAAGTCAGAGTCGCTCATATTATAACATCGTAGTCAGATTTCATGCGATTACGGTATAAAGTCTAAATTAAACAGAAAATAATAAAATAGGTTAATTACGAGTTCATTATAAATATTATATGAATTTCTGGATACACGTAACCGAACTAATTTAAGGCCAAAACTCGTGTCTTTGGCCTATCACTACATCGTGATCTCATTCAAGTTTTTAATAGTAGGTATATATTGTATCTTTTAGAGTAGTAAAAAATTCAGACTCGGCCTCTCTCTTAGATTAAAATCTAAAATAAGCATCATTGATTTTTTTAAAATAACGTTAATTTATCACTCATTTTAAACATTATAGAAAACACCATGAGAAAACTTACACATCAGAGAAAATTAAAAAAAAATGGTGATTGGTGATGGTGAAAATTAAAAAAAATTAAAGGTGTTTACAGCGAATCAACTCACTTTTGCCGACCGAGGTAAGCTATGCGCTAAACTCTTTCACTCTGAGAGGAGACCAGAGTCCAGCAATGGGACTATGATTGGTAAACAAAGATAAGTAGAACCAGTATAGATCGATCGGGAAGGTATCACACACCTATTTCTAGCGTGGAGCAATTTTTGCGATTCGGTTGAAGGGTGTGGTTGCCGTTACCTTATATGAGGCGACCTTCTTAGCCCTCAGGAATGGCAACGCACCTGTGATGGACTTTAGATAGAACCTCTATTCTATGTTGCTTACAGATGTCCATGGGCGGCATTGGCCACTCACCATCAGGTGTATTACTTTCACGTTTGTTACTTCAATGTGATAAAATATCATATATATCGTCAACCCATTATTGTCCCACTGCTGGGCACTGGTCTTCTCTCGGAATGAGAGTTTTAGGCCATAGTCCACCGCGCTGGCCAAACGCGAATTGGTGGACTTCACACACATCCGAGAACTTTTTTTTAAAGAACTCCCGGGTGTGTAGGTTTCCTCACGATGTTTTCCTTCACCGAAACGCAGTGATAATTAATTTCTAATACGCACATAAATCAGTGGTGCGTGCCTGGGTTTGAACCTCGGACCTCCCGACTGAGAGGGCACGTTTCAACCATTAGGCTATCACTGCTCTATAAAATATCATATACCTACGGGAAAACAATATTCATGTAAGTGACAATAACAACAAATATGTGAAAATGAATACCTAAAAACTTTGTAATGAGCTTTTCTAGCTCTAAGTTTTCCAAAAAAAAAAAAGAAAAAAAAAACATAAAATAAAAAAAAGAAGATGACGATAACGTTGCATCGTTCTGCTCCATTGCATTCGCATTTCGCGTTCTCAATTCGCATTTTATATCTATACACACATTTCTGGTTACAAATTCCTACTGTCAAAAATAGAAATGTTCTGACAGTACCACTCGCACATATCAGCGTGCGTGCAGACAGACAACAGAAATGCGTGCGTGTAAAAATGAATAAATTACTTTGAAATATGGTATTACATCGTTTTTTTTTTTATTTGACTGAAGTAGCAAATGAGCATGCAGTCCACCTGATGGTAAGTGGTCACTGCCGCCCATGGACATCTGTAAGCAAATTCAAATAGATCATGGGTTCTATCTGAAGTTAAACACAGATGCGTTGCTACTTCCAAGGACTATAATGGTCGTCTCATGTGAAATTGTGTCCATCGAAACGCAAGAAATGCTTCACGTTAGAAATAGGTGTGGCGGTGGTACTTCCGCGGTCGAACTACAATGGTTCTAGCACCTGCAAAACCTAAACGTAGTCGCCACTCGACGACCTTTCTTAAACAAATAAAAGTTATAATATTATTTTTACATGCGAAATAGTACGCTAAAAGTTCTAAAAGTCAAAGAAGATACGCAGGCGACCAACTACTAAGATATGAATCATCAACATCATTATTATCAATAACAACTGATACTGATTGACTGATTTAAGTGATTGTTAAATATATACTTATGCTAGCTGTCCCGACAAACGTTGTTTTGCCATATAAAAAAATTAAAAAATGTTAAGGGTGGACAACCCTTAAGGGGTATGAAAAATAGATGTTGGCCGATTCTCAGACCTACTGAATAAGCATGTAAAATTTGGTAAAAATCGGTCAAGCCGTTTCGGAGGAGTTTGGCAACAAAAACTGTGACACGAGAATTTTATATATTAGAAGATATAACAATGAGATGGTATGTTTCTGTTAATCAATCGCGCAAGAATCTCTGGTCCGATTTACATCAAACTTTGCACGGGGATTGCTTATTTAATTGGCCGGTGTATAAGCTATAAAGATGGCGTATATTTTTGTGATATCTATGTAGTAGAACAAGGTAATTTAGCTAGTAATGAATATAATTAACATAATGTAATGATAAGTGGCGTTGACGCTTCCTTTAGTCCTTATAATCCAGTTCTTGTTAGACATTAATAGTTTCTTCAAGGAAACTACTTAAGGAAATGATATGATACCTGTATCCTTAGACATTGTTGCTTAAATCTAAAAATTAATACGTATCTATAATTAATTAATACAATATTGAAATATCGCATTGGGTATACTGTTATGAATTGTATATAATTTATTTAGCCTTATTAAAAATAATTATTTACAGTAAATTATGCTTACTAACAATTTTGTAAATAATTCGCACTTGGCCAGCGCGGTGGACTATGACCTAAAACTCTCTTATTCCAAGAGAACACCCGTGCCCAGCAGTGGGACAATAATGGGTTGACGATATACACTTTTGTTTCGTGAAAGGCTTAGTCTATCCTTATAAACCCCTATATGTTTGCATGATAAACATAATATATAAAAAATTGACAAATCATTCAGCCTGTACTCATAGACGGGTAAATATTTAAAAAATATACAGGTACTTTTATGTTTGACCATGTAAACTTTATACATAAAGCTTAAAAAATTAAGTTAATTTGAACTTTTCGTTTCATACATACTTAAAAACGTCTCTTCGATCATCCAAAATAAAGCTTAAAAAATGATAGCTACTTTATTATATCATATCACAGAAATATATCATATCTCCTACAGATTTGAAAAATTACGGTCAACGTCGGAAACAAGTATATACTTTAACTACTGCGTTAATTTGTAATTAGTGCTCGTATATCATACTGACTCAACACAACCTGTAGGATCTCATAAAAACTGTTTGAGTGATTACCAAAAATCGGTAAAAAAGCGAATCGGCGAATCGGTATTGCAATCAATAAAGGAACCGGATTAGCAACGCTACACGATTAGTGCGAATGGCATTGAAAAAACGCAAGGTTTGATTTCGTAAGACTTAATTGATAATTCACAGACGTATAAAAAGAAGGTTCCTAATTCGACATATTTGGCTCTTTAGTGTTTTTTAGTTTTTTTTATAATCGCAACAGTTGCGAAATGTTAAAAAATTTAATAGTGTTAATTGAGTTATTTATCTTTTAAGCTGCTGTTAAAAAAACTTATAAAAATCATATTTGGAAATATGTTTTTACAGGGTGTAGTTAGGAGAGATTCATGCATGACAATACATATATATATAATTATGTATATTGAAATTTGGTTTTATCTTATACATCGAAACGCAGCTTTTATAATATTTAAAATTTAATAGCGTATTAATTCAGTTATTTATCTTTTAAACTGCTATTAAACAAACAATTGCGTTTTTCTAACGTATACGTTTTATTGCTTTATAATAAAGTGCGTATGCGGCATTATTCCAAAATTTGCGAAATTTGAAAATAATAAATTGTTCTAAAAAACATGTACAAAACTTTTCGATAATGTAAAAGATTCTAGGTCACGCTATTGAAGTTTTCTTAATATCCTGCAAATATACAAGTTCCAAAAAAAGGTCCGTCGGAGTAAGATCACGCCCTAGGTATAATAATCTCTTATCCTTGTAGTTCCGGGATCAGAATAGGGCTACGATACGATGTCTGTCGTAAGAGTCGACTAAAAGAGGCTTCTGGGGTTGCGGGCGGTTATAATGGGAGCTCGAACCTTCCAGCCAAGCGACCCCGTGTAGAACGACGGCATGTGTGGCCACATGCTGTCGTATACACCAGGAGGCACAGTGTGTACAATGCTCACTGGGAAGTGCCCAAAAGTGCATAGCCCTCGGAGGACTCTGGTTGTGTTCCATTGGAGATCCCGGAGTCCTCCACGCAGCGCTGAGGATGGCCACCGGGGGGGTTTTAGTCAGGTAAAAACCCCACGTAATCTTTTGAAGGTTTCCCCCTCGATAACAAAAAAAAAGATATAATAATCTCTAATCTAATGAGATCTCTCTTTGTCAAAGTATCTGAAATATCACTTTTAATTAGTTCGAAGTCGCTTTCTTCGGTTGATATTCAAGAACTATAAGGCTTCGCGAAAGCACTTATGTAATGATGTCATAAGAATTGTAGAAGACTGACATACATTTTAATTAAAAGGAGAAGTAGTATAATTAGTATAAACCCGACGACAAATACAAGCATTTGAATATGTCCCACAATAAAATGTGGCCTATATGTTAATCTAGAGTGTCAGCTAACTCCCCACCTAATTTTATGAAAATCGCTTCAGCCGTTTTGAAGTGAAGAAGTAACAAACATACACACAAACTTTCGCCTTTATAATATGAGTATGAAGTATGATGTTAGTTTATACTTACAGCAAATTATTTTTTTAACATGTCTATATGCCCTTGCAATATTTTCACGAGCGTTTTCACATACGCTACCTACAGGTTTAAATGGATTACGGCGGGAACTAAGCCGATTGAACTTCTAGTGTTTCCTGACCGTCAATGGAGTCCACAGAAACGTGTGGCTCTTACTTTGTTTACTTTGTAAGTAATAGTTGAAGTAAAATATTTCTTTAAAAAAATAAAAATATCCTCGGAGGTGTTCGAAGTCCACTAATTCGCACTTGGCCAGCGCGGTGGACTATGGACTAAACGCTCTCATTCTGACTCAGAAGACCCGTGCCCAGTACACTGGTTCTACCACCTTGTAAATATATGTATTTTCTAGTTCGATTGCGGTATTACCACCATAACGGTCTTCTTTATCTTATTAACCACATAAAGACGTCCAAATTAGTCTTTTGGGAAGGCAATGAATGAGGTTTTGGTAGGCCAAATTTTCTATTATAAGTTACTTAGTCACATATGTCCATAAGAAGAACCGGTCGACTTAAGATTGCCAACTTATTTGGCCAAAAAAAACTTAATACGTCTGAATCGAAAAAATCCAATGTAGGTATCTAAAATAATGATGTCTATGTATAGTAACACGAAATGAAGTGCATCCTTGTTTTCCATTACTCAATTCATGATTCTATAATTAAAAAAAAAAGAATATTAAAAACTGACATGATTTCTTCTCGGGTCTTCCCTCAGAATGAGAGAGTTTAGGCCGTAGTCCACCGCGCTGGCCAAGTGAGAATTGTTGGACATTTATATTCCATTTACACGTTGCATTATTATAACACGCTTTCTACACTCATAGCCCCACAGTAGGATTTTCTCCTGTGTCGTGGGTACCATGGACACACACAAGACGAACACACACACACCCAGACCCAGAACAGGAATCTAAACTCATCATTCAGATACCTGTCTGGCCGGGAATCAAACCCGGAACCCATTGCGCGACAGACCGGTATGGTAACCGTTGCGCCACGCGGGTCGTCTTATATTATAAAGAATGCTTGACCACAGTCGGTGGGCTGCATTCACAGATATCATTACAAAAATCAATTCTACAAAATCTACCCAGAATTGTTCAATTAACACCCACTTCAATTAACATAGGTTCTTCACAATAACCTTTGTATTCACCAAACAAAGCTCAAGTGCTTTCATATGCTTGCGTAGGCTCTGCCTTGAAACACTTCCAATCTACCAACGCTTTGAGACGCTACCTTGAAGCCTGATCTCACCTTCCATCATGAATTGATTTTAAATTAAGCAAATACATCTGTAGCTACACACGTCATTTGATTTTGATATTGAATTAAGTGTATACATACACCATCCATCCATCCATCAGCCCTTTGATGTCCACTGCTGGACATAGGCCTCCCCTAAATGGCGCCGTTTTACCGTTTTCCACCAATTCGCACTTGGCCAGAGCGGTGGGCTATGGCCTAAAACCCTCATTCTGAGAGAAGACCGGTGCCCAGCAGTGGGACAATAATGGGTTGACAAGACAAATGGAATACAACACTTTTGCAAAAAAAACATGTCAGTTTTTACTATTCCATTTGTTTTTTTTTTTTTAATTACAGAGTTATGGATTGAGTAATTTAAAACGGGAAGACTGGTGCCCAGCAGTGGGCAATAATGGGTTGATACACCGTTACATTAGAAACGATGTACCTAATACTACTTTAAATATTATACCTCTCTCTACACGACTAGGTTATCTCCGCGGTTTTAATGTTGAAACAGCAATAGCAGAAACGTGGTGGTAAGTGGTTACCACCAAAGGAACACTGTAAGCAACTTGTGATTACGGCAAAGCGGCACCAACACATATTTTTACCTGATACCAGCAGGGTAATGCGTTATTTGTTCTTGTTTGAAAGGGCTAGTAAGGAAGACATAATAATTAAAGGTAATCCAACTTAATTCTCAGGTGAAGTAACGCATTTTTGTCGACCCTCATGTAAGACTGATTTTTTCGTAGATGATTAAAGATCCATGGGCAGCAGTGGCCACTAAAAGGTGGAATACATTCTACTTGCTACTTCCACATCATAAAAAGCTTACAATGGACGTTATATAAGTGTTAACGATAGTAACTTTGAGTAACTGGCCAGAACCTTGGACCACGTAAACGCTGTTCATTCCACTACGCTCAAGGCACGTAGCACAATAGCTATTAATATATCTAACAGTCAATGCTCAGTCTCTCGCACAAGACTCCCACGTTCTTGTGAATATAAAACTGTTTTGTTGCACTAACTGTTGTGTTTCTTGTACTCGTGTGTCTAGAAATTGTATAGCAAACGTTAGCACAGACTAAATGGTAAAATAGACAGCCAATGTAAGTTTCTTGTTACTTCGATTAAATATATCCAAAAGGTGGTAGAACCAGTGTAGTTCGACCGGGGAAGTACCACCGCCACATCTATTTCTAGCGTGAAGCAGTTCTTGCGTTTCGGTGGAAGCGTGTGGTTGCCGGCACACTTCCACATGAGGCGACCATCATTGTCTTCGGGAGTAGCAACGCATCTGTGATTGAATTCAGATGGAACCCATGTTCTGCATTGACCACTTACCATCAGGTGGGCTGCATGCTCGTTTGCTATTTCAGTTATATTAAAAAAAAATCTAATATATAAAATTCGTGTCACAATGTTCGTTCCCGTACTCCTCCGAAACGGCTCGACCGATTCTCATGAGATTTTGTGAACATATACATCTATTTTCCATACCTCTTAGTGATAAGGGTTGTTGGATAACATTTTTTTTTTAATTTTCATATGGCAAAACAACGCCAGCTAATATATACTTCTATACTAATATTAAAACGACGAAAAGTTTGTGACTTTGTAAAGGTAATCTCTGGTTCTACTGGACCGATTTTGAAAATTCTTTTATTAATAGAAAGCTACATTGTTCCTGAATAATACAGGCTATAATTATCTCATGCCGTAAAATATCGAATTTCCAAAGTCGAAGAAAAAACGGCTAAACTGAACCGTTCGAACGCTGTTTTACTTTATAAAATGGCTGATCCCATGTTATAATATTTTAAATGCAGGTGAAACCTCAGAAACTGCTAGTATATTAGGTAAAGATTACGAATATAATTGTTGTTACGCGTAATTTTAAACTAAGAATAATTGATAGCATAATTGATTATTTAATAGGTGTTTAATTCACTCCTTCGACTGTAAAGGAGATTCAAAGTATGTTATTTATTTCTTTTAACATCTACTTTTAGAACCGAATTTATTTAGAACTTCCAGATATATTTGAAATTATTGCAATTTAGATTGAATCTGTCTGTTATGTCGACGACCCGCGTGGCGGAGCGGTTACCATACCGGTCTGACGCGCATTGGGTCCCTGGTTCGTTTCCCGGCCAGACAGGTATCTGAATGATGTGTTTAGATTTCTGTTCTGGTTCTGGGTGTTTTGTGTATTCGTCTTGTGTGTGTCCATGGTACCCACGACACAGGAGAAAATCCTAGGTTGGGGTATGAGTGTAGAAAATGTGTGTTTAGTGTGTGTTTTTAATTAATAGTAGGTAATAGTGTTCCCCTCGTATGTACTTGTAGTTACAATATTCCCGAGAAACGGTAGTAGAGGCACTCCATTCAATGATTTTACAATTTTATTGTTGTAACTGTGACACAATACTAAGAATACGACGATAGTTCATTTCTAGCTGTAAATTAAGTTTGTCTTGCAAGTCACAGTCCAAGAAACATAAATCCTATTACCGCGTTAAAAACTGAATGAGGCGGCCATTTATTTCTCGTATTCATGCATCGAGACAAACTGTTGTTTCCCTCGCAAGCTCAGAAATGCTAAAAACAAATCTTTTCTACACACGGACAATTCAAATGCTTATTTTTTTTAATTTCACTTTTTTTAAAGGCTGAATATGCAAGATTTCACGCCTCATCGTGTAAATGCAAATTAGAAAAAAAACGTGATTTGTCTCTGTTTTTGTAAAGTTGTAAAGTATGTTTTATTGCATAATTATTGCAATGTTTTTACTGTGACTGTAAATAGTTTTATGTTATTTTGTTCCGAGAATTTAAATAAATTGATGATGATTTTTAAACATTATTTTTAGGCAATAAAACGCAAATTACTAATAGAAAACACATTTTTGTAACCAACGTATATTTATTTGCTTACATATAGTATACTAGCTGTACCCGCGGCTTCGCCCGCGTAAAAATGAGTGTATCGCAAAGTTTTTCCCGCACAAATCTCGACCCCGTTGAAATTATATGATAAAAAGTAGTATATAATTATGTTATTCCACAACCTTTTCTATAGTGCAAGTCCTATCCAAATGAGATTAGCCGCTCAGGCGATTACCCGGACATACAAAGAGTGAAGAAACGAATTTAAAGTATGTATTTGTGGTTAGGATCATAATTGTTATGTAAAAATATTTTAAAAATTAGACAAATTAGAATTAGAATTTTAAAATTAGACGATTGTGAACCGCCTTTCTTTGAATTAATTAACAATCTTACTGGTCACACAATACCAAGAAGCACCTTGTAAACCAAATCCTGCTCCACATTTAAACCAAAACGCATCGATTTCAAAGATTGATTTTAACTTTTCCGCAGTATGTTTAAAAGTTTTCAGGGTGATGCTGCAGGGTGAAGTGTAATGTTTGTACTGGTCTAGTACAAAAAGACGCTACTCTTACAAACTTATTTAACATTCGTGTCCTACTCAACACTGAACGCTATTAAGTGGTCAGATTACTCTAATAATGCACACGCATCTGCGGCCGGCATGTATTAGCATGCGCGAGCGAGACGGTTACCTACCCCTGCCGAGAGACACATCTTTATTATTTTAAATCTCTAATATCTTTAAAAGTATTTATTTGATGCATATAGTGTAAAAGCTAACGAATGCATTATTTATCTAAGGATTAATACCGAACAGAAGAAAACACACTCGAAATTAACGTAATATTTTTAGTTGAAATATGGAACATAAAAAAAATATTGTGACTTAACCATAAGTTATAGAGATATACTATCGCGGATTGATTTTATATTTAAGGTTGCAATCCAGTGTTTCGTAGCCCTTGACGCAATTATTAGTATTCAACATCAATATTTAATTTATCGATAGACTTCGAAGTTGTTTTGTAAATAATGCTACCTATCGCATTCAATATAATTCAACATAGTAGTGGATAGATGGCGCAAGTATACCTAATATATAACTCATCGGTAATTCCTCGTAATTTTATATTGTGGGTAAATTAAATCAAATTTATATCACATTTATTTGTATGATAATTAATTGTTATCGATTTATAGGTATCTATTATTTCATAATGAACTAAGGATCAGGATGACATCAGGGCAAAATGGCTAATATGGCGATAAACAAAAGTCGCGATATACCGAGTTTTACAGATATATGTTGTCGACTCAAAATCAATATTTTTTAATGTTTTATTATTGAGATAAGTTTTCAATCAAGTCTATCTTGCCCCTTGACGGAATTTTATTATCGTACCCTTTGAAGGAAGTTATATAATTTGATATCTCTAATAACTTTAAACGTATTTATTTGATGCATACAGTGTAAAAGACAATTTTGATCTTTATTAAAATTACGAAACTAACGAATGCATTTATTTACCTAAGGATTCCACAAAAAGTCCACAAATTTGCACTTACCTAGCCAGCGTGGTGGACTATGACCTAAAACTCTCTCATTCTGAGAGAAGACCCGTGCCCAGCAGTGGGACAATAATGGGTTGACGACGACATAAGGATTAATACTGAACAAAAGACAACAGACTCGAAAATAACGTATTATTTTTAGTTAAAATATGGAACATAAAAATAATTATTGTGAGTTAACCTTAAGAGATATAAATATGCTATCGTGGATTTATTTTATATTTAAGTGTGCAAACCAGTGTTTCTTAGCCCTTGACGGAATTATTAGTAACTCAACATCAACATTTAATTTATCGATATTACTTCGAAGTTGTATTGTAGATAACGCCATCTATCAAATGTTCATTCAACGTAATTCAACAGAACAGTGATAGATAGCGCAAGTATACCTAATATTTAACTCATCGGGAATTCCTCGTAATTATAATCGTATCTTTCGCATTATAAATACATTTTCATATTATAAACCCATATTATGGGTAAATTAAATCAAATTTATATCACATCTATTTGAATGATAATTAATTGTTACCAATTTAAATGTATTATTTCTGAACGAACTCACGATGACGTCCAGGCGAAATGGCCAATATGGCGATTGTTATTTGCATTGGAATTTAACAAAATTCGCGACATACCGAGTTTTACGGATATATGTTGTCGACTCAAAATCAATATTTTTTAATGTTTAATTGTTCACATAAGTTTTAATCAAATCTATCATACCCCTTGACGGAATTATTAGTACACCTCTTTGTCAAAAGCCAATATGGAGATTGTCATTTGCATTGGAATTTAACAAAATTCACGACATACCGAGTTTTACGGATATATGTTGTCGACTCAAAATCAATATTTTTTAATGTTTTATTATTCACATAAGTTTTTAATCAAATATATGATACCCCTTGACGTAAATAATAGTACAGTTCTTAGTCAAAAACGAACTACCATACAAACATTTATGCTCGATTTTAACATTTTCAACCCATTTTTTGAAATAAAAAGTAGCCTATAATGGATCCCAAGGTCACCACTATCTGTGTACACAATTTTATAAAAATCGGTTCAGTAGTTTTGCCGTGAAAGAGTAACAGACAGACAGACAGACAGACAGACAGACAGAGTTACTTTCGCATTTATAATATTAGTAGGGATAGAGCAGTGATAGCCTAATGGTTGAAACTTGCCCTTTCAATTGGGAGGTCCGAGGTTCAAACCCAGGCACACACCACAGATTTTTTTAAATGATGTGCGTATTAGAAATTAATTATCGCTGCTTTTCGGCGAAGAAAAACATCGTGAGGAAACTTACACACCCGAGAGTTCTTTATAAAGAAAAAAAGTTCTCGGAGGTGTGTGAAGTCCACCAATTATGATCACCACCATTGTGATCGCACCTGGCCAGCGCGGTGGACTATGGCCTAAAAACTCTCTCATTCTGAGAGAAGACCCGTGCCCAGCAGTGGGACAATAATGGGCTGGCATCACATTGTTGCATATTTTGTTATTACTGAAACGATTTTATCATGTTTTCGGGGAGTCATTCATTGTTTTTATAATATTACCATATCTTTCTTTTACAGACTTAATAAGCGGGTTTTCAAGCCTCATCGTGTGGAGATGAAAAAAAATTGTAATAAACGAAAGAATTGATTTGTCGCTGTTTTCACGCACGTTTTATTTCATAATCGTATTGCATTGTTTTGCAAGTGTAACGAATTTAACAACATTTTGCTCAAAACTTTTTTTTAAATAGCGTAATGACATTTAAATTATTTATTACTAGCAGAATCGACCCGACTTCGTTCGCGCAGACTATAATGTAATCTATCCAACCTTTATACATTTGAGCACTATTCCTGAACATTTTTTTATTCTATTATCAATAGGTATTACAGTGTATGCCATGAAAAAAAATTTTTGAGCAAAATTTTTAACACTTTGAATCACATTACTCAAGTGTTAGCAAAGACGCCTTATATATTCTAGTAATAAAAATAGCATTTGTTTTTCAGGGATAATGTAGAATTCAAATGGTGAAAAAATTTTTAAAATCGGTTCAGTAGTTTTTAAGTTAATTCATGACAAACGTACAAAAATACAACGTTTTACTCTTTATATTATTAGTATAGAAGTATAGACTACATTAGTAATTGCTAATTACGAAAATAACTTCTGGTGATTAGTATAACAATGTTAAATTAAAAGATGTTAAAGGCGCGGTTCCATTAGTAGCTATTAACTATAAGAGTGACTAATTAACTATTAGTCAAAGGTAGTCACGTCAATTGGTGAGGATAAACTATAAAACAGAGAGCCAAATTAGTCACTGAATATATACACTAACTGTAATTAAGTTATTTTTTGTGACCTTCATAAGGGATTTTGCATTTTTTTATAAATGTGCAATGGCTAGTTTTATTGTCTGTTTTGACGTCTAACAAAAATATTAACACGTATTAATGAACATCAAAGTTTCAAATCTCTGTAGGCATTCAAAGTACAGCTTTCCACATTAGTTACATATTTATTTTCGCATGTCACCCACGAGGTGTAGAAATTTGTAAATTTGCAAGTTTAACTCTACACCAAACTGCGATGTTTAGCCCATCTGTGACATAATATTTAAATCTAGAAACTCATTAGCAGATTTATGCTAAATGGCGTTTTAAATTGGATGTAAAACCTTATTAACATTGACCAAACACTATATTACCACAACACTACACTACACTGTACATCACTAGTACCTAATTTAACAGATAACTTATATTTAAATCCTAATATTTAACACAGATAAAAAATAATTCCTAAACACTTAAAAAAAGTAAAATTGTCATTGTCAAATTGTCCGTTATTGGCGCGTATTTATTATTTTTTTACGCGCGTGCGATGCAAAGTAAGGTCGCGCACAGACTGCCTACTCCAGTCGCGATAGCGATTGAATAGATAGTAAAGCCTTAATTGGAAGCAGTAGGTTCGACGCTACAATAGTAATGCATCTGGCCATATATGGAGATCCCCACATAAAATCCGAAAGTTTGATAGGCGTATTAAGTTTTGAAGGAGTTGGTTGAACTTGACATACATTATCTATTCATAAAACATTTTTTCTTATAGATAGCTAATAAAAATATTATACCAAAGACAAAGGAACATGTAATTCATCTGATGGTAGGTGGCAATTGCAACCCACGGACATTTTTAGCCATAAGATAAGATAGTTATTATCAGTAGTCGATCACAGATGCGTGCTATCCTTGAAACCAGATAAAACAACAACTTCAGATAAATCTGTTAATGTACCTAGTCATTATAACCGACTACACGAATAGAACATTGTTATACTGATGTACCATACTTACGTACTTCTTAACACTAGAAGTGCGGGCGTCCTAAATTTGACCCACTTGGATGTTCTTCCTGTTCTAGTTAATATTTTATTACGCGTATAATCGTGAGTTTTATGAGTTTTCATGAAATATGTTTATATCATATGCACGAGCCTTCAACCACATTTTTTTTGCCTAAAACATCCGCGCTTATAGGGGTGTCAAAATGTTCCGCGCTTCTAGTGTTAAGTTACTATCAAAGTTTCAGAAAATGTTATAAGATATTAAATTCCTCATTATTTTTGTACGTTGGATTTTTGTGTAAACCATTAGTCCGATAGTTTTAGTTTAATAGATCATAAGCTACGATTCGTCTGTTTCCTTTACTTTAGTCGAACAAACTTACAAAGTTTTACCAAAGGCAAAAACTCGCTAAATACTTCATTCATAATGAACGAATCACAATTAATTGTTACATAAGATTAATTTTCCATTGGGGGTGTTTATCAACATCGGGTTTGATACAGTGCTAAGAACATTTGAGTCGTATAAAATCAAAGGTGGCTATTTGGACCTATTTTTGGTAAAGTAAAAATATGATTCTCTTTTATATTATTCCAAAAAATAATGATATGTAGATTTTTTTATAATCTACCGGTATTTCTCTATTAAGTTAACACCGAGAGAATGTGACAAGATGCATGATTGACTGGGTATTCGCATTTTTTGTTTTGTGATAGCCTTATTTGATACCAACCTTAAAATATAGCCTTATTTGATTTTATACGACTCATTTGAGTCCCCGATTAATCTATGTTGTTTTGCTTACAATGTAGCAACGTACAACGTATCACGGGACATAAAGAGTAAAAGCAAAACTGTGATGCTCTCGATGTTGTGAATGATGCCGTTATAATAGTTGTAGGTGTGGCAGTGGTACCGTCATTCGGGCTATCATACTAATATTATAAAGGTGAAAGTTTGTGAGTTTGTATGTTTGTTACTTCTTCACGTCTACACGGCTGGAGCGATTTACATAAAATTAGAAGGGAGTTAGCGGACACTTTGGATTAACATATAGGCTACTTTTTACTGTGGGAAAATATCTTATTTCCACGGTAAAATCGATAGTTCCATAGTTTTAACGCGGGCGAAGCTGCGGGGTTCAACTAGTAGAGAATACATGTTTAAGAGTCGACCCCCGAGACAGCGGTAAGCATACCCGTCTCGTCCCTGTAGTTCCGGGATCAGAATAGGGCTACGGTATCCCCTGGCTGTCGTAAGAGGCGACTAAAAGGGGCTTCCGGGGTTGCGAGTGGCTAGAGTGGGAGCTTGAACCGTCTAGCAGGGCGATCCTGGGAAGGACGGCGGAATGTGTGATAGCATACCGTCGAAAAGACTCGACGGCAACGCGCTCAGAGGATTCCGGTTGCGTTCCTTTGGAGATCCCGGAGTCCTCTTTGTAGCGCCACGCCAGAGGACGGCCACCTTGGGTGCGGTAAAAAACCCACATAACCCTGCGTCGTTACCACGGCGTGTATCTTTTGAAGGTTTCCCCCTCGTGAAAAAAACATATCGGTCTCACTGGTAGTCAGTTCCGGATTCGATCACTGGCCAGACAAAAATGAATGATGAATTTAGATATTTATACTCGGTCTGTGTTTGTATGACTTTGTGTATGCCTATGGTATGACGTAAATTGTAATATGAGTTTTTTATAAGATTGGGGCCGCAAATGAGCATGCAACCCACATGATGGTAAGTGGTCACTGACGCCTTTGGACATTTGCAAGCAACTTCATGCAGTACAAAATTCCTTTAAAAAGCAGGTGAAAGATTTTTATCTAACACATTAATCTACTATTTATGTATATGTATATTCCTTCTTTATTCTGTTATTTTATATTTCCGTTGTCTATGCATTTCCTATGTTACCCCGTATTGTTTAACTATTTTATGTCTTTTATTATTTGCTTTTTTGTATATTATTAGCTGCTGACATACCAAAATTGTTATGGTATTATTTTGTACACCCTAACTTCTCTTGGAGATGAATATTTCCTTCAGCCACATTAAGGTTGTCTGGAAGAGATCGCTATTTAAGTGATAAGACCGCCTCTTGTACCTTTCAATATGTGTCTTTATTTTTGTTCTATTGTTTTTTATGGTGTACAATAAAGATATTTTGTATTGTATTGTATTGTACAAGGGCTCTATCTAAAGTCTCTCTGAATTGGATGTAGCTTACGCGTTCTTTCCTGCCGAGGATAGGCAAGATGTGGAATCAGCTTCCTCCTTTATTCTTCTTCAAGAAAGGTGCAAAAGGAGCTCTCCTTCAAAGTCAGCGATGCAGTCAGTGCCTGATTAGCCAAATAGCAAGAGTAGCAAATGCTACGGGCCCCGGTACTGGAGGGGCCCCGCGGCCCTACACCTACCTGCTATTTGTATTTTAATATCTTTGCTATCATAAAAATTCTAAACTGAAAGAATATATAGAAAGTGTCATCTCTAGATTTTACCAGGTTAAATCCAGAAAAACTTACTAGTAAATGTTTTGTTTTATTTAATACCCTTAAGAGAAACTATGGGTCTCCTGTCAGAATTTGCTACAGGCCCCGCGCTGGCTTAATCCGGCACTGGATGCAGTGGCAACACTCCTGGTGTTGCGATTGTCTAAAGACACCGATGTCTATTTCCAAACCGACATTCCGTTTATCTTATAATGATAAGATACAGAAATAATGTAGATACAGATATAAAAAAACTTTGACGACTCACGTGGCCGAGCGATTACCATACCGGGCTGACGCGCAGTGGGTCCCGGGTTCGATTCCCGGCCAGTCAAGTATCTGAATGATAAGTTAGATTCTTGTTCTGGGTCTGGGTATTTGTGTATTCGTCTTTGTGTGTGTCCATGGTACCCACGACACAGGAGAAAATCCTACTGTGGGGCTATGAGTGTAGAAAGCGTAGATATGTAAAAAAGCCAAATTCAATATAATATACCTTGTGTAGGTTTACAGTCTTAATGCCTTAATATCCATTTTCTGTCTGATTATGATACCTTTCAAAAATATGATGATGGTTTTAATATTATAATGATGAGATAGTACTTTTGTATGAAAAAAAACATATAAGGAACTGGAAATCGCAACTTTCATTTGGTTAGTCTGTGTAAGCTACAGAATAAGCAAATCGGCGTTCGTTAAAATTACCTGCAAATAATTTTGACAGTATGTTCCAGCATGAACTTTTGACTCGATAACCTATTTGCACTTTATGATTTCGGCTATAATGCTTATTATTTCATAATTTGTCTCTAAAGAAAAGTGTAACCACGCAAATAATGTGTAGTTCGACCGGGGAAGTATTTCTTGCGTTTCGATAGAAGGGTGTGGTTGCCGGCATACTTTCACATGAGGCGACCATCCCAGTCCTCGGGAGTAGCAACGCATCTGTGATTGACTTCAGATGGAACCCATGTTCTGTATGTTGTTGATTGCAGATGTCCATGGGCGGCGGTGACCACTTACCATCAGGTGGACTCCATGCTCGTTTGCTACTTAAGTCAGATAAAAAAGGTGTATGTTGTAACCACGCAAATAAGGTACAATCTAAAAGGCCATAAACCTTATCGATGGATTACAGATGTAAATCATACAACATCATACACGTCATAACTCCTTATTTGTCGTTATTCTAAAGCACATATTTGTTAGGACTGATGTGGGAAGCAAACTACCTTCCCATATAAAGCTTTTCAACGTAGTTTGCTATGGCACATCTATGGTATTAACATTATTTTCAAGTAGTTTCGAAACCAGAATAAAGTTACGGAAGCATGCCTTTTAAAGGCGATCAAAAGAGGGTTTTTTTTTTTTAATTTTCAGCTACGCCTCCACAGACAGATCCGTCCGTGCCCTTTTTAGCGTGGTTTTATTTTTGTCTTCACGTCATTATTACAGCTCCACTATGAGCCTTCGCCGTCGATATCGCCCACAACTAGGTAACAGTGTAAGCTGGGTCCCAGCTGTGTGCGGTGGCGGCAGCGGCGGCTTTACAGAAAACCTTATCTATGCTTACTATATAGGACCAATTTTTTTTTTTTCTTCAAAAGAGGGTTTCTAATCGTCATAAACAAAAGATGGTATGGTGGATACAGAGGAAACCGGACTTCTCTTCGTAGCACCGAGAATATCTATCTCTAATAGGTGAAAATAGACCAATGAACTGAAGAAGACAGCGGGAAACCGTTGGATTCAGAGGGCACAGGACCGGTTGGAGTGACGCCATTTAGGGGAGGCCTATGTTCAGCAGTGGACATCAAAAGTCTGATGGATGGAATAGATATATATCCTAGATCCCAGCGTTGCTCCCACGACGACAAATCTAATCAAGGAAGAGTAAAGATACTCCGTACAAACTAAAACAGTTATTGTTTCGAGGGAACATAAACTCGCACTCGACAAAGTAAAATTATTCTAAGAAATCGAAAGTGGCTACAACCCGTAAAATACGAATACGAAACAAGACCGTGGGTACGAATGCAAAAACAGTGGAGGATGCTGTCAATTATACTCATACTCGTAACGACAAGCGCATTTCGGGCGATGCAACTTAGAAAAAACCAGTCTCAGTATTCTGCATATAGCTTTAGTAATAATACGAGCATTATGTAAAAGATCTCACCGGATATATATTATTTAACACTTTTTTCTTGTCCGTTTACTATCTTACTAATATTATAGGCGAAAGTTTGTACAGATGTATGTTTTTTTTCTATCTGACTGAAGTAGCAAACGAGCATGCAGTCCACCTGATGGTAACTAGTCACTGCCCATGGACATCTGTAATCAACTACATGCAGAACATGGGTTCCATCTGAAATCAATCACAGATGCGTTGCTACTCCCGAGGAATATGATGGTCGCTTCATGTGAAAGTGTGCCGGCAACCACACCCTTCAATCGAAACTCGAATCGAAAATATGGGGCAGGATACTGGATCTAACTTTTGTTACTCATCTAAAGACAAGATGGCAAATAAAAAAAAAAGATATACAAAGATAAAAGACAAACTCACTGAGTTTCTTGCCGGATCTTCACTGTTGAGGTCGTGTTCCGATCCGGTGGTAGTGTAAAAAAAATATATGTAACTGACAATTTGTAAGCGCCCCCGAAGGCCTATGCAAAATAAAGACATTTCATTTCATTTCATTTCAAACGCAAGAAATGCTTCACGCTAGAAATAGTGTATCTGTTAGTCTGCTACGTAGAAGCTGCTGGTTGATATGACTTGGGTACATAGGATACTTTTGATTAGGATACTTTACTAACTAGTATTTACTATTTTTTGCTATAATTTCGTAATTTACTGCATGTACGATTGTTTTAAGTGGCGATTAGATCATCCGGTCTACACCCTTCCACCGAAGCGCCAGAATTGTTTCACGCTACAAATGAATGTAGCGATGGTAACTCCCATTCAAATAATCGAATCGTTTAAACGAGCAATTCACTTGATGGTAAGAGGTCACTGCCACCCATGTAACAGTAGATCAGTAACAGACTTTTTATAAAGAGTGGTGCTATCTGAACTCATACGGATGCGTTGCTAATCGTGAGTACTGAGATGGTTGCCATATAGAAGTGACCGACCACATACTTTCACTAAAACACAAGAACTGCTTCACGCTAGAAATAAGTGTGACGGTGGTATATCCTCGGTCGAATCATACACGTTCCAACCAACATGGCACTTGGTAATAATATTGAAGAAAAAGACTATTCATCAGCGGAAATGAAATGAAATGAAATGTCTTTATTTTGCATAGGCCTTCGGGGGCGCTTACAAATTGTCAGTTACATATATATATATTTTTTTTTACACTACCACCGGATCGGAACACGACCTCAACTGAAAAGATCCGGCAAGAAACTCAGTGGGTTTGTCTTTTTTCTTTGTATATCTTTTTTTTATTTTTTTTATTTGCCATCTTGTTTTTACATGGGTAACAATTAGCTCCAGTATCCTGCCCTACATTTGGCCTAACAAGGAGCACGTTTGGCAGGATACGCTACACTTTGACATTTTATTAATTACGTATTGTTCAGTCCCAAGCTGTTTTATCATATAAATAATCAGAAATTTTGTAATATGCTAAAGCGCAAAAATAGCATTTGTGGAAAATGAGATTTGAAGTTTGTTTTTACAGTAAAAAAAAACATGTCTCCTATATCCATGTCGGTGGGATCTTGTTCTTGGGAGTTCATACTACTCAATTTATTACTGTAAAAACAAACTTCAAATCTCATTTCCCACAAATGTTATTTTGGGCACTTTAGCATTATTTCCTTTCCACTTTCAATTTATTAAAGTGATACGCCCATTTATATTTGCAACCAAAGATACCTGACTGTTGCCAGTAGCGTGCTAATGCCGTATACAAAGAACCATAACGTGGAAAATGATTGTAGAAACCTTTTTTTTTTGTTTTAGAGGGGGAAACCTTTAAAAGGAACCACCTGTAGAAACCATCTATCACTATCATATCTGGTAGAAATGGCGCCGCAAATAAACAAAATCTGATATATCTGCCCACTGGTTTTAAAGTTTTAAAAGGAGTACAGGTCGCCCCCCACCAGGTGGACCAATGACCTGAAGAAGACAGCGGGAAACCGTTGGATTCAGAAGGCACAGGACCGGTTGGAGTGGCGCCATTTAGGGGAGACCTTTTCCAGCAGTGGACATCAAAGGGCTGATGGATGGATGAATGGTTTTAAAATTTCGGATTTAAACATATTAACCTATAACTATTATTTATTTTCTAGCGTAGGTACTTTTGAGTTTTAAAAATAGAAACAGAGAACCCAATGTATCATCATATCATGCCATCGTTAACACCCATTCAAAATCCAATTAAAACTTACTCACGGCATTGACATCAATTTGCTTTTTCATAAGCAAGTTTAATTACCATAACAAAAGAAGATTTGGATCAAGGCTGGCAGTCACGCATGATAAAAAGCATGCTAGAACTTTGACATGAATCTTATTTATAATATAACTATAAGCTAACGAGCATGTAGTCCAACTGACGATAAGGCGTAGTTGACATCAGTCTGTCAACAATTTTATGCAAAAAATGGGTTTGATCCCAAGTCAATCACAGGAGCATTAATACTCCCGAGAGTTAAGGTTTTCACCAAAACGTGAGGGCTGCTTTAGGCTAGAAATAGATGTGGCGATGGTAGTTCCTCGATCGAACTATTAACTTTTTACCACCTTGCAATCTATCTATATACTAATACGTGAAGCAAAAACTTGTAAAGCATTTTTGAGTAATATGCCGCGGACGGATTAGTCTGAAACTTTGCACGGTTATAGTGGGCGTAGTGAAGGAGTTCAGAATGTTAATATTTTTTTCAAATATTGCATTTATCATACATAAAGTCAATTGAAAACATATTACACACACTACCACGCACTTGACAATACATGGTAGTGTGTGTGACAGTGACAAACACATAAATAATAAACGAAATAGAGCATTCAATGTCTTACTATGAAAACACAACGTCAGAAATGTTAGTGAACCTCTTTTCATATTTAATTAAAAAAATATTTGAAAATTATTAGATTTTATTTGAATTTGAGAAATATTCGTACTACTGGACCTATTGGATTAAAAAACGGAATACTCTAGTAATTAAAAATAATTAACTGATACGGAAAAACCAAGTTGATGCTGAAACAATAACGTATTAAAATATATAGTTTATATAATTAGTTCTGTACGCTAAAAATCGTCTAGTCACCTAACGTTCTTTTCTCACAATGAACAAATGAGAACAAGTCCTATAAATTATAATTGTTTAAACATTAAACCATGTTAAATTTACCGCCATTACTTTTAAATTTAAACATAGAACACAATATTTTTTCATGTAACAAGCAAAGGTACGCACGAATAAACATCCATTGTGTATCATGTACGGATTTACGCGGAATGAATCGATAAAATCTAAGGTCTCAGGTGCATGTAAAATTCGTAATAAATATGTAATAAATGGGTAACAATATGCCTTTGTTTAACATCAGATGCGACCTCCATTTTTTAAACTTTAAGTAAGAATAGCATTGATATCATAGAGAACAAAATAACTCTAACAAATAAATCAGCGCCGGAAAGCAATCTTGTGTGCAATCGGTATAATGATATGTACAATTAATGATAAGAATGCAACACACCAGAGCAGAAAATAACTATTAAAAAATCATAACTTTAAAAGCTAAATCTAAAGTCTATTATTTATTTTATTTTGTAAATATTGAATAGTATATGTTATATTATATTTTGACGACCCGCATGCCGGAGCGGTTTGCATACCGGTCTGACGCGCAATGGGTGCCGGGTTCGATTCTCGGTCAGACAGGTACCTGAATGATTAGTTTAGATTCATGTTCTGCGTCTAGGTGTTTGGTCACTCATAGCCCCATAGTAGGATTTTCCCTTGTGTCGTGGGTACCACGGACACACAAGACGAACACACAATCACCCAGACCCAGAACAGGAATCTGATTTCATCATTCAGATACCGCTCTGGCCAGGTATCGAACCCGTGACCCATAGCGCATCAGTTCGGTATATAACCGCTCCCCCACGTGTTTCGTCGCGTCGGTTTTGCTGAACAATATGATGGTTCAACAGAACTTGAAATATCCAGATAATTCAGTACAAAACGTTCTAGTTAGGTGATAGGCCCGTTACACAACGAGTTACCACTGACACTCGAGACGACCTCGCACAATGCACTTTCACCGTTGCATCCAACGCATACGAACACATGCATGGAGGCACGCTGCTGATTGGTTCGAGCATTTCAGCGTATTTAAGTTATAGTTTCAACTGACTTGTAGTTGCCGGCACACATTATATGAGGCGACCATCATAGTCATCGGGAGTAGCAACGCATCAACCTCAGATAAAACCCATTTTCTATTTTAAGTTGCTCACCGATGTCCATGGGCGGCAGTAACTACTTACCATCAAGTGGACTGCAATTGTTTTTGAAATAAACTTTTTTGTGCTTATCTCTTTTTTATTATCTTGTTCGGAAAAATGACTCATGTCAAATCATACTGTACTATCATATTACTATATTACTATCATTCATACTAATATTATAAGGCGAAAGTTTGTGAGTGTGTATGTTTGTTACTTCTTCATGTTTAAGCGGCTGGAGCGATTTTCATAAAATTTGGTAGAGAGTTAGCTGACACTCTGGATTAACATATAGGATCCTGGATACTTTTTATTGCTGAAAAATATCTTATTCTCACAGTACAATCAAATTCAAATTCAAATTAAAATTCAAATTATTTATTGCAAGATATTGACACATCGATTTTTATAACACGGGACGAACCTGCGAGGTTCAGCTAGTCATCTAAGTATATATTGTTACTAATAGTAATCGTATTAAATCATGTGATTATCTTTAGCTAAGTAGTGCATGAGCCCACTAATTTGATAAAAATAAAATCATTAAAGGTCTTTACGCTTACTAGTGCAATTTGCAATGAATAATTAAGGTATTAAGAAAAACTGACTAACTGGATTTAAATATACCTACTATTCTTTTAATTACCTCCTCCAATAACACGCTTTACCGCAAAGAAACCTTTTTGGTAATGGACTCAAATGAAGCAAGCATGAACTGTGACTTTTCTGGTGGAAATACATTATCAGAAATGGGGGATCCTTCTCCCTACCGTATGATAACGCTGACAGTCCATCTGATAGAATGTAGTTATCACCAGGGCCGTCTTAAACTATGCTGGGGCCCAAAGGCACTCAAGAATTCGGGACCCTTTTGAATGTAAAGAAGTATGATGTACTTTCTTTACATTCCAAAAAGATCCCCACGACTTTCGTGCAACGAGAACAGTGTAATGCGCTCGACCATAATATTTTGACATTAAATTTGAAAAATTATCGGCCCCTCGGGGCCCTCTGAGGACGGGGGCGTTGAGCCCCAAGTGCCCTTATGGTAAAGACAGCATTGGTTATCACCTATGGATATTTACAACACCAGAGGAGTCGCTAATGCTTCGGCTTGGACGGAGAGCGCCTTTCGATCTTTCTCGAAGAACCCCATGTCATAGATTTTTTTTCTTTTCTACTTAAACCTAACGATAAGGCAGACGGGCTACCTGATGGAAAGTAGTCACCGTCGCCTGTGGACATTTGCAACACCAGAGGAGTCGCCAATGCATCGCCGGCTTTGAAGGAGTTTTTGCACCTTTTTTGAAGAGCCCCATGTCATAACGCCCCGGGGATACCTCAGGAGGAAGCTCGTTCCACATCTTGCACGTCCGTGGCAGAATCCCGATTTTTAGGAAGAAGGGAGGTTTGGGGTTGTCTGTTGGTTGTGTTTGGGTCGACCCAACAAAACAAGTCAGCAGTTCCCAACAAATGCACATTTACCTTATGCATATCGATCAAGTTCATTAACCTCCATAACCTACAATATAGCAATGCGTTTTACATAACAGTCGCATTGGATAATGTATTGCACAAGTTCCGGCGATTGCACTGGGAAACAATTATTGGATATACGCCTGACAGGGTTTCATAGTGATTGATATTGAATTTAATTCAGTATGGATACGATTGTTTTATTTTGAGAATTTAGTTGTTACACATGTAAAACGGTTTCATACTGATTGATATTAAGCTTGAACCAATACAATTTGCAGGTTACAATCGTTTTATTTTTCAAATTTTAATGTTCGTAACATCTGTGAGACTTTCGAAAATGTGCCTAAATAAGATTACTTACATAAAATGTTAACATAAGCTTCATGTTTAAAAGGAGATTAAATTTTTGTGCCTAAGTACTATGCAAGAAGATAACAAAAATCTACTTTTTAATTTTAATATGTAGGTATACCTATTGAGGTTAAAGTAAAGAGTTATCTTTAAATTTTTTTATCTGATTGAAGTAGTAAACGAGCATGCAGTCCACCTGATGGTGGTCACTGCCACCCGTGAACTTCTGTGAGAAACTTCACTTAAACATGAGTTCTATCTGAAGTCAATCAAAGATGCGTTGCCACTCCTGAGGACTAAGATGGTCGCCTCATGTATAAGTGTGCCAGCAACCACGCCTTCTATCGAAACGCAAGAAATGCTTCACATTGGAAATAGGTGTGGTGGTGGTAATTCCCCGGTCGAACTACGCTGGTTCTACCACCTGTATAGTTTAATAAGATAAACAAATTATATCATTAACATTAAAATCATTTTCGTGTAGTATTTTTAAAATAATTACTTCTGTAGTATTTGAATTCATACAATTTTATTTTAAGTGAAAATAGCGCCATCTATTATCGAACGGTAAAGCCTGATGCAATTGTAACTAACAGCACTTGTTAGGTTGTTAAAAGTTCACCCATCGTTAAGTAGATGTCGTTAGTAGTTCATACATTTGAGCCATTGAAATGAACTTCATAATATTATTATAACTAGTCACCCGTAGCATCGGCCGAAATTCGACCGTAATTTAAATTAAAAATCAAATGTCATCTGACATTCTTGACGTTGTGTCTTTTCATTTTCATTTATTAAGTACATATGTGTTTGTGACAAATGCAAGGCAGTGTGTGTAATGTGTTTTTAGTTGATTTTATGTATGAAAAATGCATTATTTGAAAAAAATATTAACATTCTGCACTCCTTCTCTACGTCCACTATAACCGTGCAAAATTTCATACTAATCCGTCCGCGGCATATTACTTAAAAATCCGTCACAAATTTTTGCTTCACGTATTAATATAATAATGACATTATAATTTTTAATGCAATAAAGAAAGAAGTAATCTGACGACTCGCGTGGCGTAGCGGTCACCATACGCGAAGTGGGTTTCGAGTTTGAACCCGGTCAGAGATATAATTATATTAATGACTAATTTACATTATGTTCTAGCTGTGTTTGTGTATTTGTCCTTGTGTCTATCCATGGCACGCCGACTTAATCGAAGAAGAATCTTAATATGGGATTATAAATATCTAAAGCCTTAAAAGAGAAATTTACTCCAAGTCTTTTAAATTTATTACCTTCCACTTTCAAAAATCCTTTACTTAGTCTTTTAAGGTTAATTTGCTGGTAGTAGGCCAGCCCTAGATATCGCGACTTCAACTGATCCTGTCGCGGAGCTCCCTTATGGAACTCCGCTAAAACCCCCTTTTCAGCCCATAATTCAGCATTTATCCGACGAAGGCTTTAAGGCCTCAGAGGCCAAAGCCAACATCTGGTGGTGTTTAGTGGGTAGGCACGTAGGTTCTTTCGTGAGTCCCACATAACCAATGCGGACGGCCGTATTGGTATGCATGAGCATTCACCACCACCCTCCCCGCATGGAGGGTAGCCCTTTCCCTTTTGTCTGGGCACTAAAAAAAAACCGATCCTGTGCTTACTGAATCCAGCGGTTTCCCGCTGTCTTCAAGTCTTGTCTCCACTTGGTGGGGGAGACTTGCGCTCCTCTGGGCCGCCACTCCAGCACCTCTTCCCCATTGCTTGCAACAACTTCTTTTATGTTCCACAAGTAAGATAGAGATAACATACCTTGTCCGCCTTATCAGTGGGTGGTGAAGCTGGTGGGCTCTGCGGTAGACCCAGGTCCTCGTCATCGTCGCTGCAATCTCCACGACCTCGTCTCCTCACTGCCGCCACTAGCTCCGCCTGGTGACAAGATGTTTAATTACCATTTACTTCTTTTCAAAAATGTTAATGGAAAGCATTAATTAAATGTACATACATATATGCCGCATATTGTCGGATTAAAATTTTACTTAGTGTTTCCGGATCTTCTCAGATGAGTTCATGTTCCTATTAAATGCTTATTATTATTAAAAAATATTGTACAATTTGTAAGCGCCTCCTTTTCAAATAAGGACATTTAGAGTATAAACTAAAAAATGATTGTTTTTGGGGAATTTAATAAATTCGTACTAAGGGCATGGGTCCGGTACCCAGACATACAACGTAAAATGACGCGCTTAGTATTAAAATGTGTCAACCGGAAATGATAACGGTATCGCAAACAGTTTCCGTTTGTTGCAGAATTAAAAAACGTTTGCAATCAATGTTGGACCCACTGCGAAAAAGCACAATGGTAGAACCTATTGCCAATGTAGTTCGACCGTAGAGGTACCACCGTCACACTTTTATGAAGAAGCAAGAATTTAAGCTGTGCGATATTCGCTCCCTCACTCAATCAGTGAGTAAATATTCTTTCACTATGTCTTATCGCATGTAAGAGTATATTAATCATATTTTAGTGTGTGAGTATGTGTGTTTATAAGTCTTTTTTGGCTATGTAATCGGTCAGATTTCATTGAAATTTAGCACGCCCATATTCTTTTTTTTTATTCTCGAGGGGGGAAACCTTCAACAGGTACCCGACGTCGTGGAAGCAACGCCGGGTTATGTGGGATTTTCACCGCACTAAAACCCCCTAGTGGCCGTCCTCTACAACGCAGACTCCGGGATCTCCAAAGGAGCGCTAGTCTTAGATCAACAATTAGGACACTCAATGTCTTGGTAGAAGCAACCGAAACGACCTAAGCTGCGGGAATAACCTAGTTATATATTTCTGCATTATAAAAAGAGAATATAAATTGGAATTGTAGTAACTTTTGATGTTTTGATAGAGATTATATTAAACAATGATTACATTTCAATCCATTAAGACTTAGCAGTTTGTGCTGCGGTTTCAAACAGACAAAAAGTAGATTCGCCTTGCCACACCCTTTATACTAGATCACACTGACCAGCATTACATAGATGCTCTAACGGAAAAAGGTGTGGCGGTGACGGCGCATACAAATATCAATACTACATTTGAATTAACATACATACAAATAATGAATTAGCATATCTAACATACATACTAAAACGTTCATTAAAAAATAAATGTCTTGGAACATTCATTTGATTCAAAACTAATCCTCTCTGTTTGTCAGTGTGTTTGAAATCGTATCAAAACCAGATATTTCATTTAAAGGACAACGGTAACATACTCTTTATCTCAATAAAATCTATTTACCTACTCTATGATAGAGCAGCAGATAATATAAGAGCAGTGATAGCCTAGTGGTTGAAACTTGCCCTCTCTATCAGGAGGTCCGAGGTTCAAACCCAGGCACGCACCACTGATTTATTTGCGTATATACTAGCTGACCCGGCAAACGTTGATTTGCCATAATATATAAAAAAATGTTAAGGGTGGACAACCCTTATCACTAGGGGATATGAAAAATAGATGTTGGCCGATTCTCAGATCTACTCAATATACTCACAAATTTTCATGAGAATCGGTCAAGCCGTTTCGGAGGAGTACGGGAACGAACATTGTGACACGAGAATTTTATATATTAGACAAAACCCAAATCCCATTAAGTTACCTAAGTATGTTTAATTTGTTTAATTATTATACATAATTATTAATTAATTTTACCTTTTGCGTAAGTCGCGGTTTCCCAAATTTTATGACTAACAATACGATTACTTGATAAATTCATAAAACATAACAAGTAATACTCATACAATATGAATCATACATATTAGGTATACGATAAGAACTGGCCTGTAAAAATATTTCCTTTTATTTTGTCCCTATGATTGACAACGCTTTGAGCTCATTGAACTTATATAGGTTATCTAGTTTTTTTACAAGATTTATTCATTCATTTATTTATTTACAATTTAAAAGAAACTTACAGGTAAAGAAGTAATCGTTAAAGTAACAAAGTAGCAATCGTTTGTCACTGCCGCCCATGGACATCTATAACTTCACACTCTCTACTTCATACGCTCTCACTCTCTCGTCAACCCATTATTGTTCCACTGCTGGGCACGAATCTTCTCTTAGAATAAGAGAGTTTAGGCCATAGTCCAACGCGCGAATTAGTGGACCTCACATAGGTGTGTGAAGTCCACCGATTCGCACTTTTTTTAAAGAATTCTTGGGTGTGAAGGTTTCCTCACGATGTTTACCTTCACCGAAAAGCAGTGATAATTCATTTCTAATACGCACACAATTTCAGAAGAAATTGTGGTGCCTGGGTTTGAACCTCGGACCTCCCACTCGAGAGGACAAGTTTCAACCACTAGGCTATCACTGCTCCCACACTACTTCTACCACCTGGTAAACTATTCAAATAATAATCGATGGACATTGCTTCATACAGATCGAGGTTTTATACAGATACAGGAGCTGGAGTTCAAAGAGCAACCCACCCATAATCTACCGATCTTGCTATCCGTAATCCATTGGAATCTCTTCTTCCATGCCTGAGTCATCACTAATCACTTGCACCAACACTTAACACTTCACATTACTTGCTTTATTTTTCACTTTTTCAAAATGTTACGTTGTTCACTGTATGAAAAACTTTGTTCAAATCTGTTTGAAAACAATGAAATATTTATATTATGAACCTTTGTGTGTGCTTTTTTGTTTTAGTTTCAAGATCAAAAAAAATCAATCATAGGTTTTTATTGCTTTACAATTTTCTTAGACACTAGTTGCAAGGGCCTCTGTACTAGGTGATAACCTGTGTTACTGGGTACCCCGCTCATCCACCGAGACGAGTTGTAGTAAAGAATAAACAACAAGAACAACAATCACATAACAAAGAAACTTATGATAGTAGTTAATATTTGATAAAAGTCTTAGTCACTTATAAGTAGCTATAAAATTAAGTTTATTAATTACCAATGTCTATTTAACAATATACATATATATTTCGAAGATGTACGCACAATATTTGATCAATCTTCCTAACGATACTTTAGCATCGAATAAATCGTTGCACCGAGTTTTCAAAAAGTATATATCAACACTTCAGCTTAGGCGATTAGAAAGAACACTAGTTAAAACTATAGAAATAAACTAAAAGTCAAAACACGTAAGGGCCTAATCACGGTCGAAATATTTCTAAGAAATTAGGTTACACAAATTCACATTGTTATTTTTTACAAACTTGAGTGAACGATTCGGATAAAATTTTGACTGAATGATTCATTGGTCTCATTAAAAGTCACTAACATAACCTTTTGTACTTTTCTCACATTTTAATTATAATCCGCATTTATTTGTTACAAACGTTTGCCAATGTTAGTAACACAGTTTAAACTGAAATTACGAATAATTGACTAATACGAATATAATTAATCAGAATTCCAGGAAAACTAGTACGCTTAGGCATGTCTCCCTAGCTTGGTTTTGTTTCGATGAATTGTCATACACTAAGAGAAGAGATTTTTTTTTATCTGACTGAAGTAGCAAACGAGCATGCAGTCCACCTGATGGTAAGTGGTGACTGCCGCCCATGGGCATCTGTAATCAACTACATACAGAACAAGGATTCCATCTGAAGTCAATCACAGATGCTACTACTCCCCAGGACTATGATGGTCGCTCATGTGAAAGTGTGCCGCAACCACACCCTTCTATCGAAACGCAAGAACTGCTTCGCGCTAGAAATAGATGTGGCGGTGGTACTTCCCCGGTCAAACTACACTGGTTCTACTACCTTCAAAATATAATATTGTGCTGGCTGTCTTTAAATCTGAAACTGCTTGCACGGAATGCAAGTGGTTAAGTCTGTCCCTTACACAAAAAAACTTTCAAAAATAGCAGGGCTGAGGGGCTTCTCCCCTCCTCCTCCTCCTGAGGGGGGTTTTTCCCCGTGGATTTATGGGAAGATCTTTCTTTTTCCCCATAAAAATTAAAGCCTATACACGGTTGGTTTCAAATCCTTCAAATAAAAAATCTTAGACCTTCCCGTGCTTGCCGATTTGCTGCATTGCCTTTACACTTTTATATAGAAGCAGAAATAAAATATCGTGTATCGCCTATCGTTTATTAATTCGCAGTACAACGAGTGTATAAATAAATTCTATATAAATAGCAAATCTAAAGATAAGACTCAACAGTTCCACTAAAGGCAACAAGTAAGGTCAGTTCGTCTTTTTGGACACAAAATTCCAATCAGACTAAACTTGCAAATAAGATGAGGTTCGCGTATAACCAGTATAAAGTCATACTTCATACTAACATTATAAAGGCGAAAGTTTGTGAGTGTGTATGTTTGTTACTTCTTCACGTCTTAATGGCTGGAGTGATTTTAAAAAAAATTGATAAGGAGTTAGCCGACACTCTGGATTAACATATAGACTACTTTTTACTGTGGAAAAATATCTTATTCCCACGGGACAATCGATACATCAATTTTTATAGCTAGTGAAGAATAAGTACAGTTTGTATTTAGTAAAAATGAGATTTTTATAGGGTTAAAGTAGCAAACGATTAAGCCATCCATCCATCTAATGGTAAGTGCTCAATATATCGAAGTCTGGGCACCGGTCTTCTCTCAAAATGAGAGAGTTCTAAGGCCTAAGCCATACTCCACCGCACTGGTCAACTGGAAGTTGACATTACCCACCTTTAAGATTTTTTAATGATCTTTCAAGTGTGTAGGTTTCCTCAAGATGTTTTCCTTTACTGTAAAGCTATGATTAATTGATTTCTAATACACAGATCTTGTTTAAAAATCGGTGATGCCTGATTTTTAATACACACATCATTATTAAAAAATCAGTGGTGCCTGATTTCTAATATACATATCATTTAAAAAAAAAACAGTGGTGCCTGATTTCTAATACACATATCAATTTAAAAAAATCAATGGTCCATAATTTCTAATACACACATCATTAAAAAAAATCAGTGATCCCTGATTTCTAATACACATATCACTTTTAAAAATCAATGGTCCCTAATTTCTAATAGGTACACATCATTTTTAAAAAATCTGTGGTACGTAGATGGAAGGGTGTGGTTGCCGGCACACTTTCACATGAGGCGACCGTCTTAGACTTCAGGAGAAGCAACGCATCTGCTATTGACTTCAGATGGAACCCATGTTCTGTATGAAGTTGATTACAGGTTTCCATGAGGGGCACGACCACTTACCATCAGGTGGACTGCATGCTCGTTTGCTACTTCAGTCGGATAAAAATCAAAACGTTGCATTCATGCATTAGCCCCTGGATTGACTGGCCGAATTTTTAATTAGTAGGTTAAAATATAATTAAACCTATTTATTTAAAAATATTCGTCCACCAATTCGCACTTGGCCAGCGCGGTGGACTATGGCCTAAACTCTCTCATTCTGAGAGAAAACCCGTGCCCTGCAGTGGGACAATAATGGGTTGACGACGACTCAAAAATAAGATATTTCCAGGAAGCCTTCCTATATTTCAGGTATATTTATTGAACTTGCGTGATGAGTAAGAGCAAGGTTTGCGGTTGCGGTCGGCATTCGATACCCGGGCTGCGCCGTTACGTGTCACAAGGAAAACAAACATCATTAAATACTAAATAATCTTTCGTGGCATTGTTGTTTAGAATATTGTTATTTACAGTGGGCATGTAATGTGTAATTAGTAATTACACCTGAAAACTTCGCATCAACCCATTATTGGCCCACTGCTGGGCACGGGTCTTCTCCCAGAATGAGAGAGTTTAGGCCATAGTCCACCGCGCTGGCCAAGTGCGAATTGGTGGAAAAAAATAAGCGTTCTACACTCATAGCCCCACACTAGGATTTACTCCTGTGTCGTGAATACTATGGACACACACAAGACGAATATACAAACACCCAGACCCAGAACATGAATCTAAACTTATCATTCAGATATCTGTCTGGCCGGGAATCGAACCCGGGACCCATTGCGCGTCAGACCGGTATGGTAACCGCTCCGCCACGCAGGTCGTCAAGCAAAGCACAGCAATGCTGTTACTAGCCTGAGGTAAAACTCTGATCTTATGGGGGCTTAAATGTAATGGGCGGTAGTGGCCACTTCCCATCAAGTGATCATGATCGTTCTTAAAAGTAGAGGCCACAAAATTCGCTGCATGTTAGTATAGGCTACTCATTCAAACGTATGTTTTGTGGCTCTCGGGTTAGTTGTGTCATTTTAATAACTTTAATTCACTCGTTCACCCAATTTGTCTAAACGCTAAATTTACATATCTGATTATACCTTATCACAGAAGTCGATATTTATATAATAACCCAAACCTAGTTTTCATTAAAATCTAACCTTTAGTCGAGCACCATTAGCATACTAGAATGTCGATGGAAAAATCTATTTCCAATTTAGATAAGGTAAGACCTTCGGGAATAATGAAAAATTGAATAGATTCGATATTCCAGAATTCATTTAGGACACAGATTTTCATCAGATTTCTGGAAATAGGAAGATAAACGAAAGCGATAGGTAATTATTTTTATCAATCATGTTATGACAATACAAAAGTGGTCAAGTGCGAGTCGGACTTGCGTACGAAGGGTTCGTACCATTATTTATAAAAAACGGCACAAAATCACCTTTGGTTTACGGGAGTTTAGACAACTTGGCAACAAGATAAACTTGGAAATACTCTGTCGCGTGTTTTGATCGAGCAAAAAATCATGTTTGTTAAGGGGGGGCTCCTTCAAAATTACTTTTCTGTTCTTAGTATTTGTTGAACTGAAGTAAATTTTCTGTGAAAATTTCAAATGTCTAGGACTATCTTGGTTCATGAGATACAGCATGGTGACAGACAGACAATCAGACGGACAGACAGACATCGGGATAACAGGGTTCCGTTTTTACCCTTGGAGTACAGAACCCTAATATGGACATACATTGGTTAGGAGGCGTCCATTTATTAAGTATGGTTATTGTTTTTTGGCGATTTTTCTTGCTCTAACGAGTAATTGCAAAAGAGACACATTTTTTTCAATTTTCATCTACTTTTCTTGCTCTCCCGACTAATTCCACGAGAGAGATACATTTATTGTTAATTTTATCTACTTTTCTTTGAATTTTACACGGTTTCTTGAGGAAGAAACACGTAAATGGGTTATGGGTCCTTTTCTAAATGTTTCACGAAATTTATGTACCTATGTCCCCTAATTCAAAAACCATGCCATAAATAAACAACCGCCTTAATAATTCATAATCTAAAAATCATTTCCCAAATGCGGTACAAATGAAACCTGTCAGCGTGTCTTTGCATATTTAAACGTTTAGCTAATTTAAATTTCAGTCAGTAAATGTTTGATATCACTACATAGTTTAAAACAAAGTCGCTTCCCGGTGTTTGTCCCTATGTAGGTATGCTTAGATCTTTAAAACTACGCTACGGATTTTAATGCAGTTTTTTTTAATAGATAGATTGATTAAAGAGGAAGGTTTTTATGTATAATATATGTGTAATATAGTGAAGAACACTAATAATTTATGATTTTTGACTTTAAGGCGAAACAAAGTTCGCCAGGTCAACTAGTTTTTATACAGGTGGCAATCCCCTAGTCGAACCATAAGCGTTGTATCACACCTATTTCTAGCGTGAAGCATTTCTTGCGTTTCGATAGAAGGGTGTGGTTTCCGGCACATTTTTATATGAGGCAACCATCATAGTTTTCGGGAGTAGCAACGCATCTGTGATTGACTTCAGGTGGAACCCATGTTCTGTATGAGTTGATTACAGATGTCCATGGGCTGCAGCGACCACTTACCATCAGGTGGATGCATGCTCGTTTGCTACTTCAGTCACATAAAAAACACCTATTGTAAAGAGATCCTTACTATCAATTCTATACAACCCACACCTCAATATTTTGATACAGACCGATAAATTCAAAATATTTGTGTCATCAATTTCGCAACTACAGTACCACTATCTCCCGCCCACATAACATTTCTCATTCAAATGAGCTGTCGAAATGATCTCCGATTAAGTCATGGTGTTACGTATTCTTAGGCATAAACCCCGTGAGCGACTAAGGAATTATTTGATTTCGAGAGAACGGAATAATTTGCTTCAACTCGTATAGTCCTACAGCACGAGTTTCCTCTCTCATAGATTTAGAATTTAGTATACCACGTTGGACAAATGTTTAAATGTTTACAAAAACTATTTTAATTAAACATAATAAAGTCGTACTAAGAACATTATACCTTTGCTAGTTCTTGTTCACAGTGGCGTATAGCCATCGTCCCCGGCCTCGCATTCAAAGGGGCCTCGCGAGGCCTCTTTAGAGGAGGAGGTGGAGGCATTTTCAAGGGCACACCGATGTAATCATGCAAAAGGGCCTTGCTGATAGACGTTTGCCCACGTCTACTTGGTCTGCGCTAAGCCACAGCTTGTTATGGTGCTAATTTGCTAATTAGGCATTTGTCGACTTAACTTTTGTTTTTCTACGCTTTTGTTTTTATAAGTTTGAAGTTCCACTCATTTACCGTATATGTAAATCAAAATTGACTGATTTCTTACAAAATCTAACTTATGATGAGACTGAATTACTTATTTCTACTGCATAATCTAAATATACACTTCATACATACTCGTACATATATAATCACGCAAGCGTATAAACACACTAACGCACACACACATCCACACACACACACCTACATACATACACACACACGCACGAACAGACTCGAACACACTTATGCTTAGCACACACATACACATACAAATACAAACACGCATACACCTTATCTACTATACACTACACTACTACTATATAATACAACTAATCTAAGTATTATCATTAGTTTCCTAAGTTTATTGTGAAGTACTCCGAGGTGGGCGTAAATAGTAGCGACACAGTTCAACACTATTGCTGCTGTTTACGAACACTACAATTGTAAATATGTTTAAGTTGTTAAATAAATCTTTAAATAGTAAAAAAAAAATCTTAAATCCTAGAAGTAGTAAACGACTATCCATTCCATCTAATGCTTAGTGGACATTGCTGTTCACGGACAAAGAAGCTAAGTAATTAACTTCATACAGAAAGGTTCTATATATCTAATGGTTCTATATATGTAATCATAGATTCGTTGTTGTTTCTGAGGACTAAAATTGTCAAGTCATATAAAAGTAAGCTGGCAATCACATCCTGCTACATAAACACAGGAACTGCTTCACGCTAGATAGGTGTGAGGGTGGTACCTCCAACCATATACATTCTTCCACACTATAACATAACGCAATATAGTCATATATCGACTCTGCGTACATAATATGTTTCTACATAAATCCGGTAAATCGCTTATTTACCTGGTATTCTCTGTATGTAAATATGCCGCATCATTGTTGTTTGTTTTCCTTGAACAGTTTATTAAACTCAAACAGGATGAACAGTACCTTTATACATAATCTTGGTCCTATGATCTCCTTTCATTGTCAGAACTAGAATTATAATATACAAGAATACTGCGCAAGTACGGGTTGGTAAACTATAGTATCGAAAATATTGTTAAAAAAACATGCGTGCGTACAAAGTACACATGTCAAAAGTGAAACTTCTTTGGCGAACTAATTTATAAATCTTGTTTATATTTATACAAATCTAAAACTTTAAATTTCCAAGATTAAGAGGAAGGGAAAAAGGCGTGATACGACGTTCGCTCTGTCTCACTTTTTCTCTCAATCTTTCTCACTCGCTTGCTCCCTACTCTCACTCCACGGCTAGTTGCTCATGCTACGTTCGCCCTGTCTTACTCTCTCTCAATCGGTCTCGATCACTCTCTCTCTATTTTCCGACACTTCCGTTGCATACCGGCGTGACGTTTCATCTGTAAAAATTTTACCCTCATGCGCCTAAAGAAGTTTCACTTCAAAAATAATAAATAATAATAATAACTGTTTATTGCCATAAATTACAAACACACAAAGGAAATACATTTTATATAATAATAGATATGGCAAAGAGCGCGACTTAGCTTTGCTAACTCTTGACCGAGGTCCAGAGAAGCGCTGTTTTTCAGTCGTCCTCATGATCCCTTTGGTATTATACGGGATTTGGGGATCGCCAGCCGCTTCGAGTCTTCTGCTTTGAGTGAACTCTGTATGTACGTGTGTGTACATATGCGTGTGTATATGTGTGCGTGTATGTATATGTATGAATGTGAGGGTTAGGTAATATGAGCTTTTTCATAATACTTATACTATGTTTCATATGTTTGGCATGTGCCTAATTTAGACCCCTTACGGTGTAAATATGTCCCCACTGACATATTGTCTAGGAATTAGTTGAGTTGGTTGATAGAGCAGCGATAGTTTAATGGCTGAATTTCGGCCTATCAATCAAGAGTTCGCGGTCCAAATCCAAAGCACCACAGATTTTTTCTAAAATGATGTGTGTTTTAGGAATTATTTATCACTTTTTACGGTGATGGATAATACCGTGTCGAGTCGTCAACCCATTACTGTCCCACTGCTGGGCACGGGTCTTCTCTCGGAATGAGAGAGTTTAGGCCATAGTCCACCGCGCTGGCCAAGTGCGAATTGGTGGACTTCACACACCTCCGAGAACTTTTTTTTTAAAGCTCTCGGGGGTGTAATTTTCCCCGTAATGTTTTCTTAATACCGTGTACTACCCTACAAACCTAAAGTTCTCTAAAAAAGTTCTCAAAGGGGAGTGATTCTACCAATTTCCGCTAAGCCAGCACGGTGGGCTATAGCCTAAAACTATCTCATCTTAAGATCTTTGCCCAGTAGTGGGACTATATTACGTAGATCGACGACATGTTTTAGTCTTTAATTTACCTACTTTATAATCATGTATGTATGTGTAACATTGTCCACCGATTCGCACTCGGCCAGCGCGGTGGACTATGGCCTAAAACTCTCTCATTCTGAGAGAAGACTCGTGTCCAGGAGTGAGACAATGATGGGTTGTACTCATGTGTAACATTATTTTATAACGACCCGCGTGGCGGAGCGGTTACCATACCGGTCTGACGCGCAATGGGTCCCGGGTTCGATTCCCGGCCAGTCAGGTATATAAATGATGAGTTTAAATTCGTGTTCTGGGTCTGGGTGTTTATGTATTCGTCTTGTGTGTGTCCATGGCACCCACGACACAGGAGAAAATCCTAGTGGGGGGCTATGAGTGTAGAATGTGTGCGCGTGCGTGTATTTAAGTGCGCTCTAAAATTAGTCCTTTACGGAGCCACAAAAAGTCGGTTAAGTGTAAACTAAACGAGCCAAGTAATCAACACCTAACATGATTTACGCCCCAGTCTAGACTTTACGCTAAAAATAACTAAGTTGTCAGAACTTGATTGGCCCATGGAGCATTCCTCTGAGTCATCAATTTGCCGACTCATATGGAGGTTTGACCTCGAGAGATGGTCTGGTTTACATCCAAACGTAATACCTTTTTTCTATCGTCTATATATTAATACGTGAAGTAAAAATATGTGATTCGTTTTTAAGATACTTGCCACAGATGGAGGAGTTTTTTAATTTAAATTACGGTCGAATTTCGACCGTTGCGACGGGTGACTAGTCGGGTACTAGTATAATAAAATATTTTAGCAATATCTTTTTCTTGTTTATTTTAAGAGACCAATTAAAAAAAAACGCTGTCTGCACTCTTAGCCTCACAGCAGGATTTTCTTCCGTGACGTGGGTTCCATGGACACATACATAGACAAGTGCACAAACACTCAGATTCAGAACAAGAATCTAAACTCATCATTCAAATACCTGTCCGTGTATGCCAAATTTTAGCGAAATCTGACCAGTAGATTTTGAAAGAGGAACAAATACACATACTTCTACAAAAACTGTAACATCACTACATAGTATAAAACAAAGTTGTTTCCCGCTGTCTGTCCCTATGTATGCTTAGATCTTTAAAACTACGCTACAGATTTTAATGCAGTTTTTTTAGTAGATAGATGATTCAAGAGAAAGGTTTTTATGTTTAATACATGCATAATATACTGGAGGAACACTGATAATTTTAGATTTTTGACTTTTAAGCGGGACGAAGTTCACCGGGTCAGTTTATAATATGAATAAGATAATATTATCCCTCTCTTTAATGTTCTTATTATCATTTAATTGAAGGAAATGTCTTTATTTTGTATAGGCTACCGTGGGCTCATATAAATTGTTTATTGAAATATTTTTCTAACACTGTCATCGGAACCTGACCTCAACTGAGAAGATTCGACAAGAAACTCAAGTGTTTGTCTTTTTCCTTTGTATTCATCTTTTTTTGCTTTTTTATACGATCGTTTGTCGGTTTTTGACATGGAAAGCAAAAAATTACCTTGTATTGTAAGAAAAATCTCGTTAAAGTAAATTTAACTACTTCCAATACATTAATAATAAAAATGATCAGATTATTGTGATTTGGTCTTTAAGAAAATTATATTTTAAAAAAAATATGTTGTACGTTCTAAAAGGAGCATCCATTTTGAAATCGGACACTGATACTAGGTACGAGTATATTGACGTGTCCTAATTGATGACCTCAGAGTGACCTCAGACAGAGGATTCGAAAACCTATAATTAGGTATAACAATTATGTAAACAATCATAATTTTGAGATAGATGTAAGACATTTATAGCAACGTTTATAGTGCTCCTATATTATGATAGCTCCTAGGCATAAGATGATAGATTCCAATAACAATCGTTCGATTTCTTCGTTTATCTTTTTATTTTATTTATTTATTTTTAAGACTTCTCAACAAGATTACATATTTGACTCTAATACAGGGCCATAAATACGATAAACATGTAATCCTAATTATAGACAAGTACAGCGAACTTAGCAATGTGCATAAATATAAGAAAACAACGAATTATAAAGATACAAACGTTCATACATGCATGTGTATATATATGGTTATATATATTGAATATATGGCTTATACTACTTAAATATGACTTACGAGGCTGAAGATGGAACAAACTTCGATACTTTGATAATTTGACTTTTAAAAACAGTTTATCGTGCAGAGTGTTTCCTAAGAATTCTGCACAGATTAGGGAATTATAAGTGGTGTCCTAAATTAGTTTTACTATCTTTTATGGCATTTCTCAAAATTATATAGCCTATGTCACTCAGGCAACTGAGTAGATTTCAATCATATGTCGTACATTACAATCCGTCAACCCGTTTCGCCGGTAGCGCGTGCCTAAGAAATGGTCATACATATGCTCGAAAAGATTAGGTACCCTCCTGACGGGTGTAAGGGGAAAGTTCATGTCGTCAGCCCATTATTGTCCCACTGCTGGGCACGGGTCTTCTCTCAGAATGAGAGTTTAGGCCATAGTCCACCGCGCTGGCCAAGTGCGAATTGGTGGACTTCACACACCGTGAACTGTGTGTGTCTAGGTTTCCTCACGATGTTTTCCTTCACCGGAAAACAACCAACATCCGTTTGACGACCCGTGTGGCGCAGCGGTTACCACACTAGTCTGACACGCAGTGGGTCCCGGGTTCGATTCCCGGCCAGACAGGTATCTGAATGACGAGTTTAGATTCTTGTTCTGGGTCTGGGTGTTTGTGTATTCGTCTTGTGTGTGTCCATGGTACCACGACACAGGAGAAAATCCTACTGTGGGGCTATGAGTGTAGAAAGGGTTTTAACAAAAACAGTTTGTTTACACACAATCAGACAAAAAGCAAACAGAATCGCGTGCAAAGCTTAGCTACGTTCATATTTTGTAGCGATGACGGAATCTCGTCCGAACCGGTTGCCTTGTTCAGCCCATGACGCCCTCTGTTGCCGTCCACTAATGTCAACAAACAAGTCAACTGGCCCATGTTTGATTTGAATCATAAAACGGGGTTTCGTAATGGGTATAAATGGGATAACGTTTAATTTTAGTTATATTAACTGCTACATATATATATAAAAAACATACATATATATAAACATATCTTATTAAGTCGGTATGTCATACTTTTGTACACCCTTAATGTTAGTCTGTCCCATCTTCAGTCCCGTAAGTCATATAAGCCATATATTCATTTATCCATGTATATACATATATATTATATTCATATAACCATATATATACACATGCATGTATGATTGTTTGTAACCCTTCCAATTCGTTGTTTTCATATGTTTATGCACATTGTTAAGTTCGCTGTACTTGTCTATAATTAGGATTACATGATTATCATATTTATGGCCCTGTATTAGACAGTAACTTGTCAAATATGTAATCTAGTTGATAAGTCATTTAAATAAATAAATCCTTCAACCACTAAGGTTGTCTGGAAGAGATAGCTTTTTTAGAGATAAGAGATGTTGTACTTTCCACGGTATCTTTTGTTCTTGTTACCTATGTTTTGGAGTACAATGAAGACATTTTGTATTGTATTTATACTTATAATACTAATCATCCACCGGAAAGGTCGAAATTCGAATGTAATTCGTGTTTTTAGTCGGTTTTATGTATGTTTTATGTATTATTTGAAAAAAAAAATTAGTATTTCGCACTCCTCTACTTAAACTATAACCGTGTTAAATTTCTTACTCCCCGCCTGCGGCAAATTTCTTAAAAACGAATCCCAAATTTTGTTTCACGTATTAATCTAATATATAAAATTCTTGTGTCACAGTTTTTGTTGCCATACTCCTCCGAAACGGCTTGACCGATTTTTACCAAATTTTATATGTTTATTCAGTAGGTCTGAGAATCGGCCAACATCTATTTTTCATACCCCTTAAGGGTTGTCCACCCTTAACATTTGTTTTTATTTTTTATATGGCAAAACAACGTTTGTCGGGACAGCTAGTATAACATAACAATAATGGAATGTTCCTTAGATACTTTATGAAACATAAAAATAGTGACATTAATTTAAAAAAAAATAGCACGCATGCCGACTACTGTATTTATTTTAAGATCAGTTCTCAAATATAAAGGAATAAAATTTCTTACGAGAGTAAAGTTTTTAAACCTAAAAAAAATACAAATATTTAGACTACCGGAAGAGTGAGAACAAGTTAAAAGCCAGTTGAAAAGCCTTTTGATCCTGTAACGGTAAAGCGACACTGAAGTACGGTGGTGACCGTTTCGGCGGTGGTGGCAACGGTAAATAACTCTTGTACTACTCATGAAAACGGGTAACAGTCTCATTTCTACCAATACGACTTTTTGAACCCAATTGTTAGAAAAACACAATTAGAAATTATAGTCGGTAGGAAAACTGAGAAAAACGGGTATTTAGATCCTTTGATTGATCTCTATTTTTCTGTTTCAAAAATGAGATCTATAGCTAGATGTCCGTGCTAGGAAATCTGAAGTCTTCCAACAATTTTGGTAGACTTCAATTTGGCAAAACCTGTTTTCAGTATCGGCACAGATTAAGGACCTGAAACAGGAATTCAGAAAAAAGTTTTACCTACTTTACGTATACATAAATAGACACCCAAACCTTTTTTGTTGGCCCTTTCCAGAAATATTTTAGGCTCGAAAAGTTTATTACGATAATTCTAATAAAAAGCGGTGAAAGAAACTCTCATATATTTTTTTTATCGAAAGTTTACTTTAAATCTAACGTTGGAGGGGGGAGGGGGGTGACCTGCGGTTTTTTGCCTGAACTTCCAGCCAGATTACAATCAGGTAGACCTGCAGTCTGCCTGAAATTAATTAGCCACTACGGAGTAGACATTATTAATTGACCCCAGATATGATCAGTCTACTGAGGGTGACAACAGACGCATGAGGTCATGTTCCAATCCGGTGGTAGTATAAGAAAAAAATGTTAAATGATAGTATGTAAGTGACATACTGTCCAACGCACGTTTCGGAAAGCCTGTACGCCGTAAGCCTATGCAAAATGAATAAATTTCATTTCATTTCTGAAGCAAATTAAAAGATGATAAAGCAACAAAATCATTTTAACATCACTAAAACATGAAACAGGTTAGAAGCGAGTCCAATAAACCACATGATCCTTACGGTAAATCCCCAGTAAAATATTAAAGGCTCCAACTGCATTGATGCCAACGGTACCGAGATGTAACTGCTTAAGAATTCAGAGAGCAAGTGAGTTTGACCTTGGCAAAGACTACGAAACATGCAAAAACTGTTTGCATGTAATTAAACTAGAGAACATGCAGTTAACCTGATATTAAATGGTCACTTTCATGAATACTTTGTAACATCTAATGTTTTTTTTTATCTGATTGAAGTAGTAAACGAGATTGCAACCCACGGATGGTAAATGGTCACTGCCGCCCATGGACATCTATATCGACTTCATACCGAGCATTGTTTCTATCTGAAGTCTATCACAAATGAATTGCTACTCCCAAGGACTAAGATGCTCGACTCATATAAAAATGAGTGGGAGTCGGATTGAGTGTCCATATAATATGCTTATATTATGTGAACACTGCGTCTATGGAAAGTAATTAAGAAAAACAAAGGACATGTAATGCAGAAGCATCAGAAATTCTACATAAAATCGATAGCAGATGCGTTGCTACCCGGAAAAACTTAGAAGGCCATATAAATAAGGCAGCATTATCGAATACGAGAATACTGCACAGATGTTGCTTTTATATTTTTGATTTGTAGGTATTTCAAAGAGTTAAGAGGAATGTTATAACAATAAATCACAATTACGATTTCTAGAAAAAAAACAGCACTAACAGGAAATCGAATAGAACATCAGTACCAACAACATTAAACTAAACACTAAACTAAACTTCCAACAGTCTACATTATACGTAACGCTAATTTGCTGATGTTACACAATTAATTTGAGCAGGTATTTCTCATTATGTGAAGACTCAAAACAATGAACACGACAATTACATTGAAAACGAGGAGCATAATATTATAATCTGTTAAGATTATCAATTATTTCATTATTCAAAAAGAGTGAAAATATGAAACTGGTTTGATTTCACTTTTAACGTAACTTTTGGACATAATTTAACAATCATAAACATGGCTGCAAATTGATGATATAAAATATTAATGATCCAAATATTTTAATTTAACTTTTGGCATCAGAAGGCATAAAAAATGTAAGATTAATGTCATTTCTACTTAACATTTGTGGAGCTTTTAAGCTCATTAATATGACATTAAAAGCAAAAATTAATTGTTTAATTGATCTCTGGTTTTTTGCATCTCATACACAACTTAATCAATTCGGACGTAACTTTGAAATAAATAATAGAATCCAAATAAAATAAATAAATATAAATTCGTAAGCTACGATATCGTCTGCTAAGTTGATGCATACGACGCATCTTATTAATTAAAAAAAAGAAATAAGTTTTACCGACAAAAACTTACTACCTACTTACTTAGAGTTTCATATTAAATAAGTGAGAACTTTTCAAAAAAATAAACCCAAATTCTCTTTTTTCTAGTGTTGCCCAAAATTCAGTCTTGGTCTTGCAGTCTTGGTCTTGTTCTTGCGTTTTTGCAAGACCAAGACCAAGAACAAGACCGCGTATTTTTAGCAAGACCAAGACCAAGACTGACCGTGCAAGACTTGAGCAAGAACAAGACATAGCCTGCAAGACTCTTGCGTCTTGCAGCTAGGACTTAGCGCTATTTCACTGAGTAGTTAGGTGTAACAGTTCGGTGTATAGGTAGGTACGCTTAGGAATTCTATGAGACGCAAAAAACTGTATCAAAGAATATGAAAAACTGGACCTATGCGCATTACGACTAATACCATAAACATAGCGAATAAAAAAATATCTATTAAAATCAAACTGAGTGCATGCATAGTTATGTTTTAACCATCGGCACTTTAATAATGCGGCATCAAAGGTTTTGTACTTACTTCTCAAAGAAATTTGCCGCTTTTCGGAAGTACATGGTTATGATACACGCGCCGGCGGCTTCTTTTGAAATCTAAAACAATCGTTGCCGCCACGCCGAAATCATAACATTTGACACTATTTGATTGCCGCCATAGGGCGTAGGTATTAGGAGTGAGGCGTATTTATCGGAACAGTTCTTTGAAACAGATGTTTCAAAGCAACAACACGAAACAGTTCCGTTTGAACCGAAACAACTGTTCCTGTTTCACATTGTTCCAAAATACAGTCACAGTTACGCGAAAATTGCATAACAGTACGAAAGTAGTTCTTCTCTGCTCTGTTCCGATTCTGATATACGCATGCTATAGGTGTGGGAAAGAGATCGAGCTTATTCCAGCTGAAACAGGTTCCAACAGTTCCAACTTGAATTTGAAACATGCTCGTTTCTCCTTTAACATATGGCAACAAAAAGAGACAGCTTCATTCATATTCGTATTCTGTACATAGTGTAATGATCTTTTCAAGTGTCCCTAGTCAGTAAACACCCACGATATATACAGTACTCTGTGGTAAATACGTTCGGATACACGCAATCCTTGGAATATAATATACAATTTATTCTATGTGTGATTTATTTATATTAATGTATTTATAAAGAAAAATAAAACGTACGGCACCCGGGGACTGCCGCGGTAAAGCTATTGCCAACTTATGCAATTATAATTTCCTATTTTTTTATGCAGTATTTTTTTCTTTGATATTAATTCAAGTTTTTTCTTTTATACTATATACTTTCTCACAAACAGCTTCCTATATATTTGTTCAATTTCCGAGCAGCTTGTCTATGTCCGCGTCAGCATCGCACTGTCGTACCCTACCACGACCATGTACCATGTCGTCCACGATAAGCGAACGCTCGGCCGTGTTACATGGTGGGCAGAGTGTTAGGTTCTTTTCGTTACGGATTTCTTTGACTCGGTCGCCGCGCTCAAAGCCCGCGATAAAAACAATAGCATAAAATGATTGTAAAATTTGCACGATTTATTTACTTAAAAAAATTAATTAAAGATGGTGTGTCAAAATATATTGAAGAGAAAAAAACGCGATACACGAGTTTTTTTTCCGAACGAGTTTGTTTTGTTTGAATTTGGGAGATAACTGCGTGAAAAGGGTTTTTGGTTTTCATTTCAAGAGGATTTTATTAGCCTGTTGCTATGGAACAGGCTGTTATTTTGGAACAGGCTATTGGAACTGTTTTTTGTCTGAAACTGGAACAAGTGTAACATGTTTCGTGCTCGACCTGTTATATACCACCTCTAGTAGGTATACTCATGCAAAATAATTTCGAATTTTAAGAGTACCTACAGGTGTTCCAAAGAATAAATAAGTTTCAGAGTGCTTAGAATGAAAATGAATACATTATACTGATCACGCAAGTAGTATTATGATTGGGATAAAATGGTAAGGATAGGTAGTAGATGTCATATTAATTCATTCTAGTAAGTATATATTATAATATTGATTACTTATATGGTTTTAAACTAATTACTTAAGTTGATTGTTTTTTTACATGTTTTAGCAAATGTAAGCTTATAAATCATAAATGTTTATTAAGAAACAGTTACTTCCATGGAAAACGACATATAGGTCAGTTGATTTTTCGAATTTCTTATCAAATCTTCAGTTATTTATTAATCTGCTTGATCTTTACTATGGCTATGTCAATTCAAGCTCACAATGTTCCAATTCTAATACGTTTTTCTAAGATTTAAAGTAAACTTTAATAAATAGTAATAGACTAATAGGTAATTGCAAGACTTGCAAGACTCTTGCTGCAAGACCAAGACCAAGACCAAGACTGGGAGCGCAAGACCAAGACCAAGACCAAGATCAGGTGTATTGGCGCAAGACCAAGACCAAGACTGGCTAAGTCTCGTCTTGTTCTTGCATTTGGGCAACACTACTTTTTTCGCATAAGATTGTGAATAAAGAAAGAATAAAAACTTCAACGTGAGTTATTTACCAGGAATACTTTCGTTGTCATGAGCCATGTTAAATTCCAGAAATTCCGCACGGCGTCTCTCAGGGTGCGCGCCATGTTAAAATTCCACAACACTTGAAATTTTGCACCAAACTTAATTACCGCCACTTATCACGAGCCAACAATTTAATATCCACCAAAATAACCAGCTCCTAACATTACACGTAATTCAACATGTATCACATAATTAAAACATTTATTATACAAAAAAATAGACGACCAAAAAAATCAACAATGTCAGATGTTAGTTTGACAATCGTGTTTTTCATTCAAAACACACAAGAACACACAGTCCTGCAGAGATCGCGGAGAGCACTAGAAACAAATTTGAAGATAGGTATACATTTAAACGTGAGAGATTTTGGAAAGTCGACGCATCAAGCGAAACGGTACTGAGCATTCAGATTCGAACTGCGACTGCATCATTACAGCTTTACTTTCTAAGCACGATATTGTTATTTGATAGCCTCGCTTTATAATTGTTGAAATTAACATCCACACTCATTATCATGTTATTATATTTTTTCCGTTCGTTATTTAAGACTACAGTTATGTTAGTCGTAACCGCTTCAGCCATAAAAACCTCTGCAAAAACGCTTCCGAAACTGTTATTTTTATCCGCGGCCAAACGTAAATATTGTAATTAATTGCGTTCCTGTAACGGTTTTTACGGTTCAAGTGTTGTAAGAATCGTAACTGATTTTGTATTACTTTGGAGTGAATAAGAAAATATGTTTCTGTAAATGTTATTACGTTCCACGTGAGGCGTTCCAAATTGTTCCTACTATCTGAAAAGCAATACATCTTTTCAAGTTGTTCCGTACCTAATATCATTATTGGTCTAAATATAATGATGAAATGGGAAACCTTTACTTATCTTAAAATGTTTAGAAGTTAAATGGAAGCCATTTTATTTTTATATATAGGAAACAGAGAAAAACCTCATTATCTGAAATAAATATACTTTCCGTTATACTAAACCTTGTGTCAGAAATATTCTGGTTCTGCAATCAAATGGGCCGATCACTTTAAAAATGTCTGTAATGGCAAGCCAATGTTGTCACACTGATTTAGTTGGTGCTTTGTCGTTCCACGTCAATAAGTTTGGTAGTAGTATGAAGAACAAAGGCCATAATAAGTTTAACTCGAGTTCTTGAAACTTTAAAAATCACGAATAGGCAACTTTTCTAGAGTTGTAATGTTCAACATATTTATAAACGAACCACATTTTCATAAAAGTCCTAGAACAAAATCCAGTAAAACTATATTAAAATTCTTAAGTGCGGAATTTAATGCTATAGAAAGTACCGTGATACCTGCTTACTCAATATTTGTAGAGAAGAACTGGAGCAAAGAAATTGAATTTCTTTTGAAAACGCTGAATAAAGTCACACCTAAAAATTTTGGAGCGTGTAATCGGGACGTAATTTTGTGACACTTAGTACTTTTTAAGTTATTTGCTAAAGAACAATTTACTTTTTGTATAACGATAGATAATAATCTGGAGTCATGATGAATATCGTCGCTTAAGTTCTAACACCGCGGATCTCAAAATTAGCAACTTTTCAGGAGAGCAAGTGAATTGTCTCATATAGTTATTTTTAATTCTACAACTACCAAATAATATATTGCGTTTTAAATAGTAATATACTTAAATTACAATAGTATTTTTTATGAAAATGTAACATATTCCTATATTATATTGAGATACCATTATTTCATTAAGTCAAAATGGGCATTTTTTGAGTTACGCGGTGTTAGAACTTAAGCGACGATATTTAAGTTCAACAGCTCAGGAGTCGCTTTAATGACTTAAAAATAAAAATACAAATTATTTGATGGTGAAATATGCCATCGAAATGCTAGAACTGCTTCACGCAAAAATAGGTGTGGCTGCGGTACCTCCCCAGCAAAATCATACTTGCTCTACCAACTTGCATTCGCATCAACCCATTATTGTCCCACTGCTGGGCACGGGTCTTCTCCTAGAATGAGAGAGTTTAGGCCATAGTCCACCGCGCTGACCAAGTGCGAATTGGTGGACTTCACACATCTCCGAGAACTTTTTTTTTTAAGAACTCTCGGGTGCGTAGGTTTCCTCACGATGTTTTCCTTCACCGAAAAGCAGTGATAATTAATTTCTAATACGCACATAAATCATTGTTGCGTGCCTGGGTTTGAACCTCGGACCTCCCGATCGAGAGGGCAAGTTTCAACCATTAGGCTACTGCTCTTGCGTTGGTTAGCGCACGGTACTTATCTTGCACTCATTATCTCCTAATTTATTTATATTACTAGCAGAATCGACGCGACTTCGTTCGCGCAGACTATAATGTCTATCCAACCATTATACATTTGAGCACCACTCCTGGACGTGTCCCTCCCCCATCCATAATGGGGATTTGGTCAATAGTCATAGTCAGCAGGGTATTGATGCTATTTCGATAGTAGTCCCAAAATTTTTGCGGCACGACTGCTTTGCGTAAGGGATTTGTGCGGCGGCTGTATCCAAGTCTTTAGAAGATATTGATATGTTCTAATCCTACTAATATTATAAATGCGAAAGTTTGTGAGGATGTATGTGTATTTGTTATTCTTTCACGCAAAAACTACTGAACGGATTAGGTTGAAACTTTACAGTAGTATAGGTTATACATTAGAATAACACATGGGCTATAAATTGTAATGATTTTTTTTTATAAGGTTATAATATAACGAGAAATATCAGGTTAGTCGGAAAAAAAGCTGTGCTCTGAGAGCTATCTTCGCGTACGCTGCTTAAACCGTTGGAGATATCCAAATATAATGTATGGTGGGATTGTTTGGCTCACATAGATCTAAATAAAAGTCCGCGACAGCATATGTCTATATTTTATGTATAACCCACAATAACTCTTTTTATACTTTAAAAATTTTAAAAATATCAAGTTGATGTTTCCATGGGTTTTATACAAACTAAATATTAATCCTTATCAAAATAAATGATTTCAAAAAATCAAGCATCTAATAAATATTGAATCTGCCTTTTACACCATGTAAATTGGATAAGTAGTTTAGAAGATATTACGAGTATAACATATTGCGTAGTCAATTAATTGACCGGCAGTACGCGCCGTGCGCCGCCGCCGTATACAACGAAGTTGTATGATATTAATATTTGAATGGTTATAAATCACGGAGCAAAATGTGAAAGGTCAATGATGTCTCTGTAGTTCCGGGAATAAGGCTACAGTATCCCCTGTCTATGGTAAGAGGCAACTAAAAGGGAGCTTTCGGGGTTGCGGGCGGCTAGACGGAGAGCTCCAAACACCCAGTCAGCAACTTCGGGAAAGATGTCAGCATGTGTGGTCACATGCTACCGTGAGAGCCAGGATGGATGGAGCTTGAACCGTCCAGCCAGGCGATCCCGGGAAGGACGGTGGCATACGTGTGGTCGCATATCGTGGTAAAGACCAGATGGAGTGGTGGGCCCAGCCGCTCACTTGGGAGGAGCCCGATGGGGCAATGCACTCAGAGGACTCCAGTTGCGTTCCTTTGAAGATCCCGGAGTCCTGGTGCTATAAGAATCCCAGATAACCCTGCGCCGCTCCCACGGCGTACCTTTTGAAGGTTTCTCCCTCGACAAAAAAGAAAAAAGTTAATGAGAATGAAACAGCGGAAAGGTTAAATATGTTATTCAATCGTCATCGACCTTTTAATGTAACACAACTCGGCACATATGTCAGATTAGCAATAGTTTAGGTCGTAGTTGACCACGCTAGCCAACTGCGCGTTGGTAACCGTCACGGATTTTCAGACCCTTTCTTAAAACTTTTAATTTCAGAGTAAGCATTAATATCTGGTGCCGATAAAACTAATTCAAATTAGTATACGTGCCTGTGATTTGAAATTTGAACACACTGATTTAGGCGATTAACACACGGCACCGCGCACCGCCGCGAATAGCGGTGCCCCGCGCGGTAAGGCGGTTTACGCACCTGTACGCGCGGATGAACCCATCATCAAAATAAACTTTTCGACATCGAAATGCATTTATGCTTCAACGATGATCCGCGCGGTTAGGCGCCAGCCCGTGTGTGAGGCGCCGAACCCCCGCACTGTCGTTCGCGCGGAGACACGGTGGTGATGAGAACACCGCTGGACCGCGCGGCCAGTCGGTGTACGTTTGTGAGGCATCAACGGATTTATTAGACCCCAATACAACATGAGATCCGCTTCACCGCCTACCGTGGCAGTGAGTGGTACTGTATGTTAATCGCCTTAGGAAGTAGGGCAAGGGTTCAATTTGAAGTAAATCACAGATGCGTTGCTACTCCCGAGGACTATGATGATCGCCTCATATAAAAGTGAGCCGGCAGGCACACCCTTCAAATGAAACACAAGAACTGCTTCACGGCAGAAATAGGTGCGGCGGTGATGCCTCCCTGGTTGAACCATTGCTCTACCACCTTGCAAACTTTATGTGGCAGACTCAATTCCACGCGAGCGAAGCCGCGGGCAAAAGCTAGTATATTATAGAACATTTCTTTGTTCTAATAGGTATCACAGTGTATGCAATGAAAAAAATTTCTGACACCTCGAATCACATTACTCAAGTTATTAGCAAATACGCTAATATATACTAGAAAAAAAACAGCCTATGTTTCTCAGGGATAATATAGCATTCTAATGGTGAAAGAATTTGTAAAATCGGTTCAGTAGTTTTAAGTTAATTCATGACAAACATACAAAAATACAGAGTTTTCCTCTTTATAATATTAGTATAGAAATATAGATAGTATAGAAGTATAGATTACATTTATTGTTAGAATATGATTATTAAATAACAACACTTTTAACATTATTATTATTTTTAACTCTTTAATAGCTACAATCGTTTATAACCTATTCACAGGTGTATGCACATTTTTTGTCCGTAATCATCTATTCACTGCTTCCATATATGTACGTAAAGGTTAACCAGATAATTAGTGGATTTTGTTGATAGTTTCCTACCTAACTTAGTCACAACATGGCATCACGTGCCAAGGTCGAGAATTAATCAGCTGAAGTTGAGCTGTGAGTTCCAAATAAAGAACTTTCGTTTAACTAGAATATAATTATTTAAAATTTCGTATTACTTCCAAGATGGTAAAATGAGTATGGTTCGACCGGGAGGTACCACTGTCACTTTTATTTTTGGTGTTTTTCTTTTTACCTGATCGAAGTAGTATAAGAGCATGCAGTCCACATGATTGTAAGTGGTCACTGCCGCCCATGGACATATGTAAACAACTTCAAATAGAACATAGGTTCTATCTGAAGTCAATCACAGATGCGTTGCTACTCTCGAGGACTATGATGGTCGCCTCATATCAAAGTATGCCGGCAACCACTCTTCCATCGAAACGCAACAACTGCTTTACCCTAGGAATAGATGTGGCGGTGGTACTACCCCGGTCGAACTACACTGGTTCTACCACTAAATTGGTGTGAAGCAGTTCTTGCGTTTCGGTGAAAGGGTGTGGCTGTGGGCTCACTTTTTAAGGCGATAATCTTAGTAATTGATGACTAAATTCAGTCATAATTCCTGTTCTATAAGAAATTGCTGACACATGTCCAATGGCAAAAGGCTACTTACCATTAGGTGTACTGCAAGCTCAATTTTAAATTATTAAAACAATACTCTGTGGTCATTTCAAACGATGAAATAAGACTTTATATTAAATATAACACGTAATGGAATGATCACCAAACTGCCGAATGGTGGAAAATTATAAACGCACTGAATGAATTGATTCGATTCCCGCAAGACAAATTTAGAAACATTTATAATGATTCAAGTTCTATATTTTTTGTCTATTGGAAGAGTGCTCGCAGTCAATCTGATTAATTGAATTACGTTCATTAACGTTAATATTGACTTCGAATGTTACTTTTAACTAAGATTAATCACATACATTTAAACGCTTAGTTTATTAGCCTTATGCAATACTAGCTGAACCCTGCAGATTCACCCGCTTTAAAAAAATTATATATCGATTGTCCCCTAGCAGTATGTTATTTTCCCTTAGTAAAAAAATGCCTATATGTTAATCCAGAGTGACAGCTAACTTCCTACCAAATTGTATGAAAATCGCTCCAGTCGTTTAGACGTGAAGTATAAACATACACACTCACAAACTTTCGCCTTTATAATATTGGTATGATTATTATACTCTAGAAAACGTACTCAAAAATCGTCTTTATTATAACGCAGAAATTGGTGAAACAACAGTGCCGATCTTCAATCAGTTAAATGATCCTAATACTTCAACGTTGCAGTAAAGTGAATAAAAATTAATGTTAACACATATTAATATCGACGTTACTATAAATCTTATAACCAAGACACACCTATTGATAACTAAGAACTGGTTCCCAAACCAGTTTCTGTATCTAAGAATTAGCAATTCAAACGTTTTGGCACAAAATCTGCGATATCTAAATTTCCGTTTAAAAACTGTCATCTATCATTAGATTTCTTTTATAGTCATTCATATTATTGATTTCTAAAAAGTGGAATATACATATTTAAATGAACCCGTCACCCGTCGCAACGGTCGATTTTCGACCATAATTTAACTTAAAAATTAAACTTCATATTGTCCAAAGTAGCTCGAATATTTCTCAATTAATAAATTGTATTGATTTTATTGATTAAAATCATCCATTAAAGGTAAAAGAAGTTTTAATTAACTAAGTTGTATTTAAAAGCAAAGCGTGTAGTTTGACAAAGACATCTGACATTTTTTAAGTTAAGTTTTCATAGTAAGACATTGAATGTTTTATTTCGTTTATTATGTATGTGTTTATGTCAAATGCAAGGTAGTGTGTGTAATGCGTTTTGAGTTGATTTTAGGTATGTTTTATGCATTATTTAAAAAGGTAATAGCATTTAGTAATCCTTCTATACATCAACTGTAACCGTGAATAATTTCATACTCCTCCGTTTGCGGCAAGTATCTTAAAAACGAATCATAAGTTTTTTCTTCACGTATATAAAGAGATTTAAATAAGTTCGTTTATTATATTGGAAATGGAGCTCTGTTTTATCTGTGTTCTGTTTGTATAAAATAATTTAAAATCTAACGTTAAATATTCAAATAGCTACGTAAACCAATTTTAATGGCGATCCGTTATGCAATAATATTCAAATGTGTTGCGGTGCCATCAAGCAGCGAATCAAAACGAGTAAAATCGAAGTCAGTAATAGAATAAGTCAAACTCAAATTAATCAAAATGTTAAGTTAAAAAAGTTTTTCGTAAAGAATTATCCAAGACAGATTTCTTTTTAATTGACTGAAGTAGTAAACGAGCCTACAGTCCACCTGATGGTAAGTGGTCACTACCGCCCATGGACATCTCTGAGCAACTTCATACAGAACATGGGTTCTATCTGAAGTCAATCACAGATGCGTTGCTACTCCCGAGGAGTAAGATGGTCGCCACATAAAAAAGTGTGCCTGCAACCACTCCCTTCCATCGAAACGCAAAAACTACTTCACGCTAGAAATAGGTGTGGTGGTACTTCCCCGGTCGAACTACACTCGTTCTACCACCTTCAAAAGATTTGTATAAATTTAATTTAAATTGGAAATTTGCAAGCAGTTATATTATATATCTTATGTCACTGACAACTAAGACGATACCAATGATAACATACTATGTTACAATCCGTTAAACCGGTTCGACTGCAGAGCTTGCCAAAGAAATATATATGAGGCGACCATCATAGTCATCGGGCGTAGCAACCCAACTGTGATTGACTTCAGATAGAACCCATTTTCTGTATGAAGTTGATTACAGATGTCCATGAGCGGCAGTGACCACTTACCATGAGGTAGACTGCATGCTCGTTTGCTACTTCAGTCAGATAAAAAAGGAAATGTACATATGTACACACATATAATATAGACTGGAAAGACTGAACCATACGAAGTCGGGTAAAAATTTAAAACATTCGGTACAAGTAGCTCGTTTTACACCATACCACGTCAATGCCAAGTGCCAAGCTTATTCAGTCGTTATTGATTCGACGGCGATCATGACTCAGAGGCGTCAGGCCTACCATTACACCCTGTTTTGCCTTATTTAAACACTAGTTCTGCGTATGGAGTTGAAAAAGTTAATCGATGCAAAAAACGTTACGTTCCGCGTTTGGTTGTGAGTTTCAAAATGACATAAGAGATACGTTGTTTTTTATTTTAAAGTAGCAAACGACCATATCTGATGGTAAGTGGTCCTGTGTGACTATCAATCGATATCGAATAAAACTGTCCTATTTATGTTCAGCTTGATCTTTGAGGACTAATAGAACGTCTTGTGCCTCATATCACATCTTTCGACCAAGAATACAGCAGTGCTTAACACTATTGTTATTTACTTATTGGTTTACAAGAACCAGCAGATACAATCTTTAAACACAAAATGTCATATGGACTATTGCTAACTGATCTCACAAGTACAGTACATCGGTTATAAGACACTGATGATAGATGTAATACCACCAATACCCCTCACACAAAGAGACAAAATTGTAACTGACAAAGATAAAAATAGTAATTGTGATTAAATATTTGAAAACTTAGTAAACTTTTCGAAAAAATCTACTTCAGCTTTATACTGGCCTCGGAGCTTATGCAATACTGCAATATTGTTCCGTAACAACCCTCTCTTGCAAAAACACCGCGTCAATTATAATAAAAATTCAAACCCCCAATCTATAAATCAAATAACACCGGTTGGAATATCATAAAAGCTTTTACACGTAAAAACCAACACAAAAAAGCACATATCGGAATATAATTTCAAAACTTTCATTGAACTTGGCACATTTACACAGCGACCTTGACCCCTATCCCGGCTTCACAGACTTCACTGGCTTCACAAACGAAATTCACATCACTTCACAAACTTCATGCAATCCTTCGATACAAGCGTTTGGTGCCGCGTTTGGATGTAGACTGCATGATTCATCTCATCCGATGAAGGAAAACAAAAAGTTATGAACCAGTTTAGTTCTTATTAAGTGCCGGTAGAGGGCAAAATCGTTTGCACACTTAATTCCATTTCATGTATGACGATCGAACATGATTGCACGTATTCTGTTTCAAATGTAATATATATGTAACTATGTTTTGCCCGCAGCTTTATCTGAACTTGAGTACAGGAGGAAAAGTTATGAAAGTTAAGCCTTTTTTAATTTGAATGAGCATGCAGTTTACGTGATGGTTCGCGGTCACTGATTCATTTCTCGTCAACCCATTATTGTCCCACTGCTGGGCACGGGTCTTCTCATTCAGAATGGGAGGTGTGGCGGTGGTACTTTCCCGGTCGAACTACACTGGTTCTACCGTTACACTTATTTCTAGCGTGAAGCAATTCTTGCGTGTCGATAGAAAGGTGTGCCGGCCAACGCCGGCTCACTTATATATGAGGCGACCATCATAGTCCTCAGGAGATGCAACGCATCTATGATTGACTTCAGATAGAAACCTGGTTGTCCCACAAATGTGAGAGTGGTGATTCAAGATCGACACCACGCTCTTAACGTCACGATCGAATTTCATGCGACTAAATTTGATCATCTTAATGTTTACTAGTTAGAAGGTCGTCTTGTCTGCAGCATCTAATGTTACTAAGGTCGATTGGTGATTGTTGTTACGATATGCCACGGTGTATCGGGTCACGCGAGACGTTTTTACACGCAAGCAAGCTTGACTGATGTTGTCATATTGTAAAAGATATCTCACTCTTTTTTATTTCTCATCCTCCAATTATTATCGCACATTGGGCTTAAATATCCTCTTGGAGTAAGAGGGATTGAGACTAAAGTCTACCAAGTTGGCCTAAGGCTGAAACTTCTCGCACCTTTGAGATGTTTTTTTAGTGAACTTCCAGGTGTGTAGATTTCGCTGTTTTCCTTCACCGGGTAGCAGTGACTATTCTAATGCGCACATAATATTAGAAAAATTGGTGGTTTGCGCCTGGGATTGAAACTCGGACTCCCGATTGCAAGGCTAAGTTTCAACCACTAGGCTCATACTTCACCTGATCCTGAAAATGACTTTGAACCATCATAATTATTTACTGATTATTTTAACAAACCTATTTCTAGCAGAAGAAGGGTGTGGTTGCCGGCACACTTTCACATGAGGCGACCATCATGGTCCTCGGGAGTAGCAACGCAAACAGAACATGGGTTCCATCTGATTGACTTCAGATGGAACCCATGTTCTTTTTAAAGTTGATTACAGATGTCCATGGGCAAAAGTCTAAAAGATTATTTTAACTATAATCTACTAGACATTGTCACAAAATAGTTACTAAGACGAAGCGTGCTATTGAACTATAAGCTTTTAGTACACGTGCTATGTTAGGTCGTTAGTACGTGTATGGATAAATATATAAGCAAAAAATATAAGACGATTAAACTTATAGGTATATAAACCTTAAATAATATAAGAATACATGAGACATTATAATATTGGTGGATTGTAGCGTCGCGGCGCATTGCAGGTTTTTGTTGGGTGATTTCGTTGATGGCATTCGTTCAAACTTTGCTGAATAGAACTTATACGTGTTACGTAAAACAATTTTATCTATTATAGATTCTCTTTTTTTATAACATGGAAGTTGCAGTAGTAGTATGCAGTCTACCAGATGGTATGTAACGAATGTAATTTAAACATTCGCGGATGCGATTGTGATTTTTTTCAGTTTTTGGTATAGGGCGCCGGAGGATCTAGAATTGGATATCTTTTTTGCAATGAATTGTAATCCAAATTCGCAATTTAGATTTGGCGATATTTTTGCAACGGATTGTGTTTTTTTGCAATCCAATAATCACATTCGGACCAATTCATGCGAATGCAAATATTTCAAATCATGCGAATATTCGCGAATGCGCTTGCGACTATTCGTCACATCACTATTATGTAGGTACATACTGCAAATCTTCGTATAGCTTATGTGTTTACCCATCTTACAAATCGATGCGAGCAAGCCAACCTATCTTCTAGAAAAAATACGTATTTAAGGTTTACACATAAGTATAAAATTAATTACACTAATATTAGAATGGTGACATAGATATGTGTACAGTTTAAAAATCTCTATTGACAAAATAAGATACTTTTTGAAGTGAAACTTCTTTAAGCGCATGAGGGTAAAATTTTTACAGATGAAACGTCACGCCGGTATGCAACGGAAGTGTGGGAAAAGAGAGAGAGAGAGTGATCGAGACCGATTGAGAGAGAGTAAGACAGGGCGAACGTAGCATGAGCAACTAGCCGTGGAGTGAGAGTAGGGAGCAAGCGAGTGAGAAAGATTGAGAGAAAAAGTGAGACAGAGCGAACGTCGTATCACGCCTTTTTCCCTTCCTCTTAATCTTGGAAATTTAAAGTTTTAGATTTGTATAAATATAAACAAGATTTATAAATTAGTTCGCCAAAGAAGTTTCACTTCTGACATGTGTACTTTGTACGCACGCATGTTTTTTTTTTTAATTTATTTTCTTACGCAAACAATACAGTAACGCATACACTAATGTCGTTAAACTGTGCAACCGTTTAACGGCAGGGTTGCCGTGGATAAGGACAGTTTTCACTTTAATTTTACAATTACAAAGTAAGAGTACTACATACAAAAATAACTAGTAGATCATTTAATGTAAAGTTATATAGTTTTAATTTTTTTGGCTGTGATGTTAAATTGTATTTGTATTAGACGAGATATAACAAAATTGCTTTCCGACGGCGATATGTGTCCGAATTCTTCACGAAAATATAATTATATAAACTTTACATAAATGTATGAGAAATTGACGACCCGCGTGGCGGAGCGGTTACAGTACCGGTCTGACGCGCAATGGGTTCCGGGTTCGATTCCCGGCCTGACAGGTATCTGAATGATGAGTTTAGATTTTTGGGTCTGGGTGTTTCTGTATTCGTCTTGTGTGTGCATGGTACCCACGACACAGGAGAAAATCCTACTGTGGGGCTATGAGTGTAGAAAGCGTGTTTTTTGAAGTGAAACTTCTTTAGGCGCATGAGGGTAAAATTTTTACAGATGAAACGTCACGCCGGTATGCAACGGAAGTGTCGGAAAAGAGAGAGAGAGTGATCGAGACCGATTGAGAGAGAGTAAGACAGGGCGAACGTAGCATGAGCAACTAGCCGTCGAGTGAGAGTAGGGAGCAAGCGAGTGAGAAAGATTGAGAGAAAAAGTGAGACAGAGCGAACGTCGTATCACGCCTTTTTCCCTTTCTCTTAATCTTGGAAATTTAAAGTTTTAGATTTGTATAAATATAAACAAGATTTATAAATTAGTTCGCCAAAGAAGTTTCACTTCTGACATGTGTACTTTGTACGCACGCATGTTTTTTTTTTAGTTACATGCCGCACTAAGCTCTTTTGTCAAAAAAAAAGTACAATCTTTTCCGCAAACAGCAAATTTTGAACAAACACTCAACAGGTGTCCTTCAAATAAATGACGATTCACGGAGAATCAACAAGTGAGTGAAAGCAGACAGAATGATGTATCATATTTGTTTTTTATCTAACTGAAGTAGCAAATAAGCACCCAACCTGATATCAAGTGGTCACTGCTGCCCATGAATTATAACCACTTTAATTTCAGAAATCATACATATCTTGATGAAACATGAAATATCTAAAAATAGAGAGCATTTTGGATTATACAAGTTGTAAACGATCGTGCAGTCCACTTTTTTGTCTGACTGAAGTAGCAAACGAGCATGCAGTCCACCTGATGGTATGTGGTCACTGCCGCCCATGGACACCTGTAATCAACTTCATACAGAACATGGATTCTATCTGAAGTCTATCACAGATGCGTTGCTACTCCAAAGGACCCTTCTATCGAACCGCACGAACTGCTTCACGGTAGAAATAGGTGTGGCGATGGTACTTCCCCGGTCGAACTACACTGGTTCTACCACCTTGTTCTACTACTTGATAGTAAGTGAGAACTTTCGATGGACACCAGTAGTCCTGAATCTCAGCTCAGGTTGGCCACAGATGCGTTGCTATCCGTCAGGACTAGGACTGGATTAAGATTTGATTACCACACTTTTGCAAGTGGTAGATGCAGTGTAGTTCGACCGGGGAAGTAGTGTGGTTGCCGGCACACTTATATGAGGCGACCATCACAGTCCTCTGGAGTAGCAACACATCTGTGATTGACTTCAGATGGAACCCATGTTCTATTTGAAATTGCTTACAGATGTCCATGGGCAGCAGTGACCACTTACCATCAGGTGGTCTGCATGCTCGTTTGCTATTTCAATCAGGTAAAAAAAACACTCTCCAAGCTAGATCACAGCAACGCTTAAAACTTGTTATTCAGCAGAAATAGGTGGCGAAGGTGCCTTTTGAGTCGAATCACAAAGGATACCTTATATGATAGAACCCGTTTGTGGTTCGGCTCTGGTGGTGGTCTTTTTTGTTTCGAAGGGAAAACCTTCAAAAGGTACCCGACGCCGTGAGAGCGACGCAGGGTTATGTGGGATTTTTACTGCACTAAAACCCCCCCGGTGGCCGTCCTCGGCGCCATGAAGAGGACTCCGGGACCTCCAAAGGACTGCAGCCGGAATACTCTGAGCGCGTTGCCCCATCGGGCTCCTCTCAGATGGGCGGCTGGGCCCACCGCTCCGTCTTGTCTTTACGACGATATGCGACCACACATGCCGCCGTCTTTCCCGGGATCGCCTGGCTGGACGGTTCAGGCTCCCACTCTAGCCGCCCGCAACCCCGGAAGCCCCTTTTAGTCGCCTCTTACGACAGGCAAGGGATACCATAGCCCTATTCTGAACCCGCAACAACAGGGACGTCTGGTGGTGGTCTAGCATGGTAACGGAATGCAAACCTTTGCCCAACAGTGGGCTGTTTGCCCAACAGTGGGCTGCAACATAAAAAATGTCCCATCAAAAGAGATTTTTCAACATTTATACAAAATCCCTCAAACTACGAAGAATTTAATAGCAACAAGATTTTTTTAAAAACGCTAGAAATACGTAATACTGACGGGTTTGCTTTATCAAAGAGAACATCTCCTCTTTTTACCATTACGTAAAATAATATATAAGTACAAGAATGACACAGTACTTTATATTCACTTTCTACTGAAGAAGAGTGTATCGTGACTTGCCTGTTTGGTTACGTTAGACTTAAAAAATGACAATTTCAATAGTGCTCGTTAATCTCCTAAAACTTACAACCAATTACATAAGCTTACTTGTAAGTAATTATGAAGTGTTGTTTCGCTGAAAATTATGATATTAATCTACAAAAAATATAAAAATAAAGAATGTACTAAGTATACGTTTTCCAATAAATGTATTTTATACCTTTTTTTTATATCGAGGGGGAAACCTTCGAAAGGTACCCGACGCCCTGGGAGCAACGCCGAGTTATGTGGGATTTTTACCTCACTAAAACCCGGTGGCCATCCTCGACTCTGTGTGGAGGACACCGGGATCTCCAACGGACCGCTGCCGGTGTCCTCCGAGCGCGATGCCCTCTTCGGGCTCTTCCCAGTGAGCATTGTACTCAGTACGCCTAAAATGTATTTTATACCTAGAGAATACAGTCCGAGTGATGTTTGTTCTGTGATTACTTATTTAATTACAATGTAATAAAGTTAAATAACCTGAAATCTTTTATTCAATTGTTTTGAAATTTTACCGCCATCTGTGAATCACGGTTGTTATTAATAATTACTGGTAATAACGCCATCTATCGCAAATACTTAAAGTAAAACTTTGCGCCAGTTTGAATGTAAGTTGTAGTGTAAATAATGAAATGGTACTTTTATGTATATTTTAAGCATTCATAATTAGGTAAGTACCTATTCATATTAATTGAGAAAAACATATATTGTTTTATTTACAACGATAAACGCAACTAACAAATTAATAATGTTTCATAGTCACTTATGATCATAGTTTATAATACATAGATGGCGCATCCAGCTTAGCAAAAAAGGGCGAGAGTATCCTTTAAATTTGTGTAAACAACATATTGTTTTCTTCCTTTGTTGTTATGCGTCAGTTTTAATAAAATTGTTGTATGTAATATATTTATGCTTTATTGTATTATGGGTTTTGAAGTGACCTTTCAATGGTAAGTACATTTTTTACTTTCTTACCAACTTAGTCATTACTAATACACTGCTGGCCAGACACTTTTCATCCCCTAACTTTACCTACTACTTTTTCTATTAGAAATCAATTACAACCTGAGAAAGAGAGTAAAGAAACTTACATGTGTGAAAGTTTTGCTCAATATAAAATATGTTTTAACACAACGCACGACAAAAAAACCGCGTATTTTGTTTATTTTTTCATCTGACGTAAGTAGCAAACGAAAATGCAGTCCACCTGATGGGAAGTAGCCACTGCCGCCCATTGACGTCTGTAATCAACGTCATACAGGACATGGGTCCCATCTGTAGTCAATCACATGCTACTCCCGAGGACTATGATGGTCGCCTCATGTGAAAGTGTGCCGGCAACAACACCCTTCTATCGAAACGCAAGAAATGCTTCACGCTAGAAATAGGTGTGGGGGTGGTGCTTCCCCGGTTGAACTACACTGGTTCTACCACCTTGTAAATTACATAATTGCGTAAACTACGATTCTTTGTTGCATTTACGATTTCTACAAGTCTGACTATTTTCACGTTAGATTAAATTCAGAACTACTATTAGTACTGTTTTCTAGTAACATTAATTACTTACATTAAAAAAAGAAAACCTTTTGTTTGTCCTGCTTTACAATCCTAAATTCTGATTTAATTAATATTTTGCTCCGATTAAAAACAAACATGATCTGGCAGCACTAATTGATAAAATTGAAGTGTCTTTAACAATAATTTAACGCCACATATGATTTCTATACAAATATACCAGATGGTACAACCAGTGTAGTTCGTCCTGAGAGGTACCACCGCCACACCTATTTCTAGCGTGGAGCGGTTATTACGTTTCGGTGGCAGACCACTTAGTCCTCGAGAGTAGCAACCCATCTGTGAATGAGTTTAGATAGAATCCCTGTTTTATATGTAGTTATATTGTAGTTGGTCGTTGACACTTACCATCAAGTGGACTGCATGCTCGTTTGCTACTACATTCAGCTATTTAAAAAAAAACCTTATAAATTCGTTTACAGGGATATTTTTTTGTTTTTCAGAAGATTTTGTACCGCTAAAGGTATCCGGGACGTCAGGTTAAGTGGGCACGGACCTAGCTACACTTATAACGAACATTGAAGTGACCTTAAAAATAATTCAACGTACCCTATGAGAGGTAGCAACGTGTGCGAGGCCATGGGCCGGGGTAGGCCTCTCGTCGCTGGACTCGTCGCCGGACCTCTCGCCGGTGAACACCGAGTCGTGGGACACCGAGAGGCCACTGCCGTACGCGCCTTCCCTGAGGACACAAAATAAACACTTAACTAGAACTTTTAAAATTAATCGCTATGATCCAGCAAATGGACTAATGTCCTGAAGAAGACGGCGGATAATCCCTGGATTTAGGTGGCTCAGGATTGGTCGAAGTGGCAAATATTAGGAGAGGTCTATTTCGAGAGGTGGCCTTTTAAAGGCTGATGGATAGATATAGAACATTTCAAACACGAAGGTGCAAGGTAGAACGTATATATTATAATTTGACCAGGGAGGTACAAGCGCCACACCTATTTTTAGCGTGAAGCAGTTTGTTGGAAAGGTGTGATTGCCGGCTCACTTTTATATGAGACGACCATATTCGATAGAATTGGACATATTCTGCAGAATTTGCCACCTTCTATGCTCGTTTCCTCCTTGAATATTAACTATTTAAATATATTTTACTTGTTATTTTGCTCTCCCGTACTTATTTTATCAATAGTTTGATGAGGATTTATTTGTATTTGTTATTTTTTCACGCAATAATTTATTTATTTATTTATTTAAAGTTTTGAAACACCTTTATCTAAGGGTTACGAGGGTGAACTTAATGCCTAATGGCATTCTCTGCCAGTCAACCCTGGGCGACAGCGATAATCTGTGGTAGGTATATAAAAGTAAACAAATTATCAATTAATTATAAGTCGTATTTGATTTTAGATAGTAACTTTATTATGAATGAAGTTGCTTATATTATATGTCCATGGGTGGCAGTTGTCACTTAGCATCAGGTAGATTGTATTTCGCAATTTATGACACACATAAAAGTTTAAAAAAATCACAAAGTTGTTTGAAATCTAGCAGTTCGCACGCGGCCAACGCAGTGGACACAAAAACTCTCTCACTCTGATAAAAGACCCATAAAATCTACCAGCGTGGGAAAATAACCTCTCTTTGTAGATACTTGAGACTCAAGTGAAGAAGATACTCACTTTCTTCTCGCATGCCTTTCAGCGTCGAGCAGCTCGCTGGTGGAGTTGCTCTTGGGGTCAGACGAGCTGTCGGTGCGAGGCCGCCGCTTGAACATGCGCCGCAGTCCGCAGGAACCAACCCATGCGGCCTTGACCAGCATGTACTATACCCTGAGACTCTTACTCTGATAGAAGACCCGTACCCAGCTTGGGAAAATAACCTTTCGACGACGATACTTGAGACTCTAGTGAAGAAGATACTCACTTTCTTCTCGCATGCCGTTCAGCGTCGAGCAGCTCGCTGGTGGAGCTGCTCTTGGGGTCAGGCGAGCTGTCGGTGCGAGGCCGCCGCTTGAACATGCGCCGCAATCCGCGCAGGAACCGACCCGTGCGGCCTTCGCCTGAAACGATATGGGACTAATGTTAGTTCAAAACGAATTAAGTTAATTTTATTGAATGAGGTAATATAGTTACAGTTGGTTGTCAATCATTTTTGTTAAATTACTTGTTTCATTTTTGTTAAATTGCTTATTCTGCCACTGAGTAGCTTATAAATATACATTAAGACTAATTGTGGTACCCAGGGCCGTCTTAGACCATACTGGGGCCCATGGGCACACAAGAATTCGGGGCCCTTTTGGAATGTAAAGAAAGTATGATGCACTTTCTTTACATTCCAAAAGGGTCCCGACGACTTTCGTGCAACGAGAAAAGTGCAATGCGCCCGACAACAATATTTTGATATAAGATGTGAGAAAATTGTCGGCCCTTCGGGGCCCTGGGCACTGGCCCCGAGTGCCCTTATGTTAAGGACGGCATTGGTGGTACCTATATAAGCACTACGCCGTAACATGCAACTAAACACTTGATTGAATAACAATGTAGGAATATCGACGTAGGAAAGTGACTTTTTAAAATAGTTTTCCACTCTGGTGTATATTTATCGAGGTACGATACTTTCGCGGGGCGAAGCGTGCTAGAGAAAAATGCTTGCGATGGATCCAGCTGCTCAACAGGGTGGAACCCAATGGATTCCGGTTGCATTCCTTCGGAGATCCTAAGGGTTATTCAAGAAAGGTGCGAAAAGAGCTCTCCTTCAAAGCCGGCGATGCATTGCCGATTCCTCTGGTGTTTCAAATGTCCACAGGCAACGGTGACTACTTTCCATCAGATAGCCCGTCTGCCTTATCGTTAGGTTAAAGTATAAAAAAAGTCGTCGCAGCGCCGAGAACGTCCACCGGCGACTTATAGTGCGGTAAAAAACCTTCATAAGCAGACATCGCTCCCATGGCGTTGGGTTGCATGCATTTTGAAGTTTTTAGAACTTTTTTTACTATTATTTCTTTTCGAGGGGAAAACCTTCAAAAGATACCTGATTATGAGTTATGTGGGATTCTTACCGCACCAAAACCCCCCCGGTGGCCGAACTCGGTGCTATGAAGAGGAATCCGTGATCTCCAAAGGGACGCGACCGTTCTCTGTGCGCGTTGCCCCATCGGGCTCTTCCCAGGTGATCACATTCTAGACCTAATAGAGTGTATACATTTCGGTAAGTGCGTGCAAAAGTTGCACGATTTAATTCCACCATCCACTTTCCATCACCGTGGCTCGAGGCGATCGTTTCATCCCTATGTTGTTGACATGCCACCTTGTCGCACGTTCCGTTTTGCTTCAACGTTTTTAGTGCGCACCGCCAGGGAATGGAATGCCCTGCCCGCGATTTCCCGAAAGGTAAAATTTGGACCTCTTCAAGGCCAGAGTGAATAGGTTGTTTCTAGGTAGGCAGGCTAAATCTTCGACCGCATCATCACTTACCATCAGGTGAGATTGCGATCAAATATCTGCCTATAAATTATAAAAAAGTATACATACCATGTGTGTGGGTGTCGTGCGGCGGGCGGTACGGCGGCTCGAGCGAGCCCTCGCGCACGCACGACATCAGCCCCGCGCCGCCTCCGCCCGACATCCGCGCACCTGTGGACAACATCGTCAACATAAGTATCATAAAGGTGGTAAAACCAGTGTAGTTCGCCTGGGGAAGTACCACCGTCAGACCTATCTCTAGCGTGAAGCATTTCTTGCGTTTCGATGGAAGAGTATGGTTGCCGAGTTGTCGACACACTTTTATATGAGGCGACCATCATAGTCCTCGGGAGTGGCAAAGTATCTGTGATTAACTTCAGATAGAACCCATGTTCTGTATGAAGTTGCTTACAGATGTCCATGGGTGGCAGTGACCACTTACCATCAGGTGGATTGCATGCTCGTTTGCTACTTCAATCTTATAAAAAGGGCTGTCCGGACTTCTTTAGTAAAGACCGTGATTCAGTTAGACAACAGTAGTGATTGACATTTATTGTACTACGTGACATAGACATTAAATTTGATTACAGGTGTCTATAGGAGACAGTGACCACTTACCCTCTTATGGACCGCACGCTCGTTCGCTACTTCAATCGTATACATAATAAATATAATTATTGATAGCCTTCAAGTCATGATAGATGACTTAAAAGGAAGCGACAGACAGAATAAACAAAAGTATTCACTGTTACATAAAAATAAAACTCATTTCCTTTTTCATAATAAATCCAAACCATAAACGATATGGCATATAGGTACACGTAGCTAAAAACTACTTACAAATATTAGAAAAAGAAATCCCGCGCTACAAGAAATCGCTCCATATTTCCTTTGAGCGCAAACCTTTTGTAGTTGTACAAAGGGACTTTATAATATTAGTTTTCGCCCATAAATCGTAACATCGCTTACGATTTTCTTTTCTAGTCAAATGGGAATGTTGGGACAGTCAATGATTCAGAAAACGTAGTCGTTAGTCTTTAGTGTTTCAGAATGAATAAATGGTTGTAACTTGCCCTCTCGATCGGGAGGTCTGAGGTTCAAACCCAGGCACGCACCACTGATTTTTCTAAAATTATGAGCGTATTAGAAATTAATTATCACTGCTTTTCGGTTAAGGATACCCGAGAGATCTCTAAAAAAAAGTTCTCAGAGGTGTGAAGTCCACCAATTCGCACTTGGCCAGCGGGATGGGCCTTAAGTCTCTCATTCTGAAAGAAGACCCGTGCCCAGCAGTGGGACAATAATGGGTTGACGAAAAATGGAGTGGTAAAACCGTGTGATTCGATTCCCGAAGGAGCTGTACCTCAACTCTGTATTTGTACCCAATTATTGGGAAGAAATACAGTGTTAAGCTCCGTGTTAACTGCTGCAGTATTCGGGTTTTAATCGTGATAACATATATACAAAGTTTAATTTAGTCTTTAATCGTACTATTTGATAGTAGGTGTCAATATCGGGGAGTGGCTTACCCTCAGATGGTCTATATCCTCGTTTGCTACTTTAATGTATGTAAATTAAATTAAACATATTAAGTAAACGTAAATATTACGCAATTTCTGAATAATTTTGTTACAAAAGCGTGGTCATTTTTTTTTAATTTTCAAAATGTAAATAATTTTGATTATACTAAAATATATTGACGACCTGCGTGGCGGAGCGGTTACCATACCGGTCTGACGCGCAATGGGTCCCGGGCTCGATTCCCGGCCAGACAGGTATCTGCATGATGAGTTTAGATTTATGTTCTGGTTCTGGGTGTTTATGTATTCGTCTTACCGTCCATGGTACCTACGACACAGAAGAAAATTCTAGTGTGTAGTATGAGTGTAGAAAGTGTGTGTATATTCTTCTACGATGATATGTAGAACTTTTTACGGTTGGAGACGTATATTTACTCTGCTTCACTCTTTTTTTTATCTGACTGAAGTAGCAAACGAGCATGCAGTCCACCTGATGGATTTTACGGTTGGAGACGTATATTTACTCTGCTTCACTCTTTTTTTTTATCTGACTGAAGTAGCAAACGAGCATGCAGTCCACCTGATGGAATGCCCATTACTTAACTTTATACAGAACATGGGTTCACAGATGCGTTGCTACTCCCGAGGACTCATATAAAAGTGTGCCGGCAACCACACCCCTCCATCGAACGCAAGAAATGCTTCACGCTAGAAATAGGTGTGGCGGTGGTACTTCCCCGGTCGAACTACACTGGCTCTACCACCTTCAAGTCACTTTTTTCTATCTACCTACTTTATTCTTAAATTATTTTCAATAGTAGATGAATACGCCTGGCAAAACCTCGTCTATATTAAAATTCCCCATAAAGTTAGCTAACACGGAAACATAATTCCCTCGGATTTCCACTGGATTATTTTTGAGTGGTAGATTAGCACGTGCGAACGGTCTGTTTCCGTAATTTCCGGGAAAAACCTAATTTACATACGTTTTCTGCTTGGGCAAAAATATTTTTATACTAAGTCTGTCAAAATATTTATTTTACATAATATATAGTTTTATAAAAAGTACACATGTTTCTTCTTATTTGTCTAAGACTATATGCACAAAGTTTCACGATAATCGGTTGTGTACTTTTGGCGAGGAAGAGTAATATACAAACTTATATTCACATTTATAATATTAATAGATATTTGGGTAAAACCCATTATTGTCCCACTGCTGGGCACGGGTCTTCTCTCAGAACGAGAGTTTTAGGCCATAGCCCACCGCGCTGGCCAAGTGCGAATTGGTGGACAGTGCGAATTGGTGGTGGTAATAGATATTTATGTATGATTATTTTAACAATTAATAGTTTATACTTACTTTTTTATATACCTACCACAAATTATCGCTATCGCCAAGGGTTGACTGGCAGAGAATACCATTAGGCATTAACTTTACCCTTCTGACCCTTAGCTTAAGGTGTTTCAAAAATTAAATAAACAAATAAATAGAGAAGTAAGAATACATTCTTCTCTTATTACTGGCAATATTGAAATAAAGAACACAAGAATATAGCCCTCCAGTGGTAAGTGGCAACTAATGAAGTACACCCGTGGTCACCGGTGAATCTAAGATTTTCGTTTGAGTCGGCTAGGTCCGACAGCTAGAGTGGGAGCTCGAACCGTTCGGTCAGGCAACCCCGGGAAGGACGGCGGTATGTGTGTTCGCATATCGTCTAAAGACTAGAGGGAGCGGTGGGCCCAGCCGCCCATCTGGGAGCGGCCCGATGGGGAAATGCGCTCAGAGGATTCCGGTTGCGTTCCTTTGGAGGTCCCGGAGTCCTCTTTATAGCGCTGTGGACGGCCACCTTTTAGTACGGTAAAAACCCACATAACCCTGCGTCGCTCCCACGGTGTGGGGTACCTTTTGAAGGTTCCCCTCGAGAAGAAAAAAATAGGTCCAGCCGACAATAAAACATCAAAGATGGACTCAAGTAAATCATTTTAGATTGAGGACTGGTATAAGTGGGTTGACTATACCCTTCAAAACACTGATTTTATAGGACGAAAGTGGTTTGACAACGGCGTCTCTGCAGCCCAAAAAAGGGTACTAGAAATTTAGCTAATTTACCAGAATTAATCTCTTTATGTTTTGTTAAATATGTTGGGGACTCTGGTATTGTACAAGCTTTTTGTCGCATCGCTGAAATGTTTTTTACTGAACATTACTTTCACTCGAATGGTCAGTGTGTGTTCAGGTGACATATGTGGTGAGTGCAGGCAAGGATAAACTACCAATTACGTAAATCCTGGAAGTTTTCAGACTGAAGTTTGGTTTTTTATCTGACTGAAGTAGCAAACGAGCATGCAGTCCACCTGCTGGTAAGTGGTCACTGCCGCCCATGGACATCTGTAAACAACTTCATGCAGAACATGGGTTCCATCTGAAGTCAATCAAGGATTATGATGGTCGCCTCATATAAAAGTGTACCGGCAACCACACGGAGGTTTTCAAATTATTATTATTTTTTAAAACAACACGCCCTTTATTCACTTGTACAACGTTTTTTTTAATAAAATCAAAATAATATTAAAAGTGAAATCTAAAAATCAGTCCTCTTACTCTCTGTATCCAACTTAATACAGGACAATGGTTCTTTCTAAAGTCATTTACAGATGCATTACTTTTCCTGGATGATGGTCGATGGTCTCCCCAAACAAAAGTAAGCCTAATATAACCTTATAATTAGTAAGAGACTTGACTTCTATCACGATTATGCAAAGGTTGACAACTGAAATCGTTGTATGCAAAATGAAGGCTTACTTGACGAGTAATTAATTAGTCAGAGCTTAATTAGCAAGCCTCCAGGCCTTGAACTTCTTACTGAAGCAGAGCATTTCATTAGCCTCATTTGGCGTTACAAAACTTATGAGCCCTTATTTTAGTTTAATAATTATAGGATACTTTATAATGTCTGTTTTACAAGACTGAAGTAGATACTTTGGTCTCATTGAGTTGGACCAGTGAGGAACCACCACCACACCTATTTCTAGAGTGATGTTATGTTTCGTTGTCCCTATAGTTCCGGGATTATATTAGGGCTACGGTATCTCCTGCCTGTCGTCAGAGGCGACTTCTGGGGTTGCGAGCGTGGTGGGCGCGCTCAGAAGACTCCGGTTGCGTTCCTTTGGAGATCCCGGAGTCCTCTTTGTAGCGCCGAACGCAGTCACAGTTTTAAATTTAAAGTGCGATAAAAATCCCACATAACCCTGCGTCGCTCCCACGGCGTCGGGTACCTTTTGAAGGTTTCTCCCTCGAGAGATACAAAAATAAAGAGTGCTTATGTTTCGTAGGAAGGTTGTGAATGCCGGCTCATTTATAAATGAGACGACCATCTAGTTCCCAGTAGTAGCAACGCATTTATGATGAACTCGTTCGTTTCCTGCTTAAATACTATAAAAATATCTAAATGTGGCATTATAATATAGAAACATATTTCCAGATATCGTAGCATTCAAGGCGTTTTCTAAATGCGATCCCTCGGGAAATTATTAAAGTATGTATCGCTTTACTCGTTCTACTGAGTTTCCTGATCTTGCGAGGGTATTTAATTATCGAGGAGTCCAAAAATATATTACGGCTCTTTGCCCTAAAAGGTCAGAATTATGCCCTAAAGATATGACATTGTTATATCTTTTTTTTATTAATGAAGGATTTTATTAGTAAAATCCTTTATTAATATTAGATTAGCTTTTTCCCCAGGCTTCGCTCGTTACATTCATTTCTACCACGGTAATAAGTATCCTTTGTGTTAAACCAGGTCATTAGCAGTGGGCCTTGAGCAGTGATAGCCTAATGGTTGAAACTTGCCCTCTCAATCGGGAGGTCCGAAGTTCAAATCCAGGCACGCACCACTGATTTGTAAATAAATTATCACTGCTTTTCGGTGAAGGAAAACATCGTGAAGAAACTTATACACCCGAGAGTTCTTTAAAAAAAAGTTCTCGGAAGTGTGTGAAGTCCACCAATTCGCACTTGGCGAGCGCGGTGGTCTATGGCCTAACGCTAAGAACTCACGGAGCAATTTTCACCCGCGGCCGCTGCGGTTGCTGGGCCCGCAGCGTCTGTAGGATGCAGATATAAATGTTAAAAATTAAAGCAAATCTCACGACGCGTTTTTCGCCCGCGATGAGCGCGGTTGTTTGCGGCTTCCGCTGCACCGGCGGGCATCCAGTAGAACCGCGCCGGCCGCGGTCAGCCGCAGCCGCGGCGGTTTGCGCCCGCGCTCTACGAACAGTTGGCGGGCGAGTGCAGTGGTCAGGATCTCAACTAATTGTAAACCGCCCGTCTTGCATTTTTCGCCCGCCACGTTTGCAGTCGACAATCTCAACCGCGACGGCAGCATAACCGTGCAAATAAGCGGTCTCGTGAGTTTATAAATAAAACCGCAGTTCCACCACCGCGGCGGGCACGGGACAAAAACGCTCCGTGAGTCCTTAGCCTAGGTATGCCAAATTTCAGCGAAATAAAACCAGTAGTTTTTGCGTAAAAGCGTAAGATATTCTTCTTGTATATCGAAAATTACTAGTTTCATATCATTTCTAGACTCTCATAACATTTCTAGATAGAAATTACCTCTGTTCTATAATTAACCCACTTCTTGAAATATATATTTATGATGAACTACCACTACGACCATCTGGCACCGTAACCAACTCTATCATTACTACCTTTTCACGCATAATTTGAGGTGAATTCACCCCTCTTTCATATTAAAAATTACTATTTTCATATAATTTCTAGACTCGTGGAAATTTCCTCTCTTCCATAATTACCCACTTTTGAAATATATATTTGTGATGAACTACCACTACCACCATCGCCACTGACACCGTAACCAACTCTATCTTCAACCTACTTTGACATGAGGCGACCATCATAGTCCTCGGGAGTAGCAACGCATCTGTGTTTTACTTCAGATAGAACCCATGTTGTGTATGAAGTTGGTTACAGATGTCCATGGGCGGCAGTGACCACTTACCATCAGGTGGACTGCATGCTCGTTTGCTATTTCAGTCAAATAAAACAAAAACTTTTCACGCATAATTTGATGTAAATTTACTTCTCATTCATGTTGAAAATGACTATTTTCATCTCACATCCAATCCTACCGCTTTTTCTGATATTTGTGACAAAACTGCTTAAAAAAGTCAGCCGAAAGCAGCAAAAGACATACTCAAGTATACTAATAAAGACAAATGCGTATGGTAATGCGTGTACATAAACGTGACACGCATGCTCCGCTGCGTGAGTAATGCCATCAAAGGGGCCGTGCGTATAAATTTAAATAAACGAGTTTATGACCTTATCGTAACAAAACCCTTTGAAAAAATGATAATGCTGATACGATTGATAAAGGATATAAAAATGAGTTGTTATGGAGTATCGGTTTCCATTTTTCTCCTTTGTAAAAATATTTTGCTATCCTGAATAACACATAAGAAAGATTTGTTAGATGTGCAAATAAATATTGTCATGGGCGTAGTGTATCGCGCAAAAAGTGCTTCTTTTTGGAGAAACTGTAGAATAAAATACTATTGAAGCATTCATAATAAAATACTTAGGCCCTAATTTTTTTATCTGATTGAAGTAGCAAACGAGCATGCAGTCCACCTGATGGTAAGTGGTCAATGCCGCCCATGAACATGTGTGAGCCACATCAAAGAGAACATGGTTTCTATCTGAAGTCAATCACAGATGCGTTGCTACTCCTGAGGATTAAGATGGTCGCCTCATATAAAAGTGTGCTGGTGTGTGCCGTCACACTTTTATATGAGGCGACCATTTGCTACTTCAGTCAGATAAAATAAAAAACATGCATGCGTACAAAGTACACATGTCAGAAGTGAAACTTCTTTGGCGAACTAATTTATAAATCTTGTTTATATTTATACAAATCTAAAACTTTAAATTTCCAAGATTAAGAGGAAGGGAAAAAGGCGTGATACGACGTTCGCTCTGTCTCACTTTTTCTCTAAATCTTTCTCACTCGCTTGCTCCCTACTCTCACTCCACGGCTAGTTGCTCATGCTACGTTCGCCCTGTCTTACTCTCTCTCAATCGGTCTCGATCACTCTCTCTCTCTTTTCCGACACTTCCGTTGCATACCGGCGTGACGTTTCATCTGTAAAAATTTTACCTTCATGCGCCTAAAGAAGTTTCACTTAAAAAAGAAACGGATTCGTGTCCACTTTCAGGTAGAACTCTAGTCTTATCGAGGGTTCATTGCAGATGTCCATTGACGACCGTAGCCCCTTGCCAACAGGTGTATTTCATGCTCGTTTGCTACTTTCTATAAACACGCAGAAGCAAACAATGAGGTTATAATCACAAATTGGTAACGACGGTGTACAAAGAAACCATTTCAAGCCTTTTGTTATGCAAATAAAAACCATTAATATATAACGGGTACTCACGATACGCTAAATTTATGGGTATATTTCAACCCAGTTGCATGGATCGTGGTCACGGCGAAACTGTGGTTGATAAGTAACCGTTACTCATTGTAATATATGATTTTGTAATATGATAAAAAAAAACATATGTGTAGTTGTGAATTTTATAACTTTATAATAACTTTATTGACACAAAAAAGTAAGTACATTTCAGTCATTTAAAGCCTCTGGTCCCTGATGTAGTCGAAACTGTGTTTCAGGGTCCAGCGTCTCCACCCATTTTTGTTTGTAAAATATTACTTACATTAAGAGACATGTTAAAAACAAGAAAAGTGCTTGAGTACTTGCGTACGTGTGTGTGAGTGTGTGTGCGTATGTGTGTGTTGTGTGTGTGTTGTGAATATGAACTCCACATATGTTTTTTTGCCGCCAGTGTGTCAAACATTGGCGGATCAAGGAGAAACTAAGGAATAAAGTTTTAACTCCATTCTTTTCATGGTTAAAATAGAATTCCTCCTTCAAACCTAAAACAAACGCGGTAAGTAAAGACTTTTCTTTTGTTTGTTAACCATCACATACATCTGAAAGCGGAGTATATGCAACCGCATTTCTGTGAATAACCCATTGCTGGATGGACTAAATGTTCGAGCTGTTACGCTCTATGCGCCCTACGCGCATTGCTACGCCTTCACAAAAAAAAAATACACCAGAAACCTTCGCGAGCTCACTAATAATAACTTTGCTAAAGATCATCACATGATCAAATGAATAGTTTACGATTCTATAGAGGACATCCAGATAAACATTCATTTTTATAAAGAAGAAGAAGAAATGAAATAATCAAAAGCAGCCTTTTCTATCAAAAGCCAGATGGATAAGTTACAGCTGTGCCCTTAGTACATATTTATTACATTTCCTCAAAACAACATTTTTTATTCTTGCATTAAAATGTACATTGTACATCTACGTCTTTAGCCATATCTTCCTTTATGCAATGATGGGCAAAAACGTAACTAATAATTGTTATGGGAAAACATATCTAATCAACTCGTTGTAAGGGTACTAATGATAGATCCTAAACTGTAAAAACTCATGATCTAAATCATATACTTTTTAAAACAAACACAGTTTAATCTCGTGAATTTGAACAGGAAACTAACATCCGAAATAATAAACAAATCCTGGCCTTTAATGGAGCTCATGGACTTGGGCAACCGAGCGTAATTATAACAAGGTTGTTCACTAAATGTTTGTATCAAAGGAATAAGTAGAATATCGACTTATCTTTGGATGTTTTAAGTATACTTTGAAGGTAGAACCAGTGTAGTTCGACCGGGGAAGTACGCTACACCTATTTCTAGCGTGAAGCAGTTCTTGCGTTTCGATAGAAGGGTGTGGTTGCCGGCACACTTTCATGAGGCGACCATCATAGTCCTCGGGAGTAGCAACGCATCTGTGTTTGACTTCAGATAGAACCCATGTTCTGTATGAAGTTGATTACTGAGGTCGCAGGGCGGCAGTGACCACTTACCATCAGGTGGACTGCATGCTCGTTTGCTACTTCAGTCAGATAAAAAAAAAAAAAATACTAGTCTCCCGTCACTATGGTCGAAATTCGACCCTAATTTAAATGAAAAAAACTAAACCTTATAGTGTACAAAGTAGCACCAATTTTTCTCTAATTTAAATAAATTGTAAAGCAATAGCGGGTATTTTGACAAAGACATCTGACATTTTTTACGTTATGTGATTCACTGCAAGACATTGAATATTCTATTTCGTTTATTATGTATGTGTTTGTGTCAAATGCAAGGTAGTGAGTGTAATGTGTTGTAGTTTATTTTATGTATGTTTTATGCATTATTAGAAAAAATATTGATATTGTGCAATCCTTCTCTACATCAACTATAACCGTGCATAATTTTATACTCCGCCTGCGGCAAGTATCTTAAAAACGCGTCACAAATTTTTGTTTTACGTATCTAATATATAAAATTCTCGTGTCACAGTTTTTGTTGCCATACTCCTCCGAAACGGCTTGACCGATTTTGATGAATTTTTTTGCGCTTATCCGGTATCCATGAGATTCGGCCAACATCTACTTTTCATACCCCTTAAGGGGTGTCCATCCTTATTTTTTTTTATATGGCAAAACAACGTTTGTCGGGTCAGCTAGTTAATATATATAATAAAAGAATCAAATGAATATGCAGACTACCTGATCTTCTCAGTTGAGGTTGTATTTCGATTCGGTGATAACGTAAGAAAAAATATTGTAACAGACGAAGATCCCCAGTAGCCCTGTATGAAATAAAGACATTTCATTTCACGGTGAGTTAATAGTCACTGTCGACATCATTAATCAATCCCAAACAAGTTCTGTCTTATCTGAGATTGGCCACGGATACGTTGGAACCCCTGAAGACTAAATTGAGAGTTTGAGATCCTCGCATGTGTGAATTGAAATAAAATGTCTTTATTTTGCATAGGCCTTCGGGGGCGCTTACAAATTGTCAGTTACATTTATATATATTTTTTACACTACCACCGGATCGGAACACGGCCTCAACTGAGAAGATCCGGCAAGAAACTCAGTGGGTTTGTCTTTTTTCTTTGTATATCTTTTTTTTTATTTTTTTATTTGCCATCTTGTTTTTGTATTGTGTGTTTGTGTATTTATTTATTATATTTATTGCACCTTTATAAAAGTTACAATAGGGCAAACTTAATGCCTGATAGCATTCTCTACCAGTCAACCCTGGATGCCTGGAAAATTTGCGGCGGGTATTTTAAACACAAACAATACAGATATTTTATATGTTATAAATATATCATATACAAATATCATAAAAATATATATTATACATACATATAATACAAAAATTAAATAAAGGATAATTATGATACAGTGACAGTGTTCAATGCTCTCGGGCAAGCTTTTTAAAGATTGGGTGGGAAAACAACTTGCTGGGTGCGTTCCTGTGTATCACTATTACCAAATCCTTCAAACTTAAAAAAAACATTCTTGTAAAGAAGCAAATATATTTTTTTCTATGTTATATATAAAGTACCGAATGAGTAATAGGGCACTTCATATTAATTACAATATAGCCTTACATGAGGCTAATGAGTAATTCTAATCTAACTTAAACTGCTAAATAATTGTTTATTGAAGGAGGCGTCCATTGACGCTGCACTTCTTTTTTCTAACAAAAAGGGGCAGACACATTGTTCTTGTGTTCTATGATTTAATAGCAAATAAACAAAACTTCACTAAGACAAGAACAAAAAGGCATCGAAAGGTGCATTCGAAAGTACAAAAAAACAACAGGAAACACCTGCAAAAGGTCAGTACACCAATAGTTCATAATTCGCCTGCGGCGGTTAACACAATGCAGACGCTCGCAAGGTCAGGTCTCTGTTTACTCGGAGAAGGTCAAGGGCGGAGTGGCGATCGATACGGATGCTGGGTGGGAAGAAGATGGACGATACAGATCAGAGGAGAGAAAGGGAAGGAAGATCGGGATCCTAGTTTTCCATAATTGACACTGAAAGGAAGTAGCGTGGAACGAGTTCGTTATGGCCATTGCGGTGACGATTTTAATCTATAAACTTTATATGGAGATTAGATTCCACTTATTAATACATCGGAATTCATGATTGCATTCATGTTTATTATCCTTTGGACTGTAATAAATAAAAGTAGCAAGCTAACAAGTTAATATAAAATTAAAAATACTTTAAATGGTTCCTTTAAAAATAATGTACATACCGTTTTTCGTGAAAAAAAAAACGTTTGTGAATCATTCTTAATATATTTCCTACAAAGATTTTACACATATTCGTTATCAGACTATTTTATGAAATTTAATAAACAAATATTATGAATGAGCCCACGTGGCGGAACGTTCGATGGGTTTCGGGTTCGATCCCGGGCAGATATATAATGACAAATTTAAATTTCATCATCATCTATCTGTCTTGGCTTTTGTGTATTCGTCTTCGTGTGCCCAAGGATCTCAAAATACATTATAATCCTAGTGTAGCACTATGGCTATGACAGTGTTTAACTATGATGAAATTTAGATCTTGTAGTTGAGGAGACGAGTAAGGCAAGATACTGGAGCTAATTTTCATTACCACGTAAAAAAACATGATTGAAATAATATTAAAAAAACGTGTAAATAACAAAAAAGACTAACCCACTGAGTTTCATGTCGGATCTTCTCAGCTGAGGTCGTGTTCCGACCCGGTGGTAATGCGAGCAAAAATATATGTAACTGACAATTTGTAATTTGCCCCGTAAGAATATACAAAATAAAGACATTTCATGCATTCGTTCCGCAACAACGTGTACGGTATAATAGCGAAAATCGAAAAGGTTTCCACTTGCCATCATTTATTTAAATATATTAGAAGCATCTTAACTCGATACCTCATGAAAAATCCATCAAGCTATGTATCGATTTAGTAATTGTATATTCCATCCACTCTCTACATCTGTGGCCAAGCGTGAACGGTCGCGTGTACTAATTTCCAAGAAATAACTCAGTTAAATCTACTTATATACCATATTAGACTCGCGATTTTTTCTAGCTTATTTGAAGTTAATGTTGAGTGACAAACATTTTATTCGATTGACAATTTGTTTGATTGTGATTATAGTTATTGAATTATTTGATTTAAAATTTTAATTGATGATTATCAAGTGTTTGATTATAAAATTAACTATGCGTGACGAAATATATATAAAAAAATGTTTATTGATTAAATAATAGTTACAAAACAAGACGCAAGGGCTATACTGAGTTGGATTCCCGTATTACTGGGTACCTCGCTCATCACCAGGGCAAGTAAATAATTTAATTTACACACAATACAATGTTTCACTAATATAAGTATAAACACCATTATTAAGTATTAAAATGTATAAGTTTATGTTACTGTGTGGTGTATATATATTCAAGATCGTTAAAAATGTATCATAAGTAAAATTGTAACACTTATAATTTTCACAGAGTAGACGAATGAAATTTAATGAAAAAAGATTTAATATTAATGGATACTGGACGGGATATACATATAAGTACTGTATTTTCATTTTTTGTTCTTATTCATATAAGATTGAAGCAGTGAATGAGCATGCATTCTACCTGACGGTAAGTAGTCACTACCGCTAAAAACACCTGCGTACACCTTTATATAGACCAATGGTTACATCTGGAATCAATCACAGATGCGTTGCTACTCCCGCAAAACAAAGATATAAAAGTAAACCGGCAAACCCTTCCACCGAAACGCAAGAACTGCTCAGGCTAGACATAGGTCTGCCGGTGCTACCTCCCAAGTCGAATGATATAATTTCCTGCCATTTTATAACCCATTTTATACCGGTTAAAACAGTGTAAAAAAGGATCGATTTCTAACGATAATTATTTTTGTAATGTGAAATCTTTGCCTAAATATACAATCACCGGATCCGGTGGAGGTCCGGATTCGGTGGTGAATTGGTACCGGATCCGGTTTGTGTAAATTTGTGCCGGATCCGCCGGATTACCGGATCCGGTTTTCCGGATTGCAATCCCTAGTCGAAATATCGGCAAAAAGAATTCGAAAAGGATTCCAAAACCGCATATCGTGAGTACCCGTTAAGCATTAAAATGCAACTATATAGCGTTGACAGGTGTGGCAATGGTTCTTGGGCTAACTTTAATGTACCTACTACCTCCAACTGCACGAATAAGAAAACTGGTTGACAAAATAGTAATTTCGTCGTTGTAACGTATCATTACATTACAGTCGGTACTCACGTCAACATTACTTGTATTTTAACGTTTACGTCAACGCAATTTCGGTTTTGGCTAGGGTTGCCACTACGGCTAAATACTACTTTTTTTTTTCAAGGGGAAACCCTCAAAAGTTACCCGACGCCGTGGGAGCGACGCTGGATTATGTGGGATTTTTACCACAATAACCTCACCACCCCCTCTCCACCCCCGGTGGCCGGCCTCGGTGCTACAAAGAGAACTCCGGGATCACCAAAGGAACGCAACCGGATTTTTTATGTTTGTATGGCTAAATACTAATGATACAATACAATGGAATGGATTACTTTGTATATTATGATACATAGTGCTCTTGATTAATAATCAAATATACTCGTTTTCTACTATTAAGGCATGTGAATGCAGTTTTTCTAAGTCTAAAAACAACCCACATACAAAACTAGTTAATACAATTAATTGGTAACTTAATCTTTTCAGCCTTTTTTATACATTTACTGCAGTATTTTTTATACATTTAAACTGATTGCAATACACACTGGTAAATATTAATTATCTGGTGAGTCAGCAAAAATTTAAGATTTGAGCCTCATATTTTCGCGGATTTTTTAATGAAAAAAAAATCAATACTAATATAGGAAAATAAGATTGTGTATGTCTGTTTGTTGCTCAATAACGCAAGAACAGCTGGTCCGATTTAGATGAAATTTTGCACGAATGTAGCTTATTTAACAGGTCAGTCTATGGCTACTTTTGATTCGGATATATCGCTCTACTTAAAGATGGTGAGTATTTTTATGACATATATTAATATACAGGTAATTAAGATAAAAAAATAGAGTGGCAACCCTAACGTCAAATCGACGTGCAACTCAAATGACGTAACACCAGCCTGGACCCAGTTCCCACGTGAGGCAATGTTTTGTTATAATTGTGGCCACCCGAAATTGCATTTTGATGGACCGTACACAATAAAATTCCACAATCCCACCCAATTTGTTCACATGAATAAATTATGTAGCCGTATAATAGCGTATTTCGAATACGGCCATAAAGATTCGCGATGGATTGCAGGTCATAGGTATGAGAAGTTACCGGTATAGCTTAAGGGCCGGCGCACATATGACGGAGCGCAGCGCAGAGCATGCCCGCGAAATTTTCTAAACGAATCACACACTAACCGAAATTTGCGCAAATTACTGCGAAAGCGGACGCGCGCGGAGTAGCGCGTCGTGCGCGCGCGGTCGCGCTCCTGCGCGCTACCTTCCGCATGTGGTCGCTTCCATGCTCCTCAGAAATAAATTGCTGCTATTTAATTTTGGATATTATTTCTAAAGGGACAATGACGATAATAGTTTGACCGTGAAAAATGCTCTGCGCTGCGCTCCGTCATATGTGCGCCGGCCCTAAATGCATTTAAGAAGGAGTTATCAAAATACATTATCGATAGTAGGATTGGAACTTAAACGTTAAATGCTTGCCGTTTGTGTAATATTGCATTTACAATTTTATTGTTTGTGGATATTGTTCGTGATAGGATTTATGTAAACATTTATATATTATTAACATTAATGTAGGTACAGTGTGACCACGAACTTTATCTTTTCTATGAACCATGTTCTCATGTAAGTGACAAATATGTCTTTTTGAGAATAAATGTCTTTAAACCTTATAGACCATTAAGAACCAAGGATTTTGGTTTTCGATTGACAGCAACAAAAGTTGACTTAAAATTCGGTCGCAAACAACACAACGAAGGTTTTTAGATCAGCAGGTTCCTGAAATATTAGGGTTACTTTTTGAACTTAATTAGCATTTATTATGGGGTGGGTCCCTGAAATCTCTAAGAAAATAGGAAGCAAAGTCTTGGAAATACATCTATAATGACAAATAAGTCTGAAAATTATGATTCTCATCATGACCATTATGCAAACAATCCATACTAATATTATAAATTTGAAAGTGTGTTTGTTCCTCTTTCACGTCGCCACATAGATATTATTTGATATGGTTTATATGCTGGGAGATAGTTAGGAGGACGGAAAGTGACGTAGGCTACTTTTTACCGTGCTCTCTCATTCCCATGAGCATATCGATGTTTTGTTATTTGATACATCTTTGGTAGTTCCAGACGTTGTTAATAGATGGTGTTAGTAAATTTCACTTGCAAGTTCTGAATCACGCTATCGAATAATTCCCTTTGACCGTGCAGGCGAAGCCGCAGGTAAGAGCTAGTACATATTATCGTAGACAAATTGATAGACACTTTAAAACAATCTAACAATTAGAAAGTGTAAATCGAACGATGCAAAGTTATTCTACGTATTATAACCATAAAAATATCAGTTACTTTTGAAACGCTTGAAACTATAACCGTTGTCCAGTAAATGGTTTACAGCTGACCTATAAAGCCACCTATCACAGATCTGATTAAAATAGGTCATATGCTGCACTAAAACTACCTTGACTCTTTGTAGAGTACTGAATTGGTTCACTGTTAACTTACAATCATTCTTTTTTGAAACTTTATTATATTTTTTTATGAAAAATAGTAGCAAACGACCGTGCGCTCCATTGATGGTGAGTGGTCACTGACGCTCATGGACGTCTGTAATCAGGACTACTTAGAACAGATGTTGTACTTGAAGTCAATCGTATATGCTTTGGAGGAGGACTTATGGTGGCCTAATATTTAGGATCGGCAATACTCAAAGGCAATGTCCACCAATTCGCACTTGGCCAGCGCGGGTGACTATAGACCCGTGCCCAGCAGTGGGACAATAATGGGTTGACGACAATACTCAAAGAAACGCAGGAACTACTTCACGTTAGAAATAGTGTGATGGTCATACCTCCCCAGTCGAATAACTGGGTCTATCATCTTGCGAAATATACTTCTTACTTAAGCTGGTGCCCAAATGTTCATACTAGGATCAAAACAGATCTGGTCCATATTGCGTGAGAAGACTGCAAATTATAGATTCATCATACGAACAATTGGTTTCAAATGATAAAATCTCTTGTGTTTTGAGAGTTCATAATAGTGTTACGTATGTATTCAATGTGTATGTATATACTCAAAAATTACCAAAGTTTAATTCTCTGTCAATGTTATTTATTGTGTGTTATGTGAAAATGGCACAGTTACATCAGAATGGATTGTAACTAATTTTATTGCCAATTTTGTTACGAGTGGCGAAAAAACATTTAACATTATATTTCTCAAATACGGGAAGATATGAGAAACTCAGTACTATGAAAGACTAGACACTAGACTGGGAAGTCTAGTCCCAATGCTTATTGTCCAAGAAATGTGTTGTTCACCCAAATATCATTCATCCAGTTTTATTCAACCATGACCTAAGCGCTGAAGGCTGGATGCTGCATCGATCTTAGTCTCCTTGACTGTTCTCATGGCCATACAATTGGGTCGCGGAAAAAGCTTTGTTTGTCCCTGAGGGCCACTTTTTTCAACAAGTAACAGACTCTCATACTTAGACCTTAAAATAAGGGAATTTTAAGGTCTAAGGAGACGGTCTGAAGGAAAGTAGTCATGATCGCCTATGGAAATTTGAAACACTGGAGGACTCGCTAATGCATCGCTTTAAAGGAGAACTCTGTACGTAGCTTTGTCAAAGAGCACTATATCATAGCGGTCCGTGAATAATTTAGGAGGAAATTGAGGACACATTTCGTCCAAGGCAAAAATAATGTGCGAACCGTATATAATGTGCGTCGAGCATACTAGGAGCTCCCTACGATTTTTTTTGTGACTGAAGTAGCAAAAAATGCAGTCCACCTGATGGTAAGTGATCACTGCCGCCCATGGACGTCTGTAATCGACTTCATACAGAACATGGGTTCCATCTGAAGTCTATCACAGATACGTGATAGACTTCAGATGGAGGATGAACGCTACTCCCGAGGACTATGATGGTCAACTCATGTGTAAGTGTGCCAGCAATCAAACCCTTCCATCGAAACGCAAGAAATGCTTCACGCTAGATGTACGTGTGTCGGTGGTACTTCTCCGGTAGAACTACACTGGTTCTGCCACCTACAAAGTGTTAGTACTACTGGGTGTTCCTGACAGACGCCATCGAAAGATACAAGGGTAGGTTCTTTGAGAATAAGTAATCTTTGAGACAGCTTCTACCGAAGCATCGGTTACAAGGATGTAGGAGCCCACTTTAGTCTGCCAACGATCTTTGGTCAAAGCTAAAGTGAACGAATACATAATGAAATACTTGTTACTCGTAATTTTCTACAGAAGATTTTCTTCGCTAGAGCAAGCGATAATTATTTCGTTTCATAGAAAAACATCGAAAAATGACAAGTGATCACAACTTGGATTTTAAATTTATTTAAAGAATTTCGTTATCATCATGAAATCTTTTTGAAATGAAATGAGGTGTATTTTTTTGTACAGATCTACTGAGGCACTTCCCAATTGTAAGATAATTTTATCTTACACTATCACCGGATACACGACCTTAAGTACGCAGCAAAAACTTAGCGAGTTCACCTTTTTTGGAATCAGTTCATCTGAGTATATATTTTGAACTATAACCATGCTCCGTCTTTGAACTTAGAGAGTTGAAGGTCTTTTTATCGATCACTTCTCTCCTTGACTAAGTCCTCGGTCACGGCATTTGGGGCAAAACGAGGTGATTATATATGGAATCTTGTTATATGTGAGGCATTTACGTCGAGCTAGTGAGCGAAATGTCTATGCATTTACCTAACGTGTCCTTACTTCCTTATGCACTATAACCATTTATGTTCATAGGTATTTAGTCATGATCTGCTTTAATTTTCTCTGGTTATTTCCTTATAAGATAAAAAACATTTCTATCATTTATTATTTTAGCGACATTAATTAGAACATTGTGTAATATATTATTATTTTCACAATAATACTTTGTAGTTACTTTTATATACCTAACACAAATTGCTATCGCCCAGAGTTGACTGGCGGAGAATGCCATTAGGCATTTAATTCTACCCTTGTAACCCTTAGGTTAAGGTGTTTCAAAATTTAAATAAATAAATAAATAAACATTGGTGCACTTTTAGGTTTGAAAACATTAAAATTAATCAGTAGTTGTGGCGGGGGAATTGGGGATATAACGAAAGCCATAGACCCGCCGACACGTTTATATGATTGGTCATATATAGCCGCCACATGTGCCTAATAACGCAGTGAAGTGTTGTATTCTGATTTGAAGGATATGGTAAGTATGACTTGCTAGCCGACTTAGTCTTAAAGGATTGTACGTCTATGATCGATCTTAAGTAAGACTCTTTCCTGGGAATGCTTACAAATGTCCATGGGTCAGTTAGAAACAGATTTGATCAGGTGGACTGTGTGCTCGTTTGCGACTTCTATAGCACAAAGAAACGAACTAAATATATAATAGCTGACCCGACTAACTAGGTTTCGCCTAAAAGTCAAAAATCTAAAATTATCAGTTTCTTCACTATATTATCCATGTATTATGCATATAAACCTTCCTCTTGAATCATTATATCTATTAAAAAAACTGCATTAAAATCCGTAGCGTAGTTTTAAAGATCTAAGCGTACATAGGGACGGACAATGGGAAGCGACTTTGTTTTATACTAAGTAGTGAAGAGCTGCAAAGTTGTCTCATGTTAAGCTACAGTTATATGAGCGTAAACGGTCCAGCAGTAAGTTAAAATTGTAGCTACGAAGTAGCAGGACCCAGGTGTACAGCGTCATAAACGTACATAACTTAGCTGGTAAGTTTATTTACCTCACTAACTAAACATTGTATATGATTTTAGACTGGTATTATCGTGGAATTAATACATTATAATACTTAACGGGTACCCACGATATGCTAAACTCCGTTTGGCCGTGACCACGATCCATGCAACTGGGTCGAAATATCGGCAAAAAGAATTCTATAAGAATTCATAAACCACATATCGTGAGTACCCGTTAAGTATTATAATGTAAACATTGGAGTCTCGTACAGGTTAAAAACAAGGTTTCTTGTTGAAAATAACTTTTAACGAGTTATTTTTTTTATTTAAAAAAATATTGGCGTATGCTAATTGGAAATTGTAAAAAATCTTTTTAATATAATTGTAGAAAACAATTATTTTCATTTAGTTTCAAAAGTACTCACTCCATTTTTAAACTTGTCATTTAGTATTTACTACTTAGTTGATCCGGCGAACTTTGTTTCGCCTAAAAGTTAAAAATATAAAATTATCAGTGTTTCTCCATTACATTATACATGTATTATACATAAATACCTTTCTCTTGAATCATTCTATCAAAGAAAAAACTGTCTTAAAATCCGTAGCGTACAGCGAGAAGCGACTTTGTTTTAAACTATGTAATTTGTATGACTTTTTTATTTTTGTAAATTAAATCGTTTAACGTATATTCTAAAAGTTTTAATGTCTTTTCACTTCGGTATTAAGTTTTATTTAATGTTGTTTCAAACAAATTTTATCACATTGTCTCAATTTATTTGAGTGTGTGGTATAAATGCCTGCGTCCATTGGTAGTAGATACAGCCGGTGTAGCATTTGTATATTCCATAGAAAAATATTTAGATATTGTGTACGATGTGATCTCGATGTGAACTTGTATGAGATCACATCGTGGAACATATTGCGGAATGCTTAGGCATGCTGTCTCGGCTACCTTCGGAATGCTTCGGCGTTATTCGGAATGCCTCGGTAATCGATACGTCACGGTTTGCGCACGAGCATGATGCAGCGACGGCACGCTTTTACACGCTTAAGAAATTTGTGGCATAAGGATACCATGCCATAGTTTATGCGCGTTTGCATACCGAATTCAAAATTTATCAATTTTAACTTTTATCCAGAAAAGACCTTTTTTTGTACTCAAGGCGGAAACCTTCAAAAGGTACCCGACGCCGTGGGAGCGACGCAGGGTTACGTGGGATTTTTACCGCACTAAAACCCCCCCGGTGGCCGTCCTCGGCGCTGAAACGGAGGACTCCGGGATCTCGAAACGACTTCATCCTCATCCTCAATAATCGATTTTTTCACACCCCTACCTTCCGATCGAGATGGCAAGTTTAGAGCATTATCACTACTTCATCTATACTAATATTATAAAGCTGAAGAGTTTGTTTGTTTGTTTGTTTGTATGAAAGAAATATTCCTCTTGAATGACTATGTCTATGTCTATGTATATGTCATGTATTTTTTAAGCGCGGGCGAAGCTGCGGGTTTCAGCTAGTATTTTTATACAACGCAATAAAATATCCAATTACCCACCAGTGGATGTAGGCCCTTAAGAGTTTGCTCGTGCCCATGTAGAAGTGTACCCTACACAATTAACGGCATTACAACATTAATTAGTCTCAAAATATACCTGAAAACTTGAGCATCCCAAAACCGCTCTTCAGACGGCACAACAGACGAAATTGAGATCATTTGCGTAAGACTCAATTTCGAGAAAACTTGAAGGCAATTATTTTGCGTAATAGGGTCTTAGAGGGACGCATAAATAACCTCGACATTAAAATGATTTCTTAGAACTCTGAACACCTGGTATACAATTTTACAATGAAAAGTTTCTACTGGGAAGCTGTTTTTCTTTTTTATTCTGATTGAAGTAGCAAACGAGCATGCAGTCCACCTGTTGGTAAGTGGTCACTGCCGCCCTGGACTTCTGTAATCAACTTCATACAGAATATGGATTCCATCTCAAGTCAAGCACAGATGCGTTACTACTCCCGAGGACTGGGATGGTCGCCTCATGTGAAAGCTGTTCTTAGTTTTGGTGGATGGGTGTGGTTGCCGGCTTACTATGAGGCGTCATGGTCCTCAGAAGTAACGCATTTGTGATCGACTTCAGTTAGAAGTCATGCGTTATTCGAAGTTTCATACATATTTCCATGCGTCGCAGCGGCCATTTAGGTGGAAGAGAGTTTGAGTGCGGTGAGAATTCCACATGACCCAGTGTCCTCTCAAGGTACTGTAATACCTTTTAAAGGTTGTCTTAAAAAATATTTCTTCCAACAAATAAGATAAGAAAGAGGCATGGCAAACCAACACTGGCACACTTTACAAGAGGCGACCATCCTAGTCCTCGGGAGTAGCAACGCATCTGTGATTAACTTCAGATGTAACCCATGTTCTGTATGAAGTTGATTACAGATGTCCATGAGCGGTAGTGACCACTTACCATCATGTACTTTTTTTGCTACTTACGTACATCATTTGCTACTTCATTCAGATAAAAAAAATGGAATTTCTCCCTTCAAAAAAGACAAAAAACAGGCATGGCAGTAGCGTATTCACTACTAACACCACTGATTAAGTACTGAATCACAAACCAACAATCCCTATTATATTTCACATAGCAACAAAACCTAGTATGGCAAAACTTACATACTAAACTAAATAAAATATCAAAAGGAGGCCCTTGACTGTCTTCAGCCGGTCAAGTGGTACCCAGCATCGCTCGAGTGGTCTACTCAACATTGTTGCTGGGGTATGGTTAAGCGAGCACGAATTATACTGAACTATTATGGAGAATATACTGACTCGCGTGGTGCAGTTCACACGTGTTTCAAGTTTGATTTCCGGTCAAGTAAAATTACCGTGCTCCAGGTTTGATTTTAATTATTTGATTGATTTTTTTAAGTAAGCAGTAAGCAGAAGTAGCAAACGAGCATGCAGTCCACCTGATGGTAAGTGGTCACTGCCGCTCATGGACATCTGTAATCAACATTTCAATACTTAACGGGTACGGTGCCAATATTTCGACCCAGTTGCATGGATCCATGTTGATGGCGAAACTGACTTTCGCCGTGACCACGATCCATGCAACTGGTAAGGTCTGCAGGTGGTAGAACCAGTGTTGTTCGACCGGGGAAGTACTACCGCTACACCTATTTCTAGTGTGAAGCATTTCATGCGTTTCGATTGAAGGTGTGGTTGCCGGCACACTTTTATATGAGGCGACCATCATAGTCTTCGCGAGTAGCAACGTGTCTGTTATTGACTTCAGATTCAGATATAACCCATGTTTTTATGAAGTTGATTACAGATGTCCATGAGCAGCAGTGACCACTTACCATCAGGTGGACTGCATGCTCATTTGCTACTTCAATCTTATAAATAATAGGTACCGCAGCATATGTGATATATATTTTTAAACAAAATTTCTTACACTTTGAGTCTCGTTACTGAAATTAGCAAGGACCCCTGTGTGTTCTAGCCTAAAAGTATGATTATGTTATTCAGGAATAATGTAGCATTCAATTAGTGAGAGAATTATTAAAATCGGTGGAGTAGTTTTTAAGTTATTTCATAACAAAATACAAAAATAAAATTCGCTGTTTTGTTTTTGTTTCTTTGTTTTATTTTCTTAAATATTTGTTTATTTGTTTATTATTCTACTTTTAAAACTTTTGATTGCACCTCACCTATTTTAATATTATTCTTTTTTTACATTATCTCCTCACCATAAGGTTGTCTGGAAGAAATCGCTGTTTAGCGATAAGGCCGCCTTTTGTATCGTTATTTAAATTTGCTACTTTATGTCATTTATTCCTTTTGGGTACAATTAAGAGTATTATTATTATTATTATTATAATTTATGTTTCTAGGTTTAACCTTTCTCCCATTTCTGGGGTAATAACCAATGCCGCGGGCTGGAGGCCAAACGACAATTGGGTAGTTTAAATGTAAATAAATTTATGATATGAAAAATAAATGAATGTTATGTCAGTTAATATTCCATTGACAAGGATTTCCTCACTATCCGGCAAGTATTTATAATGACAGCTCTATTATTATTATTAAAAATACAAAGTTTTCCTCTTTATAATACTATTATACAGTATATGTAGATATAGACTTGATGTATCTAAAGTACGACACGGCGTTAAAAGATATTTTGAAAATTGTTTGTTCAAGTGTTTCTCACCTGCTAGGTCGTGCAACGGCCTTAAGTAATCTGGTTTTACAGTCGTATGAGGTAAACGAATTCCGTAATGAAGAATGTTTTTATCAAAGATGTATTTAATTAGCGACTTTGTATATTACTTGTTACGAAAATTTTGTTCAAAAGTGATTTTGGCCGACATCTATCGAAAAGAGGTTTATTATTTTATTATTACTAAGTGTATTCCTTTTTAGAAATAAACACAATTACAAATTGATTGAAAACTTGGAACCTAAAAAGCTACGGGAATATATCCGCACTTTCGTGAACTCATTATTGTCCCACTGCTGGGTACGGCTTCTCTCAGAATGAGAGAGTTAAGCCTATAGACCACCGCGCTGGCCAAGAGCGAATTGGTGGACTTCACACACCTCCGAGAACTTTTTTTTAAAGAACTCTCGGGTGTGTAGGTTTCCTCAAGATGTTTTCCTTCACCGAAAAGCAGTGATAATTAATTTCTAATAGGCACATAAATCAGTGGTGCGTGCTTGGGATTGAACCTTCGGCCTCCCGATTGAGAGGGCAAGTTCAAACCATTAGGCTATCGCTGCTCTCATACTAAGTTTACTTAAAATTTATTAACTGGTGGCACATATATACTCATGTGCTAGTGGTTTGTGTGAAACATCCACAAGTTTTCATTTCATCGTTAGAGAGAATGAAATGCTACATTTAAAACACACAACACGAAAACATAAACACCCAGATCCAGAACATGAATCAAACCCATCATTCAAATACCTGTCTGACCGGGAATCGAACCCGAAACCCATTGCGTGTCAGACCTGTATGGTAAACGCTGTGCCACGCGGGTCGTCGAGTAAAAATTGTAAAGCATGTCTGTACATTGCAGATGTGTACTATCGACCAAATTGAATCATGACCCACCTTGCTGACAGTTCGTTTGTAATTTTGGCAAAGCCAAATTCGTTTTCTTGTCGGGCGTGGCGTTGCACTTATGACGTTTTTAAATATTAATAAACAACAGAAACATCACTCAGAATGACTTTTTAAGAAAATTAAGGCGCTCCCTCACCGGGAGCATTCGCGTGTAATGTAACATTATAGATTCCACTTTGAGCATTACATTACACACTCCTTGACCGTAACAAAACTAGCGCATTGATTTTACAAGTTGTATCAAGATACTACATATTGTAACATTACAATGTTCAGTTCTGCTCGTTCATTAATGTATAACGTTACAATCTGTATAACGTTACATTCCATGCGAATGCTCCCTATGAGGGAGCGCCTTTAGAGTACGGATATTTATTTAATTTTTGATGGCAAGGTTAGCGACAAACCCGGCATAAGACGTTTCAGGAAATTACCAAAAATTTGTAAATATTATCAATCAAAATATTAATTTTAATACAATACGGCAAAATATGATTAGTGGGATGAATAACCAAAATTACGGATATTTCACAATTGAAAATGACTTGGGAAATCTTCCCAACAGTAAGTTACATATTTATAAAGATAATTATTATTGGGTATTGGCAAAGTTAACTAATATTTCATTTTAACGGTGGCATACAAGACAATAAAAATATTTATAAAGAAAGCACGGTCAGTGAAATCAGTAACTCTCAGTGTCATATAAAATAATAACAAGTCGGTTTCCAAGACAACAAATGTTGAGGCAAATTTCGACCTAATTGCGTTTGAATGGCTGGAGGAAAATAAGCATATGGTGGGTCATGAATCAATTTGTTCGATAGTACATATTTTCAAAAAAAAGTTTGGAGGGTAGAATAGGAAGAATTGAAAGAAAAAGAAAAGAGGTGGGTTGATAAGGGCCGTTTTCCGGCCATCAAAAAGTCGAAAATAAAAGTTTTGATTTCCGACCATTACTTGCCTTTGTGTTTCAAGCGGGACGATTTCGGGACTATGGGACGAGTTGGTTTAGAACATACAATGCCAAGTATGGGTATATTCTAACTCAATACGACGTATTCACAATACAAAGTATTGGTAGATATATTGTAAATCATAACTCAATACGACGTATTGGGATGTTCTAAGTCAACTTATTCGTAACGTATTATCTTTTTTGACAAACCATGAAATACTGTGACTCCCGGTGATTCTGCTCATTATAAACTGGTATATGAGTGTTGTACGGTGTCCACCAATTCGCACTTAGCGAGCGCGGTGGACTATGGCTTAACTCTCCCATTCTGAGAGAAGACCCGTGCCCAGCAGTGGGACAATAATGGGTTGACGAGAGATATGAGTGTTTATTTACTTTTTTATAAACTGATTGCTAAAAAATCGGTGAACATTTGAAATTCCGAAGTATAAACATTTAAAATTAAACGAGAGCTTATTAAGATTTACTTTAAATATTAAAAGTTGTTACAATTTTAAAGTTATGTTACATTTCTAGTAATGGCAAAGGACTGGTGGTTATCGTCAGATGGACTGCTTGTTTGTCTTTCCGTTATTATAAAAAAAGTTTTTTTTTATTTAACTGAAGTAGCAAACGAGCATGCAGTCCACCTGATGGTAAGTGGTCACTGCCGCCCATGGACATCTGTAAGTGACTTCATAAAGAACATTGGTTGTATCGGAAGTCTATCACAGATGCGTTGCTACTCCCGAGGACTACGATGGTCGCCTCATGTGAAAGTGTGCTGGCAACCACACCCTTCCATCGAAACGTAAGAAATGCTTCAAGCTAGAAATAGGTGTGGCGGTGGTATTTCCCCGGTCGAAATACACTGGTTTTACCTTCAAAAAAGTACCTATGTGTGTGTATGTCCCACACGGCAAGAGTGAATATAACTAATAAATACATCAAGCGTAGAGGTATTAAAACTTATGCTTTCCCAAAATCGAAGAAACAATCACTGCAGTTCATTTTTAGACATATTATCCATATTGGTATATACTTGAGCTCTTATAACATTAAAAAAAAATTAAACCAGCTTGAAACGATATGACAAATAGCATTGCGTTTGTACGCATTGCAATTAATTTCGCAAGTTTTATTCAACAGATGCTAATGTGGTAGAGATAATTCGTACCAATTATCCGAGATGCTTTTTTTTCTCGTTCAATTAATTCTTGGACGGAGATTTCTAGAGTGAAACCGAGTTACAGCGATTTGAATTTCAAAGTTGACGACTAACATTGTCAATTGGGTCAGAGTATCCAAGAATAACCGAAATTCTTTTTTTTTGTTTCGACTATTAATATATTTATTTGTTCGCTATATGAAACTGTATTAATTAAAAGAGATTGAAACAGTTTGCGGCAAACGGACTCACTACATCCGGCGAACAACTATATCGCCGCCGCCAACTGTAATCGGTTTTGCTGCGAATTGGCCACTAACTGAGATAGTCTACGAACATAACGTGAGCGCAAACTAGCAAACTGTGGACACTCCATTTCGAATAATTATATGGAAAGGCGTACTAAACCGATACTCTGCAAGTTCAGTCAACCTACAGTTTGCCTATTGGGAACAAAGCTTTATACTCGCCAGACTATAAATCAGCAGCGTTTAACACTACCGTTTTTTTTCGGATAAAGAAAAAAAAAGACGGTCCTACATAGTAAGCTTAGTTAAGGTTTTCTGTAAAGCCGCCGCTGCCGCCACCGCACACAACTGGGGCCCAGCTTACACTGTTACCTAGTTGAGAGCGATGCCGACGGCGAAGGCTCATAGTGGAGCTAAAAAAAGGCACGGACGATCCGTCTGTGGAGTCAAAGTTGTTAATAAAAAAAAAAAACTACCGTTATTAGGTAGTAAAAATATGTAGTATCTCCAAAGTCGAATTACAAAGGGTCGTATCCTAGCACCCTCAAAATATAATTTTATAGCTAGTTTATAAAATATTTTTTAAACATCGAATCTGCAGGGTTCATTAAATTCATCGCGTCGAGACACAGAGTGATTAGCAAGGCAAATAATCCGTAACAATAAGTACTGTTGTATAGAAATTACTCATTCACACTTTACATAATAGAAGTCAATGCGAAATATTAAATTGTAAATTGAAACAGAATAACAATACAACAGGAAGAGCAATGTCGCCGGTTGGACGGGGTTGGATTTGAATAAAATGACTAACCTAAGGTCTACGAGCTGATACGGTTCATTTTTATATGAGGCGACCACCTAAGTCCTCGGAAGTAGCAAACATTTGTAATCTATATACGTGAAGCAAAAACTTATGGTGCATTTTTAAGCAATATGCCGCGAACGGATTAGTAAGAAAATTTGCACGGTTATAGTGGACGTAGAGAAGGAGTGCAGAATGTTAATATTTTTTTCAAATAATGCATATAATATACATAAAATCAACTAAAAACACACACTACCGTGCATTTGTCACAAACACATAAACAATGACATATAATAATACATACATACATAAAATAATAAACGAAATTAATGTCTTACAATGAAAACTTAAAACGTCAGAAATGTCAGTATCTTTGTCAAAATACCCGCTATTACTTTAAAATGCGGCTTAGGTAATTAAACCTCTTTTTATAATTAAAGGGTGCGTTCCAAATTGTTTGAAAATTATTACATTTTATTTGAATTTGAGAAATATTCGTACTACTTTGGACATTATGAAGTTTAGTTTTTTAATTTAAATTACGGTCGAGTTTCGACCGATGAAGCGGGTGACTAGTTAACTTCAGATAGAGCTCCTGTTCTCTTTGCTTACAAATGTCCATGGGCGTCAGCGACCACTTACCATCAGGTTGACTGCGTGTTCGTTTCCTACTTCGATCGTAGTAAAGCCTAATGCTGGAAACTTGGCCTCTCAATCGAAGTTCTAACTCCCGAATCACTACATAGTATAAAACAAAGTCGCTTCCCGCTGTCTCTATGTAAGCTTAGATCTTTAAAACTACGATACGGATTTTAATGTAGTTTTAATAGATAGAGTTATTCAAGAAAGGTTTTTATAGTGTACTAGTTGACCCGGCGAACTTCGTTCCGCCTAAATCATGTTAACTTTTTTAATTAGGGATGACTGAGAGTGTTATAAACGTAGGAGTAGACAAATATACCTATAATCAGAAAGCTTCGAACTGGTAAGCTATCTGGAGTTACACATGTTATTGTGAGTCAACCATAAAAGATATACATATGCTGTCGTGAAATATTTTTATATAATTTTAAGGAGAATATTTCCGTCATACATGATTTCTGTGTAGCTTTAACCATTAAGGTTACACAGATGGAAGCAAAAAAAATGGAGTAACTTCGTTTTCCCAACATTTCCCTTTACTGCTCTGCTCCTATTGGTTGTAACGTGATGACATGTATACTATAACCAGCTCAGGAGTATGAAGAATAATCGTACCAACTTTCGTTAAAATCCGTCTAGTAGTTTTTGTTTCTATAACGGTTATACAGACAGACAGACAGACAGACAGACAGACAGACGGTCAGACAGACAGACAGACAACAATTTTACTGATTGCATTTTTGGCATCAGTATCGATCCATAATCACCCCCTAATAGTTATTTTGTAAATATATTTCATGTACAGAACTGGCTTCTCAACAGATTTATTATAAGTATAGATAGATAATATAGTGGAGAAACACTGATAATTTTATATTTTTGAGTTTTAGGCGAAACGTAGTTTGCCAGGTCAACTAGTCCTAGATATACACCACAGATTTTTCTAAAATTATGTGTTTTAGAAAAAATGTGAATGAAGGAAAACATAGTGAAGAAACCTGCAGACCTGCGAGTTATCTATAAGTTCTGAAACGAGTGTTAAGTCTATCGGTTCGTGCTTGGTCAAGTTGGTGCCAAGGCCTAAAAACCTCTCACTCTAAGAGAATACCCAGTGCCAATGGTGCCCGTGGTGCCGTGCCTTAATGGGATTAATGGATCAATAAGGGGACATTTCGTTTATAAAATAAAATAAAAATTCAACCCATTTTATTTGTCGAACAATACGTCAATCATTGTCAGTTACTTGTGGACACATTGAAGGCTTTCAATTCTGTAATGTACTGTGTACCCTTTACGAATTCAAAACACTTATTCGTAACGCCTAATAAAATATTTATGTTTTGTCTGTCTCTAATTGTACCTACTCACGATATGCTGTTTTTGAATTTTATTATAATTATTTTTACCGATATTTCCACCCAGTTGCATAGATCGTGGTCACGGCGAAACCTAACCTAACCTATCTACCCTACGTCTAGTTCGTTTTTCTTTTTAGGTTCCAGATCATGACACACAACACTAACTGTATCCTTACGCAGCGAACATTGAACGATTTGTGATTTGCATAAAGAATTCAAAAACGGCATATCGTGAATGCCCGATAAGAATAAAAAGGTATCAATTAATCTGGCCAGGGATCGAAGTCGGAACTCTTATGAAACAGGTACGTATGAAGACTATTCCACCATAGGAACAATCTAGCAGTTTTATATTCTTTTACACCATAAATATTTTAACCACATGGGCGATGTCATTTTAATTTTACATAAAAGTCATGTCAAAAATAAAATATTATACCACCTAGCTAATATACTACCTGATATATAAATAAAAAATTAAAAAAAAAACACCGTTAAATAACCTTAAATAAGATTAACTAGTTTAATTATAATTTCATAATATATTTATCTCGAAAACATTATAATATATAACCCAAATTTACAATTTATTTAAGATTGAGTATAGCAGATAAGATTACCCAAATAAATAAAAAAAAGAAAATAAAATTGACTATGTCATTTTCTATAAGTATAATCTCTTTGCGTAGTTTCATCAAAATTAGTTTAGCCATTTCCGATTATATTCGAGTAATAGACGAACGGGGCACTGAGCTAAAGCTTGTATAGCCGCTAACGATGTGCTCGATCGTCCCCACCCTCCAAGGACCTCTGCCCTGCGACCTTTGAAACTTGAGATAAATGCGTTCGATATTACTTCAGAGCCTAAAATATGAAGTTCACAAATACATACATTATTTATAAAAATAAACTTAAGTGTATTTTTTTAGAGTTTCTTACCCAATGGGTAAAACCGAGACCTTATTACTAAGGCTATGCTCTCCATCTGTCCGTCTGTCTGTTACCAGGCTGTAGCTATCTCGTCCCTGTAGCCTCGGGGCCAGAATAGGGCTACGGTATCCCCTGCCTGTCGTAAGAGGCGACTAAAAGGGGCTTCCGGGGTTGCAGACGGCTAGAGTAGGAGCTCGAACCGTTCGGTCAGGCAATCCCGGGAAGGACGGCGGTATGTGTCGTCGCATACCGTCGTAAAGACTAGACTGGGTGGTCGGCCCAGCCGCCCATCTGGGAGGAGCCCGATGGGGCAGCACGCTCGGAGGATTCCGGTTGAAGTCGTTTCGAGATCCCGGAGTCCTCCTTTTCAGCGCCGAGGACGGCCACCGGGGGGGTTTTAGTGCGGTAAAAATCCCACATAACCCTGCGTCGCTGCCACGAAAAAAAAGGCTGAACCTATCTATCTCATGAACCGTGATAGCATTTTTTTTATCTGACTGAAGTAGCAAAGTGAGATAGAACGATTACTACTCAGGTAAGACTAATCTACCGTTAATAATAATATACCGTTGACTACAATTTCTTTAGAATGAGTATACCTATTACATTTTCATAAAATAATCATTGTTTATGTTCTCGCCCATCATTGTAATATGCATGCACGGTATGACGACCCTCGTGGCCGAGCGGTTACCATACCGGTCTGACGCGCAATGGGTCCCGGGTTCGAATCCCGGCCAGACAGGTTTCTGAATAGTTTAGATTCATGTTCTGGGTCTGGGTGTTTGTGTATTCGTCTTGTTTGTGTCCATGGTACCCACGACACAGGAGAAAATCCTACTAGGGGCTATGAGCGTAGAAAGCGTGTTAACCGATAACGTAAACATTTCTTTTTTGGGGAAAACTGCTATTTTCTAAAGTGTATATGAAATACATAGATAGCTTATACAATATACAGGCTAATTTTGGAAATATAAAATGATTTTGAGACGGTTAAAAATATAAAGGCCATTATGTGGCACAGGGTATTTTTACCTTAAAAAAGGTGTCTGATCAAAAATAGATATACTGTAACCACGTACAGATAAAAATGTTAATACTACTAAAAATATATTTTTGGTTCTTTAAGAGTTACTAAACGAAGTACCTACTATGACGTGTAGTGTCGTTCTTCAATACCACCATGCCCTCTCTCCTCTTCAAAAGAATCTTAACAAAATCCTAGAAATGCTTGCCTGCCTGCCATATCTTCCTGTGTTATCTTTACAGATGGTAGAACCAGTGAAATTCGACCTGGGAAGCCACCGCCACGCTTATTTCTAGCGTGAAGAATTTCCTGCGTTTCGATGGAAGGGTGGGGTTCCCGGCTCACTTTTATAGGCGACCATCTGAATCCATGGGAATAGCAACGCATCTGTGATTGACTTCAGATAGAACCCATGTTCTATATGTCCATGACTTACCATCAGGTGGACAGCATGCTCGTTAGTTACTTCAATCTTATAAAAAAATATGACACGAAACCATTCTTTGACTTAAGTATCCTTGACCAAACAAAAATTATTACTCTCATAAACTACCCTTACCCGGTGGCTCAGGGGTTTGTTTCAACGCCGGGTGCCATGGTTACCGACGGCCCCGACACGACCTGCAACAAAACAAACTTTATATAATTGTGTTTTACACTACTAGCTAAACCACGCAGCTTCGTCCGCGTTAAAAAATCGATAAATCGTGTCCCGGGGGAATAACATATTTCCCCACAGTAAAAAATAGCTTATATGTTAATCCAGAGTGTCGGCTAACTCCCTACCAAATTTTATGAAAATCGCTCCAGCCGTTTAGACGTGAAGAAATAACAAACATACACACTCGCAAACTTTCGTCTTTATAAAATTAGTATGAAGTATGATGATACTACATCAGTGAATTACTTGTACATAGGTGTTACGTTATAATGAAATGAAATGAAATGTCTTTATTTTTGTATAGACCTACGGGGGCACTTACAAATTGTCAGTTACATTTTTTTTCTTACACTACCGTTAAAATGCGTTTGTTGTATGAGAGCTCCCCTAAATATTTATTATATTCTGTTTTTATTATTTGCTGTTAAAGTGGCTACTGAAATACATATAAATGTATATCGTATGTTCAAATGTCCTCTGTCTAGCTATCACAGTTCATGAGATTTAAACTTGTGACAGACAAACAGACAGCGTGCGTGCCTGGTTGAACCTCGGACCTCCCGATCGAGAGGGCAAGTTTCAACCATTAGGCTAACATTGCTCTTAAAATCGTTTAATAATTAAAAACTTGTTTTAGCAGTCGGTTTTTTGTTGTCATATTAATTTCTTGATTTTGTTATTATTATTTTACATCTTGTCAATATTTTATTCAATTTTATAAAAAAAAAAAAAAACGTTTGTGTGTCGACAACCATTTGACGAATTTTCGTGAACCTACAATCCTAAGTATTTCCTTAGAATTGAAGTAGTAAAAGGCCGTATAATTTCCGCCATTAGGTGTAAGTCATTGGCATTAACTCACTTTTTGTTTTGTAAACTCCCCAAAATAAGTGAAGGGTGAATTTCTAAACCGACCTTTGTTCAACCGAATTCTTAAAACTGAATTAATTAAGGACTTCTCAGTCTGTTTAACGTTTTTTGACAAAAGGAAGAAAAAACAGATTTTTCATTTTTTTGTTGTTTTGTTTTCGTCTTGATTATATTAAACGGTTTGCTTTATATTTTGTTTGGTGATTAAGTACGCTGTTATGTCGTCAGGTGTTAGTTAGAATATTACCGCAATGTTAAGATTTGTAAATAATAAAATGTTTGCAAGGTGGTAGAAATAATACCAATTCCTATACCATCATTACACCTTTTTTGGTTTAGTGGGGGAAACCTTCAAAAGGCATCCGACGCTGTAAGAGCGACGAAGGGTTATGTGGGATTTTTACCGCCGCACTAAAAGCAAGGGTGGCCTTCCTTGGCGCTAAAAAGAGGACTCTGAGATCTCCAAAGGAACGCAACCGTAATCCTCTGAGCGCGTGGCCCCATCGGGCTCCTCCCGGATGGGCGGCTGGGCCCACCGCTCCGTCGCGCCGGTATGCGACCACACATGCCGCCGTCCTTCCCGGGGTTGCTTAGCTGGACGGTTCGAGGACCCACTTTAGCCGCCCGCAACCCCGAAAGCCCCGTTTAGTCACCTGTTACGACAGCCAGGGGATACCGCAGGCCTATTCTGGTCCCGGAACTACAGGGACACCTATGTCAGTTTCCCAACAGAGACGATTTCAATGATGTATAATTCGTCTGTTTGGGCTGTAGCGTTTGCCAAAAAACATATATACGTGAGGCGACCATCATAGTCCTCGCGAGTTGCAACGCATATGTGATTGACTTCTCATGGAAACCATGTTCTGTATGAAGTTGATTATAGATGTCCATGGGCGGCAGGCCACTTACCATCAGGTGGACTGCATGCTCGTTTGCTACTTCAGTCAGATAAAAAACATACTAACATACGCTCGAAAAACATTACGCAGTCGAGTAAAAAATAACGATAACAGTATGCATTACATGGTTCTAGTTAAACCGTTCAATGCAATCGCAGTTAGAACCTTGAACTTAGTGTTAGCTCAGTAAAAAATAACTGTGAAATGATTTTGAACCTTATGTTAGAGTAATAGGTGTGTCCGGGCGAGAATAATCGCATGGCATAATAGGCATAGTTCAATGGCTTGAGAAAAAAGCAGAGGTGTGGAACCTTGCTCGTGATTAGGGTTGTTAACATTTTAACTCTGTTTTAATAATATGCTTTTTATAACAAATGTCTTTATTTTAGGTATTAAAATACATGCATTTAGAGAACTAAAAAGGATAAAAAAAAATACGACGAATAGATAACCTCTTTCCTTTGGGAAGTCGGTTAAAAAATTCTTGCTTTAACTATACATTATACAGTAGATTAAAAATATTATATTTAACAGAGTCACTGAGTTCTAGGACTTAACATGAGATTTTTGAAGACACTATTGTCCTAGCCGGGACCCAAATGTCTTATTCTATCTTACAGTCTTTTCTTTTTGCAAATACGCTAAATATGCAAATTACAATAAGCTATTAAATGAACAGTTTTTATTGTTATTGGTATGAATCTTATAGTTCTTAAAACAAAACATACAAAAATTAATATTATTGTTGATGTTTCCAGCTTTCTTAAATTGCTGTTAAATAAATAAATATGTTTGGAGAGAAAGAACGATATAAGATATTAATACATAATTTATAAAACAAAGTCGCTTCCCGCTGTCTGTCCATATGTATGCTTAGATCTTTCAAATTACGCTACGGATTTTATTGTAGTTTTTTTTATAGAGTGATTCAGGAAGAAGGTTTTTATGTATAATATATGCATAACATAGTGGAGGAACACTGATAATTTTAAATTTTTGACTTTTAGGCGAAAAGTAGTTCGTCGGGTCAAGTAGTTATATATAAAAATTAAAAATGGGGGTCTTTATTATTTGTTTCAACATAAAAACGACTCAATACTAAAAACGTATTATTTATTTAATTATATACACTATATATTTAATATACTATTAAATTGATCGAAAACATTGACTGTCAGCCCTACTGGTAGCATGCCATTGTTACGGTGATTGCATATTTCTTTACGTTTTTTGTTCGCACGAACGATATTCCAGCCGGTACTAATTTCGTAGCCGACTGTACTCTGTATTTATTTGAAACTCTTTTTATGCGGTGGAAGTTGAGTTGCGGAAGATAATGGGCAACTATCCATCGATACCTAAAAAAATCGGTCAATTTCGAGTTAGACTCGTGAATGAAGGATTTCGTACGATTATCTATAAAAACCTTCCTCCTTTCTCCTCCTCCATCCTTTTTAGATAACTTGGCAAGACGCGGTCGCAAGTTTTGATCGAGCAATAAAAAAATGTTTCGATTCGAAATCGATTCGAATTCGAAAAGAATTCAAAAACCGCATATCGTGAATACCCGTTAAATATTAAAAAAAAATGTTTGTTCTATAGCAGCCCCCTTAAATATTTATTTTATTCTGTTTTAGTGATACGAATTTTCAGCCGGTACCAATGACGTAGCCGACTATAGTCTATATTAAATTTCAAACTAGCTGAACCTCGCAGCGTCGCCCACGTTAAAAAAAATCGATCAATCGATTGTCTCGAGGGAGTAAGATTTTTTCCAACAATAAAAAGTAGCCAATATGTTCATCCAGAGTGTGAGCAAACTCCTTACCAAATTTTATGAAAATCGCTCCAGCCGTTTAAACGTGTAAAAGTAACAAACATACACACTCACAAACTTTCGCCTTTATAATATTATAGTATATAGTATATTATGATGTATAGTATAGTATGATACATAGTATATATAGTATGAACTTTATGTGCTGGAAGTATCGGGTAGGCGATCCACCTATTGAGTGGCGGAAGATAATGGGCAACTATCCAGAAGAGAAAAGATGCGTAGCCAGCTCTTATTCGTATTCAGATTTTATATGAATGTTCTATATGAAATTGCTTCATGCATCATCATGGGCGGTGACCACTCACCATCATATAAAAAAAAACACCCTTTCTACGCTCATAGCCCCGCAGTAGGATTTTCTCCTGTGTCGTGGGTACCATGGACACACACAAAGACGAATAAACATACTCCCAGACCCAGAACATGAATCTAAACTCATCATTCAGATACCTGTCTGGTCGGGAATCGAACCCGGGACCCATTGCGCCTCAAACCGGTATGGTAACCGCCCAGTCATCAGGTGGACTGCATGCTTATTTGCTACTTCAATCGTATAAAAAAGACTTCAGGTAATTTAATACTTTTCTAAAATTCACTGTACCCAAAGATCCTACTTAATTAATCTAAAGGTGGTAGAACAAGTGTAGTTCCACCGAGGAAGTACCACCGCATTACCCACTTCTAGCGTAAAGCATTTCTTGCGTTTCGATGGAAGAGTGTGGTTGCCGGCACACTTTTACATGAGGCGATCATCTCAGTCCTCGGAAGTAGCAACGTGTCTGTGTTTGACTTCAGATAAAACCTATGTTCTATATGGAGTTGCTTACGGATGTCCATGGGCGGCAGTGACCACTTACCATCAGGTGGACTGCATGCTCGTTTGCTACTTCATTATTATAAAAAATATATATATAAGATTTAGAAATGTTTGAAACAGGCAATCGGTGTACATTAATTTGAATACATTACAAATACAAATGGAGCAATAAAATATGTATGGGACCTAGTTACGAATAAAATTGATATTATTATAACTAATTACCAGGTTTATATGACCTCGTGTATTACAAGGCCTGACCTTCAATATAATGCTACCATAATCAATATTAAATATGTGAAAATATACATCTAATATATAAAATTCTCATGTCACAGTTTTTGTTGCCATACTCCTCCGAAACGGTTTGACCGATTTTTACCAAATTTTATATGCTTATTCAGTAGGTCTGAGAATCGGCCAACATCTATTCTTCATACCCCTTAAGGGTTGTTCACCCCTAACATTTTTTTTTATTTTTTATACAAAACAACGTTTGTCGGGACAGCTAGTATAAATATAAGGTATATTATTGAGGATTTTCAAAATAAACACAAATTGTTTCTCTGAAAATACAAAGTTTTGTTTTATTATACACGCCTATATAATATTTCACTAATTATTATCATTCCATAGTTGAATACAAATATTGTCTCACCTGAAAATACAAAGAAACGACATTTAAAGTTCACTTATATCGATTCCTCAATTATATCCTTTCATTAATCTTTCTAACACTTTTTCATATAATAAATTGCATAAAATAATTTAAATATCTTCCACCATTTTAGTCTCGCGTCAATTCTTTTTGTGCGACACAGATAAACACAGATACTCACGCGACAAATTTGAATTAATGGAATGTTATGTGACATTTCATTACATAAATGTAATTATAGATTAGGCTCGGAGGATCATGTTTTACTACTGTAATGTTTATACTAATGTACACGTTATGTTTTAGAAATATTGGCAATGGCTGTAATACTGCTTAAGGCAATAACGCGTTTTTGACAAAGACATCGTTATTGCTTTAAATGCAGTTAAATCAAAAAGTTCAAGAAACGTAGACGTCTACATTTTTGGAAAATAAAAGCAATTTTTCTAGTGTTCAAAGAACCCTGTAGTCAGATTTGAAAAACACTTGTTTGTATGAATATTTGTACCATTATTTGCTACTCTTCGTAACTTTCTAAGAACATTTTTAGGATTAATAAATATTTGGTTTGTTGAATGAAGATTATTCTTTTACGAACTTGAGCAAACGCTGATGTTTGCGTTTACATTTGTGATAATGTTTGTTCAATGATACAACCAGTATGCGTTTTGACATTTAGAAAAACAACAAAATATTAAAAAACCATATTGACTTGTTAACCTGTACTATGTATTTAATGTTTAGTCGAATTGATTGATGTTTCTATAAATATTTGCACCAATATTTGCTCCAACAAAAAAGATCATTGGCTGGTTAAGCCAATTGGTATGCAATAGCTTAATAATAATAAAAAATATTAAAATATATTGTTTTTATCCAGAACTGTTTGCACGTAACGCACTTGACTCCAACACAATCTTGAAGCACGTATTGTTATTTCGCGACCTTTCCTCCGTGGGAAGGAGAACATTGCGGTAACAATCATTTTCTGATTTATTATACAGATGATCTAGATTGCGTATGGACTCGTTTGGGTAATTGCTGGTTACCTCGTTCAGTACTTAGTTTATTATGTTTCCTCAAAACAAGTTCTTGTTTTCGTTCATCATTTTAAAGTACATTTCAAAGTATTTCTAGCATAAAGCATTTATTGCGTTTCGATAGAAGGGTGTTGTTGCAGGCACACTTTCACATGAGACGACCATCATAGTCCTCGGGAGTAGCAACGCATCTGTGATTGACATCACGTGGAACCCATGTTCTGTATGAAGCTAATTATAGATGTTCATGGGCAGCAGTGACTATTCACCATTAGGTGGACTGCATGCTCGTTTGCTACTTCAGTCAGATAAAAATAAATAAAAACATTGTAAGTTCAAGTTTCAAATGATGAGTTTGACTAGGGATATATCACCGGTCGTCTCTGTAGTTCCGGGATCAGAATAGGGCTACGACATCCCCTGCCTGTTGTAAGAGGCGACTAAAAGGGGCTTCTGGGGTTGCGGGCGGCTAGAGCGGGAGCTCAAACCATTCGGCCAGGCGATCTCGGGAAGGACGGCGGTATGTGTTGTCGCATACCGTCGTAAAGACTTGACGGGGTGGTCGGCCCAGTCGCCCATCTGGGAGGAGCCAGATGGGGCAACGCGCTAGGAGAATTCCGGTTGACGTCGTTTCGAGATCCCGGAGTCCTCCTTTTCAGCGTCGAGAACGGCCACCGGGGGGGTTCTAGTGCGGTAAAAATCCTACATAACCCTGCGTCGCTCCCACAGCGTCCGGTACCTTTTGAAGGTTTCCCCTCGAGAACAAAAAAAAGGGATATATCACCGCTATATTTATTTCTATCGTAAACCCCTTCCATCGCAGTGCAAGAACAAGCGTTTCGGTGCATTGATGTGAGTGTCGGATTACTTCTATATCAGGCGTACTAATACGGATCTCATGCGGTACCAAAGTATATGCCAAAGAGACAATCAAATTCAGCGGTACAACGTGCTTAGCTAAAATGACACTGCTTATAAAATACCAATACCAAAAAGCCAACGATCTGCTACATCAGAAATGCAAATACATCAGATTCCATCACGTTTTGAACAAAACGATATTGTAGCTCAGATCAAAAAAGATAGACGTCGCCTATTTAACCAGTTTAGTAATACAAAATACCACAATACTCACTAAATACACAGATCACATACAATGCACATTATATCGATTGTGTAAAATACAAATAAGAACATCTGAAGAAATCAAGAAACATATCAGAGATGTTATAGAGCTTTGTAATCGCAACCTATCTAATATCTGAAGTGGAGTCTCAATGACATACGATATAAATGGTTTCAGCCGATTGTAAGTAGTAAGCAAAGTAGAAGATAAAAGTAGTAAGCAAATGATTTAACAGATCAAGGTAAATCATCACCTATATTATATCACCTATCATTGTCGGTAATTAAGTCTAAAAATAATTCGGTATTCGGTAAAGAAACTAAATACCTAGATTTATATTTACTATTTAATATTTATTTAGTTGGGTGTACCAACAAAATAAATACTATTATATTGTATTAATGATAGTTATACATCGATTTTGGTCAAAGTTACCTCAATTTTAGGTACAAACCATCTTTTTATTTTCAATATTATAAATGCGAAAGTTTGTGAGGATGTATTACACATAATTTAAGACAGCAGTGGGAAATTATATATAATGCTATACTACTATTCTTATTATTATACTATTTATATATGACTTTCACACTCAGTCAGTCGCAAGTGGTAGCAAAGCAAAGTTTTGCTCCGCGTTGTTTTACATTTTTGGTCTGAGTACTATTGAATGTCGGACGACAACGGGTCGCTTTTCGTCGATTCAATTTCCGTTATTTCAGCGTATCGAATTACTGACTTAGTATCGTTGTTGCTTTGAGAAAATATTAATATTTATTCTACATATATATATTATTGAAAGGTCTTCTATGATAACGTGTTAGAAGCTCTACTCCCATGATGCCTACTCGAAATCTGCCTTTTTTGCAATATAAAAGTAGCAAATGAGTATACACTCCCAGCAGATGGTAAGAGGCCAATGTTGGCCATGGACACAAGAAATCAACTTCAGATAAGACCACAGTTTTATCTGAAGACTATGTTGAAAAGCCTTTTATCTGATAGGAGTAACAAACGAGCATGCAGTCCACCTGATTGTAAGTGGTAACTGCCGCTCATGGACATCTGTAACCAACTTCATATAGAAAATTCTATCAAAAGTCAATCACAGATGCCTTGCTACTGTCGAGGACTAGGATAGTCGCCTCATATAAAAGTGTGCCGGCAACCTTCTATCGAAACGCAAGAAATGCTTCACGCTAGAAATAGGCGTGGCGGTGCTACTTCCCCGGCCGACCTACACTGGTTCTACCACCTGTTAAAATCATTACGTAGCATTTTTTATAGTTTTGAAGTAGCTTGTCGCGATGCTACTTCTGCAATCCACCTATGGTTGCGTTTATGGCTAACGTCATGCAGGATTCTCACCTTATCTAAGTTTGACCACAGGTAGATTGCAGAAGTAGTTTTGCAACAAGCTACGTCTAAATTCTAAAAAAATCTGATGGGATGAATTGTTTATTAATATTTGTTGAATTGATATGGTATGGCTGGGTATGGGTTGGGCTGTTCAATAAAAAAAAACGCTTTCTACACTCATAGCCACACAGTAGGATTTCCTTCTGTGGCGTGGTTGCCATGGACACACACAAAGACGAATACACAAACACCCAGACCCAGAACAAGATACTAAACTCATCATTCAGATACTTGTCTGGCCGGGAATCGAACCCGGGACCCACTGCGTGTCAGACCGGTATGGTAACCGCTGCGCCACGCGGGTCGTCAATGTCAATAGAATTTTGTATTGATAAATAGAAGCAATTTTTTTATTAAGATCTGATAAGAAACTCGGCGGGTGTGTTTTTGCGTCGTAATCATAAATATTTTTAGCAGTTGTAAAGTGGTGTTGTGTGTGATGGTATCCTGGTACCAAGACACATTTACAAGGGATACTCAAACAATAAATGGATAATAAAAAGAAACAAAAATACAATCACTTCGTTTTGTGTTTTCTTCTAAAGTGAAGTATCATAGAGAAATGCAATACGTCTGATGTTTGGTTGGATTGTCTCGTGCATTCTTGGCAGCGACGCAAATAATTAATTGTTGTTTTGCGCGCAACAAAGATGGCCATTTTTATTAGCTTTTTATTAGCTTCACCTGTATGTTTGTTTGTAACCGACTTCTTTGGGCGCGATTTTGACCCACTTTAAACGGTCAGATTTCGTTCAAACTTTGTAGATTTATTAAGGACCGATGACAATACAATAATTTGATAAAATTATTCCATTTTTTAATTTGACTAAAAAGTAAAAAATAAGTAATAGTTAAAAAAAAACTAAAGAACACGCTTTTTATAGAAAACCGAACTAAAAAATAGAAAATAAATTTAAATGAATTTAAATTAAGAAAATAGTGTTAAAAATTTCAATGAATATAAATTAATAATAGTGGGAATAAAAAAAAAATATTTTATTTTAAAAAAAGCGTGAATTTATATTCATTGAAATTTTTAACACTATTTTCTTAATTTAAATTCATTTAAATTTATTAACCTGTCATAATAAACTGTGACCGAAATCTTTTAGCAAACGATTTTTTAAAGGTGATAACAGCACGGTTCGACAAGGAGGGGTGCAATCTTCAAACCTGTATCTAACGTGAAATTCTCGCGTTTCATGGTAAGATTATCGATGCCGACTAAATTAAATAGGAGACAAGGGCGCCTTCACATTAGGTTGCAACTAGCGCGGCCGCAGCGCGTCAGCCGCGCGACTGTAACGGATGCTTTCTTATTATTGAAATTATTATTCATTATTTATTATTTTTTATTATTATTTCACTTATACAATTAAGCGCGTCACCCTAATCTGAAAATTTCCTGCGACTATAGTAGTAATAAGAAAGCATTCGCAACCCCCCTGCCCCCACCCCACACTACGCCACTGAATGGACTGCACATTTGCTTTCAAATGTATAAAAAAGATTAAGCACCGGATATATTGGATTTGTCTACGTGAAGCTGATCAAAGATGGAAACTATTTCAGAGAACTAAGACGACGCCTATACATACATAAATAAGACATAGTCTATTGCATACTTCGAGAAAGTCTACAAATTTACTATCATATAATGGCGGAGCGGTTACCATACCGCTCTGACGCGCAATAGGTCCCGGGTTCGATTCCCGGCCACACAGGGATCTGAATGATGTTTTTAGATTCGTGTTCTGGGTCTGGGTGTTTAGTGTATTCGTCTTGTGTGTGTCCATGGAACCCACGACACAGAAAATCCCAATGAGGGGCTACGAGTGTAGAAAGCGTGTGTGTATGTGTGTGTTTCAATATCTATTATAGGTACGTACCTATCTTATTTAGGGAGCTTGAATAACAAAGAGCCATAACCTAATTTTAGATTTCTTCGATTGCCGACTGTTGCAATGCGATCGAGGGGTTCAAGAGCTGATCCTGGCCTATTTATAGATCTGACTCCATACTCTCCATCCCATTAAACTATAAATAAATGCAATCTGTGATCTACTGTCTGTAGTTCTGTACTCATTTTATTTGAATGATGCACTCATGTATTTATGGACGAGAGTAATTATGGGTTGATTTTAGCTAACGATGCGGAGACTATACCGTTTTGACAGGTTGAGTTCCGGGTTCGATCCATGGGAGCCGGATATCTATTACGATTTACATTTAGTACGCTTTGGGTTTCTGTACTTGTCGTTATCTATGATGTCCACGACATGGTGTTTACAGGTGGTTGAACCAGAGTAGTTCGACTGGGGAAGTAGCACCACGTATTTCTACCGGTGTTCTTGCGTTTCGGTGGAAGAGTGCGGTTGCCGGCTCACTTTTATCTATCTTTAGAATAGTTAATAAGTAAAGGTGAAATACATAGAGCTGTAGAGCGGACATCGTAAAATTTTCATACTAAAACTTTCGGTCCACTTCGCACTGACACAATCTTAATGGAAGGTAGAACCAGTGTAGTCTACCAGGGAAATACTACCACCACACCTATTTTATGCGTTAAGCAGTTCTTGGGTTTCGGTGGAAGGGTGTAGTTGCGGGCTTATTTTTATATCAGGCGACTATCTTAGTCCTCGGGAGTGGCAACGCATCTGTGATTGACTTTAGATAGAACCCCTGTTCCATACAAAGTTGCTGTCAGATGTCCACGGGCGGCAGTGACCACTTACGATCAGGTGAACTGTATGCTCGTTTGCTACTTAAATCGTAGAGAATAAAAAAAACAACGGAGAAGCCCCAAGTTACAGATATAAAAATAAAATTAAAAATATGAGACATTAGTAAATTATCTAGGTAATGTTAGTTCTGATGTAAAGTTCTATTTTACGACAAGGTCGCTTATTGTTATATCGGCTACCGAAATAAACCCATTATTGTTACCAGGCAACGATCTCCTCTGAACTAATAAGGTTTAAGGAGTAGGAGCCAAAAATATTTTAAGTACATTGTTTAGTACTATCATTTTTTTGTCCTCGAGGGGGAATCCTTCAAAAGGGACCCAACGCCGTGGGAGCGACGCAGGGTTATGTGGGATTTTTACCACACTAAAACCCCCTCGGTGGCCATCCTTGGCGCTATAAAGAGGACTCCGGGATCTCGAAACGACCGCAACCGGAATCCTCTGAGCGCGTTGCTCCATCGGGCTCTTCCCAGATGGGCGGCTGGGCCCACCGTTCCGTCTAGTCTTTACGACGGTATGCGACTACACATACCGCCGTCCTTCCCGGGATCGCCGGACCGAACGGGTCGAGCTCCCACTCTACACTTACCTACGTACCACATGATTGAATAGTGAAATGTGTCTAAATTTAGGTTAAAATGTGGCTTAAATCAAAAGTGATGAACTTTTGATTCATGCCTGATGATTTACCATTAAGTTAATTATCCGCGGTAAATTAATTAATGGGAAACTGTTTGAAAATTAGTGTACACCTATTGCGTTCACAGGTTATATTAATTTCTCCTTAACCATATTAATTAGTTGGTATCCATATTAGTTTAGGTTATGCTTTTAATAACGCTTAAATTGGAACATTAATTACTGAATCGCTTATCGATATAATTCGTGTAATTTACATCAACCTTATAATATGCAAGGTAGTAGAACAAGCATGTTAGATAGAGATACGTATTACTACTATTAAAACCGACCTGAGACGACCTGACGATCTGCGTGGTAGAGCGGTTACCACACCGGTCGAATGCGCAATGGCTCCCGGGTTCCCGGCCAGACAGGTATCTGAATGATTAGTTTAGACTCATGTTCTGGGTGTGGGTGTTTGTATATTCGTCTTGTGTGTGCCCATGGTACCCATGACACAGGAGAAAATTCTAGTTTGGGGCTATTATGAGTCTAGAAAGCGCGAAAGCCTGAAACCTATTGCTCGAGTGAAGCAGCTCTTGTTTCAGTTACAGGTTATCGGCTCATATTTATTATGGCTACCAATCTAAATCTTTGAGCGTTGCAACGCATATGCGACTGACTTTAGAACGAACCTTTGGTCTATATGAAGTTGCTTACAGACGTCCATAGGCTCACAGACGGTTACTTACCAAGAGGTGGACTATGTGTTGTTTGTTCCTCCAATTTTATAAAAAAATATGTGTTATTTTTTATGCTGTGTATCCAGTTATAGTATGGTAGGTAGGGTGGCTCGTGCAAACACAAACTATTACCATCAAATAGAAACTATTACAAAGAATAGTATGTAGGTATCACTACATAGTATAAAACAAAGTCGCTTTCCGCTGTCTGTCCCTATGTACCTACGCTTAGATCTTTAACACTAAGCTACGGATTTTAATGTAGTTTTTGAAGTGAAACTTCTTTATCGGGGTTGGAAAAAAAATTAGTGTAACATTTTTTCGTTACGCGCCATCTTTTTCCGTTACGCGCCATCTTTTTCTTATCCCTACCACGCGTGATATTAGATAGATTATTATAGATTAGATTGTTAGATAAAGTTTAATAAAAGCCTTTTATTAAACTTTATCTAATTTAACTTTATTTAACCAATTTCTGTAAAGTTGCATATAGTAAATAATTTTTTGAAAAATAACGTCATAAAGAAGTTTCACTTCTTACGAGTGTACGCTAGTACACGCACACATTTTTTTATTTTAAATACATAAGAGTGATTCAAAGGAAAGGTTTTTATGTGTACATGTATAATATAGTAGAGAAACCACTTGATAACTTATGATTTTTGTCTTTTAGGCGGTACGAAGTTCGCCGGGTTCAGCTAGTTACATATATTTTTATTATATACTGTATAAATTAATTCAGTAAATTTGTGGTAGTTTGTGTTTACTATTTACATGTGTACCAAAAATTATTACTATTTCCAAGAGTTGATTGGCGGAGAAGGCTAAGTATTACGCATTAAGTTTACTCTAGTAACCCTTAATTTAAGGAGTAAGTAAATAACTAAGTAAATTCCTTTTATTTATAACCTAATATAATACACACCTTTCCTAACCTATGTGTGGGCAGATTCTAATTCAACATCCATGTATGTTATTGGCTCATTACTTCCATTACACGCTTACTCGGAAACATTGTAAACATTTACGGCATACAATTCTATATGTTCGTTTACATCCATTTGTAAAGTAAATTGCGTTATTAGTGGCTCTAAATCACACCCACTATGCGTAGGAGTACCTTTAAAAGGTGTGTCGTAATAACTACATAAGTGCCCATTCATACGTACCACCGATCCTATTGCAGTGACAAAGTTAATGCTTTAAACTCATTCTACACTTTTATTTTATCCTGCGTCGTAGGTACTATGGACACACACAAAGACGAATACACAAACACCCAGACACAGAACAAGAATCTAATCTCATCACCTGTTTGGTCGGCACTCGAATCCGGGACCCACTTTTCAGACCGGTATGGTAACCGCACCGCCACTGGGGTCGTCAGTAAGCGAGTCTTGGGTATGTGTGAAAAGCATAGCTGTAGTTTCTTGTAATAACTACAATGGTTTTATTTACTACTACAAAGGTTTTATAACATAGAAGTAGCAAGAGAAACTAAGAAGAGCTTCCTCCTGAGGTATTCCCGTAGCCCTATGACATGGGGTTCTTCATAAAAGGTGTAAAAAGAGCCCTCCTTCAAAGCCGGCGATGCATTGGCGACTCTTCTGGTGTTGCAAATATCTTTAGGCGGCGGTGACTGCTTTACACCAGGTGGCCCGCCTGCCTTATCGTTAGGTCCAACTAAAAAAAAATAAACCAGAAGGCAGTCTAGCCGATGGTAAGTGGTGCTGCCGCCCATGAACATCTGTATGCTACTTCAGACAGACCAAGTGTTCCATCCTAAATAACCAAATGTATTGCTGCCTGTGAGGACTAAGATGTTCGCTTCATATGACAGTATCTTATAGCAAAGATCTTTTGGCGAAGTGGCTTTACCTTTCCCCTAGCGGCTAATAATTTGTAAAAGTCGAAACGAATTAAGGAACATTTTATTTATACCTCAGGAGCTTTTTCGCTTGTATATGCATCGTAATTATTAACATCTCGTACGATAGTTTGGACGATAAAATGTAATGCATTTGAAAAGAACTCTTCACACTTTGCGCTAGCTCACGCTTACAAATGAGGTTTGGTTATGGTACGTGTGAATAGGCACTAATATTTGCCTTTAACGGCAAATTTGATATAGCAGATATTAAGTTTCATCATTACAAATAACGGAAAAGAATGAATATTTCAGTAAATATTTCTAAATCCCGTTATTATAACTAAGTTTTTATTGCGTAAATTATTCTATTAATACATGAAGCAAAAACTTGTGAAGCATTTTTAGTAATATGACGCCGACGGATTAGTATGAAATTTTGCACGGTTATAGTGGACGTAGAGAAGGAGTGCAGAATGTTGATATTTTTTTCAAATAATGCATATATCATACATAAAATCAACTAAAACATATTACACACACTACCGTGCATTTGTCACTAACACGTACATAATAAACAAAATAGAACATTCAATGTCTTACTATGAAAACAACGTTAGAAATGTCAGATGTCTTTGTCAAAATACCGCTATTGCTTTTAAATGCGTCTTAAATAATTAAACTTCTTTTTATATTTTTGAATTTGAGAAATATTATTACTTTGGACAATATGAAGTTTAGTTTTTTAATTTAAATTACGGTCGAATTTCGAACGATGCTACGGGTGGCTAGTTTAAGTCAATATTTCCAAATTCCGTTATAATAACAAAGTTATTGTTGCGTTAAGAAACGGTATTGTATGTGACCTTTACGAATATGTTTTTGCGTGTCGCGAATTTCATAGCTTATTGATGTGCAAAATTACTCTTATAGGTATAACATGTACTTTGAATAAGAATAGTTTTTGTACTGATTTATTTCAGTGCCGGATTAGCCAGAGTAGCAAATGCTACGGGCCCCGCGACTAGAGGGGCCGCGCGGCCCAACACCTATTTATATTTTACTATCTTTGCTATCTTGAAAATCTTAAACTGAAAGAAGTAGATATAAGAGTGTCATCTCTAAATTTTCCCAGATGAAATCCAGAAAAGAGTACTTGTAACAGTTTTGTTTTGATTAATACCCTTACTTTTAAGGTGGTAGTACCAGTGTAGTTCGACTGGGGAAGTACCACCGCCACACCTATTTCTAGGGTGAAGCATTTCTTGCGTTTCCATAGAAGGGTGTGGTTGCCGGCACATTTTCACAAGAGGCGACCAACATAGTCCTCGGGAGTAGCAACGCATCTGTGATTAACTTCAGATGGAACCCATGTTCTGTATGAAGTTGATTACAGGTGTCCATGGGCGGCAGTGACCACTTACCATCAGGTGGACTGCATGCTCGTTTGCTACTTCAGTCAAATAAAAAAAAAAAAAAACTTAGGCAAACTATGAGCCTCCTGTCAGAATTTGCTACAGGCCCCGCGCTGGTTTAATCTGGCACCGATTCTATTGCTACTTTTTTGGTATGGAAAGATTTAAGCGGTCACTGTTTGGATTTGATTGAGTCACTGTTTGATAGCCTAAAATTGAACCTCGGCATTTCAATCGACAGTTTACCGTTCGAATCCCAGGCATACACCAATATTTCTTCTTCCCGTGAATGTGTCCCGTGTATGTGTTGTGGAGTGGCGCCATTTAGGGGAGGCCTATGTCCAGCTGTGGACCTCAAAAGGCTGATGGATGGATGGATGACAGTGGACAAAATCCAGGAGAGCAACAGCGTGTGTTTAACATCAATACTCACTGCAATTACTAACAACTACAACAGTGACTACTTACTTTCAGTTGTACTGCAAGCAAATGAGCATGCAGTCTGCAGTCATACATCTGTAAACTTTATAGGTATAGAACATAGGTTCTATCTGAAGTCAATCACAGATGTGTTGCTACTCCCGAGGACTGAGATGAACGCCTCATAAAGAAGTGTGCTGGCCACCACACCTTTCCAACGTAACGCAAGAAATGCTTAAAGCTAAAAATAGGTGTGACGGTTGTTTTTCCCCGGTAGGACTACACTAGTTCTACCTCCTTCTATTAAGATTGTGTCAGTGCCAAGTTGGTCGAAAGTTTTCATTTGAAAATTTTACGATGTCTGCTCTAAATCTCTATGTATTTCACCTTTACATGACTTTTTTTTTTTTTTTTTTTTTTTTTTTTATATTAAGACCTAACGATAAGGCTGACGGGCCACCTGATGGAAAGCAGTCACCGTCGCCTATGGACATTTGCAACACCAGAGGAGTCGCCAATGCATCGCCGGCTTTGGAGGAGAGCTCTTTTTACACCTTTCTTGAAGAACCCCATGTCGTAGCGCCCCGGGAATACCTCAGGAGGAAGTTCATTCCACATCTTGCACGTCCGCGGCAGGAACGAGCGCGCAAACCGAACCGTGGATGACCGCCACGAGTCCAGTTAATGCGGATGGAACCTCATCCGTCGGCGAGTGGTGCGATAAAGGAAGGGTGATGTGGGCACCAGATCAAACAGTTCCTCGGAACACTCACCATTATAAAGCCGGTAGAACACGCAAAGGGAACCTATGTCCCTCCGCAAGCTTAAGGGTTCTATCCGATCGGTGATCCTTGGGTCGTTGACGATTCGGACCGCTCGCTTCTGTACGGAGTCAAGTGGGTTGAGTTGGTACTGTGGCGCTCCAGCCCAGAGATGCGAGCAGTACTCCATGTGGGGCCTTACTTGTGCCTTATAAAGCAGAAGAAGATGCCCCCCAGTGAAGTACTGCTTGGCTCTGTTAAGAACGCCCAGTTTTTTAGATGCCAACTTGGCTTTACCTTCCAAATGACTCCGGTACTGCACATCACACGATATGTCAACTCCCAGGATCCCCAAGCTTTTATTAATGGTGAGCGGAATTTCCTGAAACTTTGGCGCTACAACAAATGGGGTTTTTTTAGCGGTAAACGCGCAGACTTGTGTCTTCGTGGGGTTGAACTCAACAAGATTAAGTCGACCCCATGTCGAGACTCGCTCCAGAGAGTTCTCGATTTCAGACACAAGTCGGATTCTACTTTCTTCCACGAGTGTCCGAGAGGCGTTCGCACGGCCTGTGTATGCAACATCTCCCGTGCTGTCATCTGCATAGCAATGCATGTTGCTGATTTGTTGCAACATGTCATTGATATGCAGAATAAACAGTGTGGGAGAGAGGACGGAACCTTGAGGTACACCAGCATTAATAGGTTTCGTGTCTGAGCAGCACCCGTCGACTACGACCTTGATGTACCGCTCAGACAAGAAGCTAGCCGTCCACGTGCACAGCCTCTCGGGGAGACCGTAAGATGGAAGCTTCGCGAGAAGGGCCCTGTGCCAGACCCGGTCGAAAGCCTTGGCAATATCTAGGCTCACTGCCAATGCCTCTCCGTTGCTCTCAATGGCTTGCGCCCAGCGGTGTGTGAGATATACCAGAAGATCACCAGTTGAACGGCCCTTGCGAAAACCGTATTGGTGGTCGCTGATCAACTGGTGGTCCTCGAGGTACCTGAGGAGCTGTGTGTTTATAACACGCTCCATTACCTTTGAGAGCAAGGAGGTTATTGCTATTGGCCTATAATTGGCCGGGTCACTTTGGTCACCTTTTTTGGGTACAGGGTGAACAAGGGCTACCTTCCACGAAGACGGTACTTGTCCTGTGGTGTAAGAAAGCGAGAATAAGCGCGTTAAGGGAGTCAACTCGGGAGCGCACGTCCTCAACACCACTGCGGGAATTCCGTCTGGCCCACTCGACTTCTTGACATCAAGGGACAGTAGAGCTCGCCTTACGGCCTTTTGGGTGAAGCGTATATTAGGCATAGAGCTCCCACACCGCGGGATGGTAGGCGGTGTGGCTCCCCCGTCATCAAGGGTCGAGTTTGAGGCAAAGTGGGTGCCCAGAAGAACGGCTTTTCCCTTTGCCGTATGGGCCAGAGAGTTGTCGAGATTCCGAAGGGATGGAAGTGAGGATCGGCAGAAATTACCCTCGACAGCTTTGGCCAGCGACCAGAAGGCACGACTCCCGGAGGGGTAACCTAGTAGTCGCTCGCCAATTCTGCCGACGTGCCTAGACTTCGCCTTAGCCATATGCTTCTTTGCTGACCTGGAGGCAGCATTGAAAGCAGTTCGAAGCTCGGGGTACTTCGGATCCTTGCACGCGTGCGCAGATGCCCAGGCTTGATATGCATCTTGCTTAAGACTTAACGCCTTAGCGCAAGATGCATCAAACCAGGGCTGACTCCGCCCTCCGACGGCCACGACAGAGTTCGGAATGAAGCACTCCATACCCTGCCGCAACACATCGGTCACAGAGTTAGCGCACGTGCTAGGATCACCCGAGACGAAACACAGCTGCCTCCATGGGTACGAAGCCAGGAATTCCCGGAATCCGTCCCAGTCTGCTGACCTATAGTGCCAAACTTGTCGCCTCCCGGGGGGACGAGTCCCTACGGGTGGCGTCAAGGGCACCGCAGAGCTCACCAAGCAATGGTCAGAAGTGCCTAGTGGGGCCCCGACTTTCACTTGGTAATCCGCAGGGTGGGTAGTCAGCAGAAGGTCTAGCAAGGAAGCAGTATGGGTCTCTATATCAGGTACCCTAGTAAAACCGGGTACAACTTGAGAGAGCCCATATGCCAAGGAGAAGTCGTATGCAGTCCTCCCGGCGAAGTCAGTGACACGGGAACCAAGCCAGTCAACATGGTGAGCGTTGAAGTCACCCAAAATCACTAACTCCGCCGAAGGGCACTGCTGCAGCACTCTGTCGGTCGCCCACTGGACGTGCTCGAATAGTCGAGTTGTCTCTACATCTCCGCTATAGGACCTATATAGGCACGCGTAGATACGGGTATGCCCCCCAACGTCTACGCGCAGCCACAACAAGGATAGGTCCTTGTCTTCCAGGCAGGCGAGACGGCGACAGCAGATGTCTCCCCGAACATACACACAAACCCCGGCTCGACGCCTAAAAGCGTGCTCAAGATTATAGCCGGGGTACTGAAGATACGATGTGTCGTCCGGAGTTGATATTTGCGTCTCCGTCAAAAAGAGAAAAGCCGGCTTTGCCGTCTCGAGATGGTGATGGACAGCATTCAGATTGGAATGGACCCCCCTGATATTGCACATGTCCACAATAAGTGTGGAGGGAGTAGCCGCTGTGCATACTTTTTTCTTTTTTTGCCTTGCCATTGATTTTTTTTTTAAAAGAGTAGGGACTAGAAAGGATTTGCAATGCTCCGTCAACGCTTCACAGGTTAAGATGTGGGTCTCCCAACACCGTGCCTACGGAAGTGATGTGGGATGCTGGCGCGGGGGACGGAAGGGCCCCCGGTCCCCCCCGTGCACGACTGCCTGGCTCCACACCGGTCTCTTACTCCGGCAAGACAGCCATGCAACAGGACTTTACACCGGTTGGCGGGACAGCCTCCCGGGCCAGAGGATGACTAACTACCATTCTAAAATTGAAGCGTTATTATCAAATAAACTTCCTTGTCGCAATCATATTCAAACAATCTAACTTTGCCTGATTAGTTCAACTTCGATAGTTATTCGATTATGTTGTAGGTTCAACTAGGTCATTCGATTGTGCCTTAACGGGTCAATTGTTTTTGCTAATTGAATGCCAGTTGGCTAATGCATTTGTATATTTCTATATCAACTTAGTTTCTTACTGGGTATATATAAATTAATAATGCTTTAAAAAAACACGCTTTCTACACACATTGCCCCACAGTAGGATTTTCACCTGTGTCGTGGGTACCATATACACAAGACGAATACACAAACACCCAGACCCAGAACACAAATCTAAACTCTACCTGTCTGGCCGGGAATCGAACCCGGGAACCACTGCGCGTCAGACCAGTATGCTAACCGCACCGCCATGCGGGTCGTCAAGGCTTAAAAAAACACGCTTTCTACACTCATATCCCCACACAAGGATTTTACGAATAAACAAACACCCAGACCAAGAACAAGAATCTAAACTCTTCATTCAGATACCTGTCTGGCCGGGAATCGAACCCGGGACCCACTGCGTGTTAGACCGGTATGGTAACCGCTGCGCCACGCGGGTCGTCGATTGATCCATCCTTCATCCAAAAGTTACGATTAAAATAACAAGCGCAAGAAACACAGGAACGGCTGTCTGTTGCCCTGTTAGCTCCAAAATCCAGAATGAAATTTAACCTTCCTCCATTTAAATGTCTCACATCCAATCCAAGCATCAGTCATCAACATAATGGAATGCCAGTGGATTCCCTCAAGTGAGACTCGGCTCGTAGCGTGCTGACGACGCAATCTTCGTGTCTCGTTGTGCGTGAAGGCGAATTATATGGCTCGCTTTACATTCAGGGCTTCAGCTTTATGTCTTGTTATGGGTTTTCTGTAGATGCTTTTGAATTTAATTTTGTAGTATCATTTATGATTTAAGTTCTGCTCTTTTCAGAATAATGTATTTTACTCCTTGCACACCAGTTGACGTACATCTCTTCACACGACTAAAATAGCATTAGCATAGCGCTTTTCTAATTGGGAAATGGTCTTTACCAATTCTTTTTTTCATTTTATCTTCATTTCCCGTCGTTGGGATTTCTCTCTCGTTAGAAAATAAACGTCCTCGGTTTAGATGTTTTAATAAGTAACGCCATCTATCAAAAAGATTATCGAATTTTATTGCTTCCTGAGATCGTTATATCTGTGGTCCGAAATAATTCTTTATAATCATGTCTGTTTATAACTAACTTAGTGTCTTTAAATTAATTTCCCATTGGGTGGCAGCAGCTTATCTGTTTGTCAGAATTAACCAATTTGCTTTATTATTCACACTATTAGTCTCAATCAGTAAAGTCTAGTGTAGACTAGTATTCTCGATCAAAGAGGCCCTCTCAATAAATTCAACCTCGGGTCGATTCCGTATCTTCTAAAGAGGGATTGCTACTAAAGTATTAATGCTAAAGTCTTGAGTATTTTAAGCTTTTCACAAACGGACAGTTTCGTAAGACTATAAACGTTCCTTCGGTAGTTTTCTGCGATAAATCGTTAAATTCTTGAATTATTCGTGTTGTTTGTCTCTACTTGTTCGCTAGGAATTTGCAATGTTGATAATTTTGCATGTTTCTCAATATACCGACGTTTATCTTTTCTGTTGTATCTTCGTTAGTCTGCAGTCTCCTCACTCTCTCAAATATTCGAATCTATTTGGATGTTACTTTTATTTTTATTATTAATTTAAAATTTCCCTGGGATGTTCCCCTTCGCCGTTATAGGAAGTGATAATGCCGTGACCACGATCCATGCAATGGAGTAGTAATATTAAATACTAGATATTTCCCACAACTTCACTCGCTTTTATCAATTGTTAATCAAGAACTGAATTCGACCGGTAGTTTTTTCGTGGAAAACTGATATAAGCACATAAATACATATAAACTTTCGTATTTATGATAAAAAATTAAACAAGACAAAGAAATGATAAACCGCATAATATGAATATATGCTACACATTTAAAATTAAAATATGTGCACATGACATTTTCAATATAACATAGGTATTGTTTAGTAAAAATACTTTACCTCAATGTACGGAAGGTCGACGGGGCGACTTTTTTATTGCTTGACATTTTCGGGTGTAACCTTTGCATGATGAATGAGGGTACAATGTACCTACCTAAGTTCTATAGATAGTCAATATAACCGGTATTTTCAATATTTATACTTTGGTATTAGGTAGATGTACCAAAGTATAAATATTGAAAAAAAATATTAGGTAAAAGTATTAGGTAGATTTAGAGCAGTGATAGCCTAATGGTTGAAACTTGCCCTCTCGATCGGGAGGTATGAGGTTTAAACCCAGGCACGCACCAATGATTTATGTGCGTATTAGAAATTATCACTGCTTTTCGGTGTAGGAAAACATCGTGAGGAAACCTAAACACCCGATAGTTTAAAAAAAAAAAAAAAACTCGGAGGTGTGTGAAGTCCACCAATTCGCACTTGGCCAGCACGGTGGACTCTGGCCTAAACTCTCTCATTCTGGGAGAAGACCCGTGCCCAGCAGTGGGCCAATAATGGGTTGATGCGAAGCGATTACGTACATTTATAAAGTGTAGGTACAATAAATATGATAACACAAGGAATGATATGATATGTCTAACGCACGACAGTTGCAAATAATTAACAACAAAAGATAATGATCCAAACGACTGCATATATTGTAATTAATACAACCTGCTCAGTTCTAATATATTAAAATGGCGATGGAAGAAGAAAAGGAAAAGGTGACACAAGAAATATTCCAGGAATATTTGCTTAAGACAAATTTGTCTATAGGGCACATTCAATTTTGTTTTGAAGACTATCAATTCGTATTTTTCGAGGCACAGCAGTTGGCAAAGCATTCCACTAGCAGTACCTACGGATTATGAAAGACGAAGCAATTAGAACTAATTTAAAATTAACTATTCTTTTATTGCACCATGCCCCAAAAGATGAAGTTCCATTCGCACCCATTAGTAATCCTATAATATCCCACCCAATATTATCACATTGCTGTGCATAGGTCCTCAGAATGAGTTTTAGACCATAATCTTAGACTTAGTTGATATTATACACCTTTCAATATTTTTATAAAGAACTCTCAGGTATACATCCTCACGATGTTTTTATTCCACCACGTGTCTAACGAATTTCAAATACGCATATGATTTTAGAAAAAAAAAACAGTGTTACCTGCCGGGGACTCAACCCTCAGAACATCGATTGATACGCCGATTTCTACTATTACACTATCGCTGTTGTTTTTTTTTTTCTGATTGAAGTAGCAAACAAGCATGCAGTCCACCTGATGGTAAGTAGCCACTGCAGCCCATGGACATCTGTAAGCAACTTCAAATAGAACATGTGTTCTTTCTGAAATCAATCACAGATGCGTTGCTATTTCGGAGAAATAAGATGGTCGTCTCATAAAAAGTGTGCCGGCAACCACACCCTTCCATCGAAACGCAAGAAATGCTTCACGCTAGAAATAGGTGTGCTAGTAATAGTTTAATTACCAACATGAATGCCACAGCAGCACTCAGCAGCAAACTGGTTTCCATGCATATGATAGTAGTCAATATGTTTCGCCATTCGTAATCCAATACACGAAGTTTGACCCAAAATGCACGGTTTGATTTATCCGACCGTAATGCTGTATTTACAATGTAAGGAGATTGTAATTTTACAAAGTTACACAATTTTAGTTACCATCAAGTATAAATAATCCAAAGTAAGTAAAAAGAGTGCATAAAGCAAACGATTCATCCATTATAATCCCATTGCATAGCACGGGTCTTCTCTCAGAATGAGTGTTTAAGCCCATAGTCAACCGCGCCGGTCGTGTGTGATTTTTGCACCTTTTGAACCTTTGCAAACTTGCAATGTTTATTGAACGCTTAAATTTCCCATACCTTGCATTGTATACAGCATTGGTGAGCATAAAACGTAAACAGCAATCGCTTTAAAAAAACCTGATAAACTCCTACTTAGGTTACACTTTTTAACGGATACGTTACGAAGTTATATTACCGTTTAACACTTGAACTAACCGATTAACAACTGTTTTATGGCAGAGAATACGTACTGGTAGCACAACATGAGTTGAAACACGGATTTAACCACCTTTAATTACTTACACCAATTCGCACTTGGCCAGCGCAGTGGACTATGGCCCAATACTCTCTCATTCTGAGAGAAGACCCGTGCCCAGCAGTGGGACAATAATGGGTTGTACCCCAATTACTTACAACATGCTTTATCAACTTATTTAGAGTCCATTATGAACACGTCCTACGTTCCATTAGGCATATAACCGTGTTTTCCATCAATCCGAACCCTGGACAGCTGCCAAACTTTCACTCATAGCTGCAATATTACTGCACATCTGTAGCCACTAGAAATAATATTTTCCTTCCAATGAATCATAACTAAAATGGGATAGCGTAAACAAACAAACCATCCAATTTTGTCGCCGTATGTAATAAAAATATTGTGGGTGATAATATTGCACGTAGTCTATGAAAATAAACTGTCCCTTCCATATGTGCTTTATTATTTTAAGAAATAGAAGTAGCAAGCGAGCACACAGGCCATCAAATGCTAAGTGGCTCATGGTAATTTAAAATCAAATAAGATAGCCATAGGTGAGATGCTACTCCCAAGCAGTGGCCATCGCCCACGGTCTCACGACCTCACGAGGCCTCAAATTTTTCAAAGACACCATCCAATGGAAGCATGCCGTAAGGCTTCGCTGATAGGAGTTTGCCCACGTCTACTTGATCCGCGCTACGCTACTGCCCCTAACTATATTGAAATGTCTAGGACAAGTACATCTTCATTACATCATTCATTCGTTCTAAGGCCGAAATAGGTGTGGCAGTGGTACAACAGGAGTCACAGCCTAAAATGGCTTACAACTTTCTTAAAAAAAAAACAAATAAGGATTACTTTGGAATATCTCCTATAAGTGTCTTTCTCTTACCAGACCCTTCGTACTGGAATTAATCTTCAAGAAATAGACGAGGCGGTGGTGATTCCGTAATCGCAGGAGTTTTCACTACCTTTATACCTTAAACCATCAGTGTAGCATTACTTTTAAATGCACTTATTTCAAGGGATAAGTCATTAAAAAATTTAAGTCAATAAATCTACCGTAGTGAAACTTCAAAACAGATACAGTCTAGATCATATAAGTTTATTTCTACGATAGCAATATAAAGATAGTTTTTGTTTATCGTCCGTACACGACTCAGTAATCCTGAAACCGGTCGAATCTATATGACTCACAGAAATTCAGTGTAAATTCCTAATCTATTCAACCTAATCCCACTGTCTGGCCATTTGCCAAACTTTCACTCTTGCTGTGTTGCAAGAACCATCCGAAGCGCGTAGACAGAACATATTTGCCATGCAATCCAAAGCACACATTTTTCAATGGCTACCGTAGAAATGTTTATGGATATAGCTTTGACCAACTTTCAAAGACTAAAGTTAACTTTTCAGACAATTCCATATTTCTTAAATCTAGCGATACAGCTAATGGATGCCTTGATGGGAAGTATTCACCGTCTTCTATGGACATTTGCAACATCAGAATTGTCGAAAATGCGTCAGCGGTCTGTAGGACCTCTTATTACTCATTTTTCGCACCAAAAATATGTAATAAGCGTTTAATATAAACGTCCTCATATAACCGTACAATAAGGGACTAAGACCAATAAACCACCGCGATAGATAATTAGTCTTTTCAACCTCTTAGTTCAAACCTCTTCATAGGTTCGAAAGACTAATTATCTATCGTAAATAATTAGTCTTTGCAAACCTATGAAATTATGAATTTAAAAGCGTATAAATTGTTTCAAATATGTTTCTTGAAAATTGAAAATACAATTTGTGATGCATTATTTTTCCCTGCAAATCCAAGGGACAAATTAAAAGTCGAAGTACGAACCGAAATTCATAACTTATGTCACAAACAATAAAACAAAACAAAAATGTCCAATGTTACGACAATAATCCGATTACCGAGAACAGCTTGGCATTCGTAATCAAATTAGAAACGATCTAGTTAGCGGCCGAATGAGACTGGCGAGACATATCTGTACTGTAATTATATGAATTAACTTAGATTAGTTGGCGCTTGATACGGCATTTGTTTTATTTTACTTTTTATTTGGTGGTAATTTCGTATCAAGTATTCCTCATGAATATCGGGAACTACAGGAGCTACATAAGAGACAACGGAAGGACCCTAAAAAACAATAGAAATAGTAGTAAAGGACGAAGTGGTAGTAATAGTAGTGATAGCAATAGGAGTAGTACGAGAAGTAGGTGAACCAGCAACTAATCGTGATCGCATACCATCGTAAACACCAGATGGTATGGTGAATTTCTACGTCCATCTGGGTGGAGCTCCACGTGGCAATGTGCTTAAAGGACTTATTCAGTTGAGTTCTTTTGGAGAAACAGGGTCCTCTTGGTAACACCGACTTTTACCTTACTTTTGGAGATTTGCTTTTTAAAAGGCCTCTGGTCACTTTATTCAAAAAATCACAAAAAAATCGCGATAATACAATTGAAAATAATTAATTTTTCGTTTTACGATACTTCAAATCTCGAATTAAAATGCTTTGTGATGGAAGTTATACGCTTCTGATAAAACCCATGTGCTATGGGCGTTCCTGGTACCTTCAAATTCAACCTTCAGATTTTATTTACAAAACAATAACTATGTGTAGTAAGATAGCATACCTATCTTATATGAGTTTACATATGTTATGTTGACTATGTATTAGGTATTTATTATTGAAACGCAAAACGGCATATGAATCAGATGCTGCGCCCATATCCTGCCCATCCTTCGTGCTGCCCATACCTTCCGTACCTTCGACCTTGGACTGATCAGATCCATCACAATCATGTCAATGGAACGAGGCCATGATACAAAGGATGATATGAACAGTTAACAATAGTGGCTCATTACATTGTTTTGAAAAGTGTTACCCAATACTTACACGAATTGACTTTTGTATTAGTTAATTTAAAATTATTAAAAAGTATTCACTATTTTAAGCCCGCTTGATGATTTAAAAAGTATAAAAAAGTAACAAATTTTTAAATTTGACTTTTTTCTTATAAGTGCAACTATCGAGCTAGCATGTTCCTGTCACTCTGCGTGGATCACGTTTTTCAAGGTAAAGAGTATATAATGCATTAATCCAGGACATAAACCACTTGTTATTCAAAATTCATCCAAAATCTGAATAGAAATTCGTAAAAAACAAACATTCTAGCAATCTTTTTGTAATACATACTGCATTAGATTAAATCCGATAAAAGCTTCAATTTATTTAAGGAAGAATAAATAAATGTAAACTTTAATAAAATATTAATAATGAAAAAAAAAATTAACAAGGGACTTTTTAAGGCAAACAACGATGAAACATTAACCTTCATCCTACAAAAATCTGAAATCATATAGACTTCATGGACGTGGACAAAAATATCAACTTGCAGGTATAAAATAAAGGTTCAAATTATTCAGGATAACCTTTAAAATCAGGGTCACACGAATTCGGTCCGCGGAGACCTCAGTAATTGGCGGAAAGGCCGTTATTTTAGACATTTTTGAACAAATTCGTACGGTATGAGTCCAAAAGTTATCTCACAACAAATTTAGAAAATTTTACCTAATTTCACACACTTATACAGGAAAATGCTTTTAACTTGTTAAATTAAGGATGAATATGTGATTATAATAACAATCTGTAATGTTAAAGAGTTAGAGTTATTCGATGAAACCATTCGATTAAAGTACCTCCTACTAAAAAAAAATAGAACCAAATACTTCTAAAACACGTAAATTTCAACCATTATAACTAAGTTAAAAAAATAACACATCAACAAAAACGAATCCAACTTGAAAATCACGAAAATATGTCAGTTCATAAAAATGTAAATTCCAACATTTTGGGGAAACGTGTCATAATTATGGCTATATTAATATACGGCCAGCGTACGTGATAATGGGCTAGCTTGCCGGTAATTTGAGAGCGGGAGAACGAAAAACGTGTAACACGCCAAGAGCTTCACACCTCGGAACATTTCATATGTGATGTTTGAGCAAGTTGTTTTTGTAGATGTAAAAATTTGAATGAAATGGACTCAAAATAGATTTAAAAATATACCTCACCATACAACGATATCCAAATGTGTTCATCCGACAGATGCTGTAAGCAAACAATATAACTTTTGTATAGGACAAACAGTGATAGACTAGTGATATGAATTTTGATTTATAACTTCTAAGATCCAGGTTTTGATGAAGGAAAATAAAAATATCGTGAACAAATTTCCTGAGGGTACTAGAGAAAACTTTTGAAAGGTGTGTGTGATTTCAGCCCTGGTCGACATATTGGACATTGACTATAACCTTTACTTATTATGAACGTAAGCTCGGGCCTCCAGCCAGGAGTAGGAAAATAATATGTTGATAATGATGATTTTAGTGACTAAAATACAGCAACCCGTCATTTTTATTCCAATCTGGCAATAGAACGTAATTAGGCGTCTGTCGCAAGTCTTGAAGCAAGTCGGCAGCAACCAAGCAGGCTTCTACCAAAACCATTTTTTAACTTTTCAAAAATCATTAAAATAAGTGTTCATCACTACACCTTTAAACCCAAGACATGTACATGACTGGTTTGCTCATGTAACCAGTATAACGCTTGTACTTGAAAACTTCTACCACCTATAAAAATGCATAAATTTTGGCAGGATTTTCTTCAAGTAATTCAGCGCAGAATCTTAACGAGCAAAAATGTGGAATGGGCATACGAAATGCGAGAGCTCTTGACCCCGTTTCATGATACTTGGCCACCCTGGGATGTGGCCGGTTGTTGACTTTTTTGTCCGAGATAATGTGTTTTTCCGTCTCCGATCGTAATACTATTTATATCTTAAAGTGTTACATTGATTAACATTTATGTCCATCTCTTACCGTGCCATTAATGAAAAATTAGAGGCGGATGGACTCATATATACTTAAGTGTTATTCAAAAATTATCAAAGCTACGTAATTTTAAGCGCCCTGTTTTTAGTACCTAAGGCCTGTGGAATGTGACCAATAACTATGTACTTTGTACTGGTTGCGAAAGAAGTCGTGTCAAGCTTCAATATAGTACAGAAACGAAATATTCAATATCAATAAAGGGATTAATTTAAATACAGACAAGTATATCTACATATGTTTTTGAATTAAGAGCATTTACAGTCAAATGAGGGGACAGAGGATTGCATGTTAATTGCACAAAAGCTCCCCAATTAATGAAGTAATAGTTCGAAACAGTTTAATTAAAGATGAAGAAACACGAAATGAGACGATAAATTAATGATTAAACTTAATTAAGACTTATTGCTGAAAATTACATGGTGTTGCCCAATTGTTGGTCGAGAAATTGGAGGATTTATGTTTTTTTTTAAATGTTAACAAGGCAACGTGGTGAAGCAATTTTTTAAAATAAAAACAGAGATATTTACGGGTCGGAAATCGTGAATCGGAACGGAACTACATATTTTACGGAATATTATATGCATAATTTTACATAAAGAAAGTTTATTAGACTTGCCAACCATTTGGCTACTTCTATGACAAAATTCAAAGCATGAAAAATAATATACCATAAAAATTGTAATCACCATCATCGTAAATAATGTTTATGTCGTCGTCAACCCATTAATGCTGGGTACGGGTCTTACTCTTTAAATGAGAGGTTTAGGTAGTAGTCCCAGCTGGAGCAAAGTGCGAATAGGTAGAAGTTACACTCCTTTAAGAACTATATCTTCAAGAATTCTCAGGCGCGTAGGTTACCACATCTTTTAATTTGCCTTTAAAGGCTAATGCCTTTAAAGGTTAATGTCATTTTTTAAAAATCAGACAATTATCTTCAAGAAAACAATTTTTTTCAATTTTGCATTCACAAGCTCAGAGGTTGAATTTCATACTACTATCACTCTATTAATGTTTGTTATATTTAACTAAATTTCCGATTACTTAATTTCCATAATTTACTTATTCTCGATTGATCAAAAATTCGCTTGCGTAGTAATCTTTCAAAATTCATAACGCTCTTTTATACAACAGCGACCAAATTGAAATTTATAAGCGTCAGTCTAATCCTGTTGGCTAAGCATAATCCTTTTAAAATTTGTTTTTCGCAAACAACTAAACCAAGATTTAATTCAGATCTGGACAGATTTTCGTCTCTTAAATTTGCTTTGGACTTACAAGATGGGGTGGAAATGTTTTGTTCTTACATTATTAAATTGTATTCAAGCCATTTTTAGCTTTTAAACCTAATGATTTCTAAATAAAACCACGTATCTATAATGTAGAGAATTTTATAAATCAGACTCCCAAAATCAGGGTTAGTTATATTTATTTTTACAATTACAATTTACCAAGTTAATTTTTAACTTGGTAAATAAAATTGCAATATTGTAAATAACACTGTAATAGTGTTTGTTTAAATTTCATGCACATCTTCATTTTGTTCAAGATCGTAATGATAAAATTTACCTACGGAAAAGAATTTTTCCAGGTACGAGAACGTACTTAACTTCCAACTTACTGAATGCAGATAACAGGATTCCTGTTACATCGACAAAGATCGTATTACCTGAAACAGAGAAAGAAAGTACTTAAAAGACATCCAAAAGAATTGATTGATGGTGGTCAAGATTTTTACAGATGGTACAATCAGAGTAGTTCAACTGGAGAGGTGGGTGGTACCTCTCATATTTCTGTGAAGCAGCTCTTTCGTTTCGATGGAAGTGTGTGATTGTTGACTCACTTTTTTATGAAGCGACCATTTTAGTTCTCGGGACTGTAATTGACTTCCGTTACAAATTATTTTCTGTACGAAGTAGCTTACAGATGTCCATAGGCGGCAGTGACCACTTATTATCAGATGGACTGCATGTTTGTATGCTACTTAATCTTATATAAAAAATTGAATCATCTCTAAAGAGACAAGTTTGAAGATTCACTAGAAAGAGCTGAGATGCGTGCAGACTTTGCGTGTAGCGCGAATCGCACCGTTACGCTACAGAACGCAAATGTTACGAGTTCAAGGCGTGGAACGAGACAACGATATCCATTATCCACACAAACGAAAGAGACAAATAGCTATCGTGGCAAAAAGGTAAACATTTTATGAAAGTGTATAATTATCCAACTGTTGATACGATGAGTCAAAATATTTAGATAATTCGCCGTATGAACTATGGACTGCACTGTAATCATTGTATCAACAAGCTTCTTGGTACCCATAACTCTTGTGAGTACACATGTTTACATAATACTGTGGACATCAAACAGGATTATGAGTGCCACTGACTCGATCAACTTAGACGTAAATAAGATAAGTTTGTAAGGTAGTTAATAAAAGTTCGAAGAAGAAGATACAATCTCCACACCTATTTCTACCGTGAAGCAGCTCTATTGCATTATTGTGGAAGGTTATGGATGTCGGCTCACATCGGTGATTGACTTAACATAGAATCATGTTCTGTATGAAGTTGCTCATGTGAAGTTACGACATGGACTGTAGTGGGTACTTAACATCAGGTGGAAAACATAATCGTTTGCTGCTTCCTTACTTAAATAACATTTTGTGTGTGTGTTTTTTATAAGAAGGTAAAGACACTTATTCTCTTGTGATTTGAAAACTGACCAAACTAAGAAATACACGAAACATTATTATCAAGAAGAAAAACGACGTATGGGACCAATCTACCTATTTAGTTCTTCCGTTGGTATCTCATCGTATGCTAGATGAATTTCTTTGGAAAAAGGTATTTACAGTTTAATAAAAACCTTTTTTATTATGAAACTATAAATAAACTTAGGTACATTAAAACAATAAGTGTCTAAACGATTCTTCGCAGAGGTTAATTAACGGTTGTATAAGTTATGGCTTGCTCGTTGATTGCTTAATATACGTAGGGATGGTATTACAGTATAAAATGAAAAAGAAAAGCAATCAGCAATTAGGACCAAACAGAAAGTTTTTATCTTTAGCAAAAAAGGCTTCAACGCTTATATTTGGAACAAAATTGAAGTAGAACATTGAGTTATCGCGGATACAGCTTAATTAGAAACGAAATTTCCTTCTTATTCGATTACATTTCACAAATAACAACTAATTTCTAAATATTATAAAGCGTTTAGAAGGGGTATCAAACATCTATATCTATAATACGTGAAGCAAAATTGTGATTTGTTTTTAAGATACTTGCCGCAGACGGAGGAGTATGAAATTATGCGCGGTTATACTTGATGTAGAAAAGGATTGCGCACTGCTATTTTTTTCAAGTAATGCGTAAAATTAGAAGCTTAGTTTTTCAATTTAAGTTACGATCGAAATTCCACCGTCGCGACGGGTGACTAGTCAGTGTAATTTGATAGTAACAATATATTAGAATGAGTGTATAATTAAAAAGAATAATCTATCTAATATCACACGTGGTAGGGATAAGAAAAAGATGGCGCGTAACGGAAAAAAAAATGGCGCGTAACAGAAAAAGATGGCGCGTAACGAAAAATAAAAAAAGATGGCGCGTAACAGAAAAAGATGGCGCGTAACGAAAAAATGTTACACTAAATTTTTTTCCAACCCCGATAAAGAAGTTTCACTTCAAAAACAGTAATTATGATGGCTACCAGCCCTATCTATATGTAATATTTGTAGCATACCCAAGGGACCAACCCGCATTGTGAGGCATGAATTATGAGATCGGAAGATACGTCTGTAATACGACAATTATATGTATGACACGGCAATTACCGTCGATTGAGTTATCGGCGCATCAAATTCTGTCAAAACTTTTTAATCTGATTGAAGTAACAAACAAGCAAGCATGGTCACTATCGCCGATGGACATCTGTAAGCAATTTCACATCGAACATGGGTTCTATCTGAAATTAATCAAAGATTTGTTGCTACCCCCAGGAACTATGATGGTCGACTCATAGAAAAAGGGTGCCGGCAACCAAACCCTTCCATCGAAACGCAAGAAATGCTTCACGCTAGAAATAGGTGTGGTCGTGGTACCACCCCGGTCGAACTTCACTGGAGAACTTCTACCTCCTGGAGAACTCTTTATAAACTGCTGCTGTTATTACAAAATATTAATTAACTTATAACCCTCCACATTTGTGGTCGCAGGAGTATCCTTACAACTTCGCTGTAACATAGTTAAAATCCTTCGTATTCTATTTGTAGTTGTTGCAAAATTCATGGCGTTTCTGATTGGATCGATGGTGGAATATTTTAAAAATCATCCTCAGGGTCTTAAGGCTTGCGGCTTCTAGGTCGTAAGGCTTCGTTCCTGGAGTTCCGGGATTAGGAGAAGTGTACCCCTAACACCGTCGGATGTTCCCTGCCAGTTGTAAGAGATCACTAAAAGAGAGGCTACCGAAGTTGTGAGCAGTAAGAGTACAAGCTCGAATCATCTAGTAAAAACCAGACGGTGCGGTGTGCGCAGCCGCTCACCTGGTTTAGCCCGACGCAACTCCTAAAATTCCTGGGGAACGGCTTAGAGGATCCGGTTCCGTTCCATTGGAGAACCTAAAGTCCTCTCCATAGCATCCTTTGAAGCGTGAAAGTACGCACAAAAGCCAATAACGGTATTCTTTTAAGTCTCACATAAACCTAACCTTAATCTATTTTGTAGACAGTATAAACTTAATCTGCGCAGTATATTTACTGAAGTATTTTACTGTTATTGTGTTTAGTACCGACTTCTATCAATGACACATGTATCATATGAATGATGACCACTGTGTCAATTTGCCAAGAGTCAGGGTCATAAGGTCAGCAGTCGTCAGGCAATAAAATGCCAGCACTATCGTGTTATACCGCACGCTATTTTTAAAACTAGCTATAGTTACACATATGAATGGATGTCATTGTAAGTAACAAGTTATATCTGTTATGTAACTGTTATGTAATAGGATAATTCAATAAATGCAATAGCTCACAGTTCTAAAGATCTATCTTTATATATAATAGTGCGAAGTAGATAATAAAATTAAAAACTAATTGTCAAAAATTATGCAACCTATTATGGTCCTGCAATGGACAAATAATGCATATTATCTAAATAACTAACTTAATTGTAACGGGGTTGAAAATGTATCTATATTTTATTAGTCTTAAGACGAGGGACTTTCTTTTCTTTATTGTATACTATCTGTCCGGACAAACGTTGTTTTTCGATATAAAAAAAAATGTTAAGAGTGGACAACCCTTAAAGGGTATGAAAAATAGATGTTGGCCGATTCTCAGACCTACTGAATAAGCATATAAAATTTGGTAAGAATCGGTCAAGCCGTTTCGTAGGAGTTTGGCAATTTTGTTGCCACTGTGATACGAGAATTTTATATATTAGATGTGTACTTAGTGTATTTGATTAGTATACCTGTAGCTAATGTGAAAATTAAGAATTTACTATAACATTGTCTAGAAACTACTTGGTTAAAAGTATTTACGACGTAAAACGACGACCCGCGTGGCGGAGCGGTTACCATACCGGTCAGACGCGCACTGGGTCCCGGGTTCGATTCCTGGCCAGGCAGGTATCTGAATGATGAGTTTAGATTCATGTTCCGGGTCTGGGTGTCTGTGTATTCTCTAGTGTGTGTTCATAGTACCCAAGACACAGGAGAAAATCCTAGTGTGGGGCTATGAGTGTAGAAAGCGTGTGTGTGTGTTCTTTAATTTTGATGACGAGCAATTATTTGTTCCCATTCCACTTACATCTAGATCTGGTAATTACTTCCAGTATATTTGTACCAGATTCGTAGCAGTATATCAGCACTTGTCTATTAAACAGTACAGTTACCAGTTATTGTGCAATTATACTCCACACCGTTTCCGATGTAAATAAACTTCACGGATTATTTTCCAGCGTTACTTGCGGGGCTTCCCACGATATGTTGTACCGTCACGCCGCATTTTTCTTGGTTAAGAACGCTTTAATGTTATAAAAGGTTAGAATTGAAGGTTTTTATTATATAGCAAATACGTACAGTAAACAGTCTACCTGCAGGTAAATGGTCAAAGCTGCCTATGGATATTTGTAAGCAACCCATCAGTTTCATTAGGTGGTAGAACCAGTGTAGTTCGTTCGAAGTACCACCGCTATACCTATTTCCAACGTGAAGTATTTCTTGCGTTTCGATGGAAGAGTGTGGTTTCCGGCACACTTTGTTATGAGGCGACCATCTTAATCCTCCGGAGTAGCAACGCATCTGTGATTGACTTCAGATAGAACCCATTTTTTGTTTGAAGTTGCTTACAGATGTCCATGTGCTGCAGTGACCACTTATCATCAGGTGGACTGCATGCTCGTTTGCTACTTCAATCAGATAAAAAAAAAACAGATGAGGACAAAGTGAGACAAAGATGTTAACCACAGATGCGTTGCTATTTCAGAGGACTAACGTGTTCGATCTGTGTTAGATTATTATGTCTCTTAGCGAACCCTTCAGATCAGGACATATCAACGCTTTATCCTGATTACTCATATTATTAGGCAGAAATTGGTGTGACGGAGATGTATACTCAGCGCCCTGTAGTTCCGGGATCAGAATAGGGCTACGGCATCCCCTGCCTGTCGTAAGAGGCGACTAATTGGGGCTTCTGGTGTTGCAGGCGGATACAGTGGGAGCGCGAACCGTTCGTTCAGGTGATGCCGGGAAGGGTGGCGGTATGTGTGGTCTCATACCGCCGTAAAGACTAGACGGGGCAGTGGGCCCAACCGCCTGGGTGGAGCTCGACGGGGCAAGGCGCTGAGAGGATTCCGGCTGCAGTCCGTTGGAGATCCCGGAGTCCTCTTTATAGCGCCGAGGACGGCCACCGGGGGGGGGGTTTAAGTGCGGTAAAAATCCCACATAACCCTGCGTCGCTCCCACGGCGTCGGGTACCTTTTGAAGGTTTCCCCCTCGAAAACAAAAAAAAAGGATGTATACTCAGAATCAGTGTCATCAGAACCATCAGTCTAGTAAATGTTGGTAAAATTCCAATGTGTTTCAAGAATATTTCGGAGAAATCCTGCATGTATAGGTTTCCTTGCATTATCCTTTACCTTAGAAACATAGTTAATTGAGTTAAGAGACTTAGACTTCTTCGAAACAGGCATAAACGTTCTGCATAACGAGAACTGCGTTAACGAGTCTCCGGTTTGCAAATGCGTACATAATATGTTCTATGGCATTTTTCTTTTCTTGCTCTTTGTTTTCTTTTTTCCCTTTTATGTTACGTTCTGTTTTACTTTTTTCTTTTTTTACGTCCCTTAGTGTTTATTAAATTTTGCAGTTTTAAACTCATTATATTCAATTTGTTAGGTAGGTACTGTAAGTTTTGTTAGATTCTTGTAAAAAATAAAAAATAGTAAATGGTCTCATAAATTTTGAGATATTCTTGCATCATCGTCAATATTTAAAGAAATATTTTACACGGTTATTTCAAATCTTCCGAAATTATGGTTATAATAACGAAATACTTAGTAGTCATTTATTTGGTTATGATATAGAAAATCATATATGAGGTAGCCGTTTATGCATTACTTGTGAAACTGGTCTAAGCCCCTTACTGGCAAGTTATAGCTCGTAATTCAATTGAAAGAAACAACAAAGTCGTAAATCTGAGAATAAATACGCTTATTGCATTAACAGACTTATGGAGAGTATGGATATGGAGTTATGGAGTTAGTGCTACCGTCTCAGTTGCTACGCGGAATCAATAGCCCAGAAATGGGCCTTGTGTCTGTTTTATGAAGTTGTACCAACAATCTTTAGATATGTGCTATAGGCCCAAAGATAATCAGAGTCTTAGATTAGAGTCTGACATTATACCAAGTAGAACCAGTGTAGTTCGACCGAAGGCACCACCACCGCATTTATTTCATCGATGAAAGAGTGTGGTTGCCGGCACACTTTTATATTAAGCGACCGTCTTAATCTTAGCAATGCATCTGTTATTGACTTCAAATAGAAACCGGGTTTTATACGGAGTTGCTTACAGATATCCATGGGCGGCCGTGAACACTTACCATCAGATGGACTACGTGCTCGTTTGCTGCTTCAATCAGATGTCAGAACCAGGCTCTTCCTCGGTTCATTTGAAGTGCGATGTTTGTACTGGTCCAGTACAAAAAGAGGCTGATTGATAAAAATACGTACAAATTATCATTAGATATAGTAAAGTTTTACCCTTAACGCATCTACAGACAATTTTTGATGATGTCAGATTTTGAAACTTTTGATGATGTCAGAGAATTCTTTTTTAATAAGGCTTTGTGTGTGAACAGCCTAAGTTTGAAAACAAACGAATTGAGTATCCGTGAATAAAAGCGGGTGGAATGAGGGCAAGCTGTGACCCCGATGTGTGACAAAGGCCCAATGCCACTATGAACCCCTATGCGCAAATGTGAAATTCACATTGTGAGGAATTTTTCAAATTATTAACTTTGACAAACGGATATGAAACTGGAATAAATTTTATGATCATTAGAGTTCGTCGAAATGCGCGAATGTCAGCACCATACGATAGAACCATTTATAATGTAGGTTTTGGTATTCATATTTGAGCGCTATAATTTTAAGGAAATTAAAATAGCGAACGTGGCTAGTGTAACCAATTTCATACAGAAACTAGAATCAATCTAAAGACGATAATAACTGCGTTGCTATAATAGACAACGAATTTAAAACGCAACTTTTCATTTATAATTTCACATCACCAAGTCTTTTCTGTCCGACTGTTGAGCACGAGTCTTCTCTTATGAGAATGAGAAGGATTAGGCCCTAGTCCATAACCCGCGCGTATTGTGGATTGGTATTGGTGAATTATAATATTTTAGAACTTTAGAACTAAAGAATTTTAGAACTTTTTTAAAGATTACTCAGTAATTAATACGATCATGGAGTCCACTTGATGGCAAGTAATTTCCGCTCATGGACATCTGTAAGCAACTTCAAACACAACATGGGTTCTATTTGAAATTAATTACAGATGCGTTGCTACTCCACAGGACTTAGATGGTCGCCTCATAATAAAGTGTGCCGGCGACAACACCCGTCCATCGAAACGCAAGAAATGCTTCACGGTAAATAAGCGTTCAGGTGGCACTTCCCCGGTCGAACTACACTGGTTCTAGTACCTACTGAATATTATAGTGCATATGATAATTTCTTTCGAATTCGCAAATTAGTTAAAAAAAAAAACGCTTTCTACACTCATAGCCCCACAGTAAGATTTTTTCCTGTGTCGTGCCATGGACACACATAAAGACGAATACACAAACACCCACACCCAGAACAAGAATCTAAACTCATCATTCAGATACCTGTCTGGCCGGGAATCGAACCCGGGACCCACTGCGTTTCAGACCGGCATGGTAACCGCTGCGCCACGCGGGTCGTCAACAGTTGTGTGCCACGAAATAAAGGTGGGCCTCAGATATGAAAGGTAGTATTTACCACTAGGCTTACTCTGTACTGCTTTACATCTTTATTATCAGACAAAAATAAGGAAAGAATGATGCCATTAAGCAAACTAAAGATTTTGTTCTACCATTTGGTATACCTTTATGGTGATAAATATTAAGTAAACAATAAACTGTAACTTATATCTAAGTTAGTGATTGTATGGAAAGCCTAATAAACGCATAGCAAAGCGGATTGGAAAGCCGATACCGTTTCGCACGTTTCATATCAGGAAGTTTCTCGGACCTCCGATCGGCAACCCACTTCGGCTGGGCCAAATCGTCAAACCGATTGCCTTACATCCAAAGGTTTAGCGATAAGCGACTTAGGATAAGAAAGTTGGAAATAGACATGCATGTTACTTCATAAATGCTAAATGGATTGCTTTTTATTTGAACCACTGCGACATATGATCACGCTGACGTATGTGGATGGGCTGACCACATCGCTCGTAGGACCGATAACCGATGGGGAAGGAAGGTCCTCGAGTGGCGACCACGTTTAGGCAAAAGGAGCACAGGTCGCCCCCTCACCAGGTGGACCGATGACCTGAAGACAGCGGGAAACCGTTGGATTCAGAAGGCACAGGACCGGTTAGAGTGGCGTCATTTAGGGGAGGCCTATGTCCAGCAGTGGACCTCAAAGGGCTGATTGATGGATGGATGGATGACGTATGTGTATTGGTACTAGAGAAAGATCAGTCAAGCATACAGTTTTCTTCAGATATTTAACTTCTAATTCGCACATTGTTTCGAAAAATAAGTTTTTTTTCATCGAAGCCGAGTCTCACGTATCAAAAATGGAATTTACCACTAGGATACCATTGCTTGTACTTACTGAATCACATCAATTACATAACTTGATTATAACACAAAAATAATGGAAACAACGATGCCGTTAAGTGAACTAAAGATTTGGCTTACTACTCTTATAAACCTTTATGAATGCTGAATTAAGTAAATAAACTAAACTAAGTAATTGTATGGAAAGCCAAATAAACGCAGAGCAAATTAAATTGGAAAGCCGATACCGTTTCGCACGTTTCATATCAGGAAGTTTCTCGGACCTCCGATCGGCAACCCACTTCGGCTGGGCCAAATCGTCAATGCGATTGCCTTACATTCAAAGGTTTAGCGATAAGCGACTTAGGATAAGAAAGTCGGAAATAGACATGCATGTTACTTCGTAAATGCTAAACGAATTACTTTTTATTTGAACCACTGCGACATATGATGACGCTGACGTATGTGGATTGGTAGTAGAGAAAGATCAGTCAAGCATACAGTTTTCTTCAGATAGTAAACTTCTAATTCGCACATTGTATCGAAAAATAAGATTTTTTTCATCAAAGCCGAGTCTCACGTATAAAAAATGGAATTTACCACTAGGATACCATTGCTTGTACTTACTGAATCACATCAATTACAATACTGGATTATAACACAAAAATAATGGAAACAACGATGCCGTTAAGTAAACTAAAGATTAGGCTTTACTACTCTATAAATTTATGAATGCTGAATTAAGTAAATAAACTTAACTTAGTAATTGTATGGAAAGCCAAATAAACGCAGAGCAAAGTGAATTGGAAAGCCGATACCGTTTCGCACGTTTCATATCAGGAAGTTTCTCGGACCTCCGATCGGCAACCCACTTCGGCCGGGCCAAATCGTCAATCCGATTGCCTTACATCCGAAGGTTTAGCGATAAACGACTTACGTTAAGAAAGTCGAAAATAGACATGCATGTAACTTCGTAAATACTAAACGAATTGCTTTTTATTTGAACCACTGCAACATATGATCACGCTGACGTATGTGGATTGGTACTAGAGAAAGATCAGTCAAGCATACAGTTTTCTTCAGATATTTAACTTCTAATTCACACATTGTTTCGAAAAATAAGATTTTTTTCATCAAAGCCGAGTCTCACGTATAAAAAATGGAATTTACCACTAGAATACCATTGCTTGTACTTACTGAATCACATCAATTACAATACTGGATTATGACACAAAAATAATGGAAACAATGATGCACTTACGTAAACTAAAGATTTAGCTTACTACTCTATAAACCTTTATGAATGCTGAATTAAGTAAATAAACTAAGTAATTGTATGGAAAGCCAAATAAACGCATAGCAAAGCGGATTGGAAAGCCGATACCGTTTCGCACGTTTCATATCAGGACGTTTCTCGGACCTCCGATCAGCAACCCACTTGGGCTGGGCCAAATCGTCAATCCGATTGCCTTACATCCAAAGGTATAGCGATAAACGACTTAGGTTAAGAAAGTCGGAAATAGAAATGCATTTAACTTAATTTTATAAAATGTTAAACATATTGCTTTGAATTTAAGACACTGCGATACAAGTAACATATGAAAAGAAAATAAATTGAAAAGTGGAGCCAAATTCTTCAAATTAACTAAAAAGGAACTGATAATCCTTATGAGGTCTAATGGAATATCATATAAAGAATTTAAAAACAAAAGTATAATTAAGAACAGGATTCCAAATAGGAGGTGAAAAAGATGCTCACCAGACTAAAGTTAATGACACCCTGACTGTTAAAAAAAAACATGCGTGCGTACAAAGTACACATGTCAGAAGTGAAACTTCTTTGGCGAACTAATTTATAAATCTTGTTTATATTTATACAAATCTAAAACTTTAAATTTCCAAGATTAAGAGGAAGGGAAAAAGGCGTGATACGACGTTCGCTCTGTCTCACTTTTTCTCTCAATCTTTCTCACTCGCTTGCTCCCTACTCTCACTCCACGGCTAGTTGCTCATGCTACGTTCGCCCTGTCTTACTCTCTCTCAATCGGTCTCGATCACTCTCTCTCTCTTTTCCGACACTTCCATTGCATACCGGCGTGACGTTTCATCTGTAAAAATTTTACCCTCATGCGCCTAAAGAAGTTTCACTTCAAAAAAACGCTTTAAAACGCTTTCTACACTCATAGCCCCACAGTAGGATTTTCTCCTGTGTCGTGGGTGCCATGGACACTCACAAAGACGAATACACAAACACCCAGACCCAGAACAATAATCTAAACTCATCATTCAGATACCTGTCTGGCCGGGAATCGAACCCGGGACCTACTGCGTGTCAGACCGGTATGGTAACCGCTGCGCCACGCGGGTCGTCAGTTTCGGTCGGTGTGCCATTTTCGTGTAAGATCTAACACGAAAATACCACTTACGATCAAAATTTCGCTCAGCAAACAACTCGTTTATCAGTCGTCGGTAAAACAAATCCATTAATATTCCTCCAGCGTACGTAATAAGGAATTATAAAGGAGGTGTTAGAACCGCAATCGCTTTCCAAACTACCCATTTATAGTTTATCTGTTTCGGATGGAGTTTAATTAATAGCCAGACCTTTGGTTGGGTTAATGTATGTTTTGGAGTGATCTTGAGTTTTGCATTAGGGGTTTTGATATACACCAAGGAGAGGCAACAACTCGAATGATCATGATTCTAGGAAATAAATTCATATATAGTCTTGAAGTTGTTACCCTAACATACTGCATAATGTAGTAAATATAGAACAAAATGGTAGAGGAGAAAATGGTTGAACTATGGTGCCACTACTGCCACATCAATCTTTTTTTATAATATCAGTATTAAATGTTACAAAGTATTGATAATGCTAGATATACAAGGGAGCACCCTGTAGTTCCGGGACCAGCATAGGGCTACGGCATCCCCTGCCTGTGGTAAGAGGCGACTAAAAGGGGCTTCCGGGGTTGCGAGCGGCTAGAGTGGGAGCTCGAACCGTTCAGTCAGGTGATCCCGGGAAAGACGGCGGTACGTGTGGTCGCATACCGTTGTAAAGACTAGACGGAGCGGTGGGCCCAGCCGCCCATCTGGGAGGAGCCCGATGGGGCAACGCGCTCAGAGGATTCCGGTTGAAGTCGTTTCGAGATCCCGGAGTCCTCCGTTTTAGCGCCGAGAACGGCCACCGGGGGGGTTTTAGTGCGGTAAAAATCCCACGTAACCCTGCGTCGCTCCCACGGCGTCGAGTACCTTTTGAAGGTTTCCCCCTCGACAACAAAAAAAAAAAGATATACAAGGGAATTTCACTGAGTACTGAAAAATAGCGCAGCATCTGATTTTGACTTCAGGGAAGAGTCCAATCCTATTACAAGTTTTTTACTATTTCCACTAAAAATACATGTTTTAATTACATACCCAAAACTCTTTAACATCTGAAGTTCTAAGTCCTAACTATAGTTTTAATTAGTTGGTGAATGTAACCATTTAAAACTTTAGGGGTTCGTTAATATCAAAGGTCAACTTCCACAGGGACGCAAACATTCCGTCCATCTAGAGTTGCTTTTAATAAAAACCGGCTAAGTGCGAGTCGGACTCGGTCACGACGGTTCCGTTCCATTATCAATAATTTAAAGGTGGTAGAACCAGTGTAGTTCGACCGTGGAAGTACCACGGCCACACCTATTTCTAGCGTGAAGCAGCGATTCGATAGAAGGGTGTGGTTGCCGGCACACTTTCACATGAGGCGACCATCATAGTCCTCGGGAGTAGCAACGCATCTGTGTTTGATTCAGATGGAACCCATGTTTTGTATAAAGTTGATTAAAGATGTGGGCGGCTGTGAGCACTTACCATCAGGTGGACTGCATGCTCGTTTGCTACTTCAGTCAGATAAAAAAAAAAATAAAAAAAAACGACAAAATATCACGTTTTTTGTATGAAAACCTCCTCAGCATTTTTTTTATTCTGTTTTTTGTATTTGATGTTGGGTATAGCGCAATAGAAATACATCTAAAATTTACACAGTGAAAAAATTTTTAAACAAAAAATACAACCGACTTCCATGCCACATAAAAGTAAAAAATAATTTAAATACATGTTGGTTTAGAGCAAACACAGTACTTAGTACATAGTTCCGAAGTCGGCGCTCACCATATATATGGTGAGCGCCGACTTCGGAACTATGTACTAATTAAATATTTTTTGTTTAAAAATTTTTTTTTCACGCTTTTCAGTCACGATAAAATCAGTTATGGCTGTTGCTAGTCGTCCGCTAACCGGATGAATAAAAATTAATTATTCGTCCGATTTTCGGATGAATAAAATTATGTGCTGACGTCATCATCTAAAAATAGACTTCTTTGACACAACCGGTCGGGGGCGCTACCGCGCCCCCTCCCTTATATTCTGAATTAGAAAAATCTGTTCGAACCTAACCTAACCGAATAAAACAACTTTTTCTGAGTAAACATTTATTTAAAGAATAGACCTATAATTATCAATATTTAAAGTAGAAAAAGTAATATAAACCTTATAACTAAGAGTATAATTCAACTGATACTGATAAAAATAATTTTGACTACCTATCCTTAGTTGGAAAACCAATACCATTAAAACCAATTTAAATTCGGGCAGCATGGTCGTTATTCACTATATCAGGTGTACCCATAGCTTTACACAATTTATTAATCTCAGTAATATGATTTAACTCACCAGTTTCAATACGTTTTTTATTACGAGGATAATAAGTATGTTTAATATACAGACCATTTTTATTACGAATTTACCGTTTAGCGGACGATTAATTTATTTTATTCATCCGATTACGGGACGACTAGACACTTCGATCAGTTATACGAGACCGTGTAATACATAGTATCCATAAGACTGCATAGTGCATACATAAATGGAAACGGTAATTTAAAATCATCCTTAAATGACAAGTCAAACAAAAGCCTAAGCGATATCTTACATTACTGTCACAGTGCATGTGAACTGAGCGCAACCGCTCGCAGGGCGCTGCCGCGCCCTGCTCGCTTAGTTTCTATATTTTCTTTTAAGTTCCAACCTAACCTAACCCATCCTATGTAAAAAGGTTGGCAGTACTCCTGCATCGTCCAGGTAATTGTATTCAAAGTGGAATTTGTGATCATAATTATGTCCTTTCCGGAACTCATTGTTTGTATTGCGAACAATAATTACCAAACACACATACTTTAGGCAGGCTGTATACCTATATTATTAGGGTTAAAGAGGTAAAGGTAACTTTATTAATCGTTGCCTCTGTTTATGGAACTCCTAATATATTCATAAGGGCCATATTACTATCACCTGTGGGTTAGATAGGCAGTACCACTGAATAAAAGCCCAGTTAAAGATAACGGTTTTCATAAGTCATCTCTTCTTAGCATTTCTTCAATAAATCCTTAAACACTAAATAGCCAACTTCTATGGCTTGGGCTTACAGTACCCTGCATCATAAGGGTCGAGGAGTTAAAGGTCAATTTTCTTATCATACGTCTTTGCTTTGTTAATATATTACAATTCCATAAGTATCAAATGGCCAACGCCTATGCTTTAAGCCTGAAGTACCCGTGCATCATCAAGGCTGAAGAGTTGAAGGTCAAAACTATCATGTTATATCTTTGCCTAGTAATCTCATTACAATACGTAAGCACCATATGGCCAACGCCTATGGTTTAGGCTTGAAGGACCCCAGCATTATCAGGGTTGAGGAGTTGAAGGTCAAATTTTTCATGCCATATCTTTTCGTAGTAATCTCATTACATACACGTAAGTAACAGATGGCCAACTTCTATGGCTTGGGCTTGCAGTACCCTGCATCATGAGGGTTGAGGAGTTGAAGGTCGATTTTAATATTATACGTCTTTACTTTGTAAATATATTACATACCCATAAGCATCAAATGGCCAATACCTATGGTTTAAGCTTGAAGTACCCCTGCATCATCAGAGTTGAGGAGTTGAAGGTCAAATTTTTCATCTTTTATCTTTGCTTAGTAATCTTATCAGATATACGTAGCGATCATGTAGCTAACGCCTATAGTTTAAGCTTGAAGCACCCCAGCATCATAAGGATTGAGGAGTTGAAGGTCCAATTTTCCACCGTATACAACCATTTTTCTAATGTTCTACCTTACATTTTTTAAATATCATTTTGAATGCGTAAGGATCAAATAGCTAAGTTTTATGGCTTAGGCATTCAATACCCCTGCATCATCAGGATTGAGAAGTTGAAGGTCCAATTTTTCGTCGTATACCTTTGCTTAGCAATGTTATTACAAATCCGTGAGCAACAAATGTCTAACGTTTATGGTTTAAGCCTGCAGTACCCCTGCATCATCAGGGTTGAGGAGTTGAAGGTCAAATTTGTTACCGTACATCCTTGCCTTGCTATCTTATTATATATCTGTAAGCACCAAATGGCCATCACCTAAGGCTTGGGCTTACAGCACCCTGCATCATCAGGGTTGAGGAGTTGAAGGTCAATTTTTTTGTCATATGTCTATGCTTAGTATTGTTATTACACATTCATAAGCACCAAATGGTCAACCCCTATGGTTTAGGCTTGAGGCACCCCTGCATCATCAGGATTGAGGAGTTGAAGGTCAAATTTTTCATCACATGTCTTTGCTTAGTAGTCTTGTTACATATATGTAAGCACCAAATAGCTAATGTTATAGTTTAGGATAGCTGTAACCCTGCATCATCAGGATCGAAGAGTTGAAGGTCAAATTTTTTGTCAACCTATATAAGCATAGATATATAATACATATTCCAAGTTTCATAAGAATCGATTCGGCAGAAGCCGAGTTATCTCTAATTATCTAAAAAACTTGAGGAGTGGTGGTGGTTTCCACCCAATAACTCAAAGAGTTAAGCATCACAGCATACCCATGTCCAAGAGAAAAAGTTGCGTGACAAAATTTCCTATCAAATGAAAGAAAGAAAATGGAAATCGGTTTAGAAACACCCAAGTTATTCAAGATTTTAAGAAACCGACATTTTCCAATTTTCCGGGAAAACCGCCGGAAGGTTTTCATTTTCCTCAATATGGGACTGCCTGTGAAACTAGCCGCATACAATGTCGTATGAATCGTGTCGGTAGGTCGACGATTTCTAGCCATTTCGCCCGAACATACATAAAAAAAAAAAAAAAAAAAAAAAAAAAAAAAATATACGTGACGAATAGATAACCTCTTTCCTTTGGGAAGTCGGTTAAAAATGTACACTATTTAACTATCACGGTTCATGAGATACAGATTGGTGACAGACAGACGAATAGATAGACAGACGAACAGCGGAGTCTTAGTAATAGGCTTCCGTTTCTACTCTTTTGGTACGGAACCCTAAAAAGGATATTTACGTTACTTGTAGCCAGTTTGAATAGCAAAAGGTTATATCACTTCAAATTCTACTTCGTGCTATTATTGAAGCCATAGGGTTGAATTCCAGTTGAAGCCCCGTCAGCATGATTTGCAAGGACCTAATGGCTCAGCGTAGCATCTTTGAGCGGGAGTAGAATTTAAAGTACGAGAAACTCATGTGTTCGGTAATCCGCTGTGATTACGTGTTTACCAAGTTGTATTTTTGCTAAAATTTTATTTATATTTTTTATGTATATATATGTTTTATGTATACCATTATCATGCCTTACGACTACTACAAGTAACGTCTAAATCTTAATAACCGATGTCCTATCAGTATGTTCTTTCAGATGGAATTGGGAAAATGTATAGAGTATATAGAATAGATTAACCTTGACCTGTTGGCAATTATTAATTTATCTGAAAAATTCTGAAAAGAAGAAACGTTTTCCCTAAGAATAATTCTGACAAATATGGAAATTCATAAAAAATATTTGCAATGCATTATTTCAACTATAAAATAATAGGCAATAACGCAAGTCAGGTTTAACTCTTCATAACTCCAAAACAATCCAAGTAATCTAAGCCAAGTATCTATACATGTAAAAAATTTTTAAACAAAAAATACAACCGACTTCCATGCCACATAAAAGTAAAAAATAATTTAAATATATGTTGGTTTAGAGCAAACACAGTACTTAGTACATAGTCCCGAAGTCGGCGCTCACCATATTTTGCTGGATCATGACGAAACTACATGTATCTTATATGAGCGCCGACTTCGGGACTATGTACTAAGTACTGTGTTTGCTCTAAACCAACATATATTTAAATTATTTTTTACTTTTATGTGGCATGGAAGTCGGTTGTATTTTTTGTTTAAAAATTTTTTTTTCACGCTTTTCAGTCACGATAAACGAGTCACGATATGTGCTGACGTCATCATCTAAAAATAGACTTCTTTGACACAACCGGTCGGGGGCGCTACCGCGCCCCCTCCCTTAGATTCTGAATTGGAAAAATCTGTTCGAACCTAACCTAACCGAATAAAACAACTTTTTCTGAGTAAACATTTATTTAAAGAATAGACCCATAAGAATCAAATGGCCAATACCTATGGTTTAAGCTTGAAGTACCCCTGCATCATCAGAGTTGAGGAGTTGAAGGTCAAATTTTTCATTTTTTATCTTTGCATAGTAATCTTATCAGATATACCTAAACACCATGTGGCCAACGCCTATAGTTTAAACTTGAAGCACCCCATCATCATCAGGATCGAGGAGTTGAAGGTCCAATTTTTCGTCGTATACCTTTGCTTAGCAATGTTATTAAAAATCCATGAGCAACAAATGTCTAACGTTTATGGTTTAGGCCTGCAGTACCCCTGCATCATCAGGGTTGAAGAGTTGAAGGTCAAATTTGTTGTCGTACATCTATGCTTTGCTATCTTATTATTTACCCGTAAGCACCAAATAACCATCACCTACGACTTGGGCTTATAGCACCCTGCATCATCAGGCTTGAGGAGTTGAAGGTCAATTTTTTTATCATACGTCTTCGCTTTGTAAATATATTACATACCCATAAGCATCAAATGGCCAACGCCTATAGTAAGCCTGAAGTACCCCTGCATCATCAGAGTTGAGGAGTTGAAGGTCAAATTTTTCATCTTTTATCTTTGCTTAGTAATCTTATCAGATATACGTAGCGATCATGTAGCTAACGCCTATAGTTTAAGCTTGAAGCACCCCAACATCATCAGGATTGAGGAGTTGAAGGTCCAATTTTCCACTGTATACAACCATTTTTCTAATGTTCTACCTTACATTTTTTAAATATCATTTTGAATGCGTAAGGATGAAATAGCTAAGTTTTATGGCTTAGGCATTCAATACCCCTGCATCATCAGGATTGAGGAGTTGAAGGTCCAATTTTTCGTTGTATACCTTTGCTTAGCAATGTTATTACAAATCCGTGAGCAACAAATGTCTAACGTTTATGGTTTAAGCCTGCAGTACCCCTGCATCATCAGGGTTGAGGAGTTGAAGGTCAAATTTATCATCGTACATCTTTGCCTTACTATCTTATTATATATCCGTAAGCAACAAATGGCCATCACCTACGGCTTGGGCTTACAGCACCCTGCATCATCAGGGTTGAGGAGTTGAAGGTCAATTTTTTTATAATATGTCTTTGCTTAGTATTGTTATTACATACCCATAAGCACCAAATGGTCAACCCCTATGGTTTAGGCTTGAGGCACCCCTGCATCATCAGGATTGAGGAGTTGAAGGTCAAATTTTTCATCACATGTCTCTGCTTAGTAGTTTTATTACATATATGTAAGCACCAAATAGCTAATGTTATAGTTTAGGATAGCTGTAACCCTGCATCATCAGGATCGAAGAGTTGAAGGTCAAATTTTTCGTCAACCTATATAAGCATAGATGTATAATACATATTCCAAGTTTCATAAGAATCGATTCGGCAGAAGCCGAGTTATCTCGAATTATCTAAAAAACTTGAGGAGTGGTGGTGGTTTCCCCCCCATAACTCAAAGAGTTAAGCATCACAGCATACCCATGTCCAAGAGAAAAAGTTGCGTGACAAAATTTCCTATCAAATGAAAGAAAGAAAATGGAAATCGGTTTAGAAACACCCAAGTTATTCAAGATTTTAAGAAACCGACATTTTCCAATTTTCCGGGAAAACCGCCGGAAGGTTTTCATTTTCCTCAATATGGGACTGCCTGTGAAACTAGCCGCATACAATGTCGTATGAATCGTGTCGGTAGGTCGACGATTTCTAGCCATTTCGCCCGAACATACATAAAAAAAAAAAAAAAAAAAAAAAAAAAAAAAAAAAAAAATATACGTGACGAATAGATAACCTCTTTCCTTTGGGAAGTCGGTTAAAAAACAAGAATTTTCAGAAAAGTCGAACATTATCCCAAATCAACAATTAACAATCATGGAAAGCAACAGTAGGACATTGTGGGCATTGGTCTAAGTATGCTAGTGACACTAAACGTGTTTGTAATATTTACACAAGTATAGAAATGGAGCCACAGTGGGTTCTAATTAAATATGTAGGATGCATACAATCAGTGATGTGTAACAGCTGTCAATGATATCGTCTGCATATCAATATATTGAATACAAACCATCTCGAATACTGTTTGACACGTTGTGGAATAGTTGGGAAATTTCTCTTTCGTTTCTTTGTTGTCAAACTCGATTGAACTTTATGATTAGCTTTAACAGTTATGCTTATATTAGTTATAAATAATAAATATTCTGTTATAATCTGTGTTACGTGATAAAATTACATAAATTATTTGTAACAGTATGCTTTGTATCCCTTGTTTTTTTTTTTTGGATAATCATAAATTTTGGGAGAATTATAAAAAAAATGAACTAAATACGTTTCTTCTCACATTTTTTCTAAAACTGCAGAAAAATTCCTACAATATTGAATTTCCCAAAAAAATGAACTTCGCCGCACATTGAAAGCAGATTTTGCACTTCATTAAAAAAGAGGTCAGCGCCCGACAAAGCGAAAAGTAAACTAGTCGAGATAATACGCTTCAGTAGAAAATGCAACATGCATACACAGCTCAGTTTACTGTTCAGATTGTATTCCAAGAAGAGGAAGACAATTTTGTAGTAAATAATCTTACAGGTCATGGAAAGTGATATTGCTAATTCCAAGCCAATAATTACAGCGAAGTCAATACAATTTGATTTATTAATAAAAAGCAAATACTTTGTTTGGGAGGACCATAGAAGAGTGCCATGATACCTTAAATAAAAGAAATGGATGTGGTTAAAACAATATACTAAAAGATAAAAACAGACACATACGAATTTTTCGTATATACACGCTTTCTACACTCATAGCCCCACAGTAGGATTTTCTCCTGTGTCGTGGGTACCCATGGACACACACAAGACGAATACACATACACCCAGACCCAGAATAGGAATCTAAACTCATCATTCAGATACCTGTCTGGCCGGGAATCGAACCCGGGACCCATTGCGGGTCAGACCGGTATGGTGATCTCTGCGCCACGCGGGTGGTCATGGTATATGTCTGGCGATTACATTAAGTGCCACATATAAGAGTGTTATAACGTTAAGTTGTGGAAGCCCTTTGTTTTTGCATACGTCGTTATACATCCAGCGTTTATTAATATAAACGGCTGCGACACAGTCTTTATAACTATTGCTGATGTTTACGTATGTGCAAATTGTGATAACGTTTATTTGTTGAATAAAAATCGTAGAATCTTCGAATATACTTGAGAAGTTTCATGTATGTACTTAGGAATGACAGAGAATCTCATTTTAGAAGCACTATAGCGATCAGCTAAGGCAGTTCGACTTCAGTCGCAGGTTGAATGACCCTGGTATAAATCGGGCTGTACCAAGAAATCTTAATACGAATGCGAAAGTCCTAGCTCTGCTTTAGTGTCTGACTAAAATAGACACATCAAAAAAGTCTTACCAACACGGTTATCTTATTGTGCGTTCAGTAGATTTTAAAATAAAATAAAATTAATCTAAAACCAAAATCTAAAAAAAAACAATATTTGGAATTCATTAACTATAAATAGAAAGTAATATACAACTTATTTTATAATTCAGAACAGCTTTTTCGAAACTGACTTAGATTTTTTTGTATCATATTGTTTTAAATTTAAAATTACCGAAGTTGATCGTTTTTTAAATCTCTAGCTGTATGCATAAGAAATAATATAAAACTAACAAATACAGAAAACTCTATTCAAGTTTCCTTATCTTAATTGAAATCATAATCACTTTTGGACATAAGGTAGCAAGAATGCATAATGTTAATAAACATAATAATAATGTTGTATATTTTAGCTTTCTTTGCTGGAGATTGTAGATTAGAACTAAGAACATCGGCATTTTTGGATTTGCTATCTACGTTACTTTATCGCAAATACTATAATAAATATATTCATGTATTAATATTTACGTATTTTATATGTTTACCGATTTTTTTTTTACCAGAACGAAGCAGCAAACTAACGTGCAGTCCATCTGGTGGTAAGTGATCACTGCTCACATGAACCAGGTGTTCTGACTGAAGCCCATCACAGTTGGGGTGCTACTATCGAGGACTAAAATTATCGCCTCATAGAAAAGACCGCAGACAACTACACCCTTCCACCGAAACGCAAAAATAGCTAGAAGCTAGGAATTAGTGTGACGATGGTACGTACCCGTTCGAACCACGTTCTTACCACCATCTGACATTTGAATACGTATTCATATACTTATAAATATAGCCAAATATATTTATTCAATCAAGACAAACATGTTACAGAAAGCAAACAAGATTTACTTAATTAACCTCACCCTAAATAATCCTAATGCCTGTAAAGCCATAAACAGAGAAAATGACGATTCCATCCATTAAACGTTAACTGTCAATTTATTAGTAAGGGGAAGGTATGTTTTGAGACTAATGAACGTATTAGAGTTTATGAAACAGGACGTTATGAAAGCTTATTGCAAATATAATGTCAATCTTTCATGACGACCCGCGTGGCAGAGCGGTTACCATACCGGTCTGACGCGCAATGAGTTCCGGATTCGATTCTCGGCCAGACAGGTATGTGAATGATGAGTTTAGATTCACGTTCTGGGTCTGGATGTTTGTGTATTCGACTTGTGTGTGTCCATGGTTCCCACGACACAGGAAAAAATCCTAGTGTAGGGCTATGAGTGTAGAAAACGTGTAAAATCATGTGTGTAATCTTTAGTTAATAAATATGGTGGGACCCTATTCGACTCTGAAAGCACCGCCGCCACAGCTTTTTCTGTCTAACAGTAGTGTTTGTGCTGCTATGTTCTGGTCTGGCAAGGGAGACATAATATATGTATATCCGAGACTTTCCAACTTGGTTCTCAGGAGTAGAAACGCATTTTTATTAAAGTTTGCTTATCAATAGGCGGCAGTGGCCTACCATCTGGTGGCCCGCATGATCATTTGTTTCTTTAAATTTAAACTAATTACTAAATTAATAACGACTTTATAGTAGGTATAACTGCGTCACTTATTTCTTTTACTTCGTTTCGTTATTCACAACATAATAGAAACATACATAAAGTAACATGTACATAAAAGTTGTAAGCCCTAAGTTTAACAGAGCGTGAAGCAAACACAAAGCTGTCAACACAAAGAACTGTTGCAGAGAAAATCTACAATCAAATACACTTTTCTCCAGACTCTAGAGTAATAAAGGTTTCTTAGAATCAAATGTTCTGAGAGTGGATTGAAAGGAACTTATATGTGGTTCAAATGACATCGTTAGGCGATTCAGAGCTATGTGAAGAAGCATCGGAGCGCTAAATCGGTCAGAAGCAACGGTTCAGCAAACACATAACCTACATATAGGTAAACTAAATAACATGGCACCAGTCAACGGGAAAGATTGACAAAGCTAACGTATGTTGGTACCAGATTATAAAGAGAACATTAAATTTTGCCGGTTTCATGATCCAGAATTTTATCAATAACAGAATATTGTATAATTATGACTTACATTTTTTTATTGTCTCGTTATATAGGAAAGTCAAGTGTAATATTTAGAAATGTACTTTAATTTTTCGCTTGTTTTGATTGTATATTATTTATTTACTAATTTTATTAATGTAGTGATCTCCCAGTATAATGATATTTACGTAAAAAAAAAACTAAATTTATGAAATATTGCGAATTTGGTTTGTGTTTTTAAATGGTTTGTAGTTTTTAAATGGTTTTCGAAGCCGTGATTTGGTTTTTAATTTCACCGAGCAGATAACATTTTATAACACAACCAAAGCAAATTTTATGATATTGGCAATGCTTAAAAGAGTGAGGCACACTTTCACATGAGGCGACCATCATAGTCCTCGGGATTAGTAACGCATCTGTGATTGACTTCAGATGGAACCCATGTTCTGTATGAAGTTGATTACAGATGTCCATGGGTGACAGTGACCACTTACTATCAGATGGAGTGCATGCTCGTTTGCTACTTCGGTCAGATAAAAAAAATCTGCCTACTTTTAAAACCCTGCAGCAAATCAGTTGCAATATATCTTGAAAACAACACAAGACTAGAAACCAAGGTTGCCAATTTAGTAAATAAAAAAAAAAAAACGCTTTCTACAGGACAGTAGGATTTTCTCCTGTGTCATGGGTGCCATGGACACACATAAAGACAAATACACAAACACCCAGACCCAGAACAAGAATCTAAACTCATCATTCAGACACCTGTCTGGCCGGGAATCGAACCCGGAACTCATTGCGCGTCAGACCGGTATGGCAACCGCTCTGCCACGCGGGTCGTCATGAAAGATTGACATTATACTTGCAATAAGCTTTCATAACGTCCTGTTTCATAAACTCTACATCTAAACAATCTAAACTGCGATTCAAAATGTCTTGTTAGTCAGAATTTAAAAAGACTAACGATGCAAACTTTTTACTTTTCGTATATGATCGATCTTTTTAGTATAGTGTCGCTAAGTTCTAACACCGCATAACTCAAAAAATGCCCATTTTGTGTTAGTGAAATAATGGTATCTCAAAATAATATAGGAACACGTTACATTTTCAAAAAAAAATATTTTTTAAATATGAGTATATTAATATCATAAACGCAGTATATTTATTTGGTAGTTGTAGAATTAAAAATAACTATTTGAGACAGTTTATTTGCTCTTCTGAAAAGTTGCTAATTTTGAGACCCGCGGTGTTAGAATATAAGCGACGATAGGTACATTCCATAATTATAATTATGTTAAACATTGAGAAAAAAAATTACACAGTAGCTTGTATTAATAAAAATGGATTTATTCTGTTTTATTAAGACTAAATGCCTATTAACTTAAGAATAGCCATTAAAAACTACAATCTTCAGTTATTTAAGTAATCATAACAAATGAAAGCACTGTAGCGTTAGAATTCATCATTTATCACTTTTCAAGCAATTTCTTGTGCGAGAGTGTCTAATTTATCACGCCGTCTCGGTACACCGCAAAGAACGTTTAGCTAGTTAAGGAGTCGCTGTGGTCGGTACCTTGAGGTCTATGTAAGGTTATTAGCCAATTGAATCTTCCCTTGACTTCAAAGCCTTATAAAGTTTATTTGTAACCGTAATATTCGAGCTATACGATTGCTCAACATTTCGATTGCTCAGGAATCGGATATCGATGTTTTCCATATGTTATTTAAAGATTTTTGCAGTTCTGTCAGAATTGTATACAGTTTTGCCTAATTTTATATTGTTTTTACTATAACAAAAATATATTTTGTTGTTAATCATATTAGCTTGTAGTGCGCATTGGCTTAGTCCTAGGGAATAACAACGCATCCGTGTTTGACTTCAAATAGAACCTATGTTCTATATGAAGTTGCTTACAGATGTCCATAGGCGGCAGTGACCACTTACCATCAGCTGGACTGCATGCTCGTTTGCTACTTCAATATTATAAAAAAGAAAAAGAAAAAATGTATCCTAAGTGTAATCTATTTGATAAGCTACGTGTGGTTCAAATTTCAGCGATTTCAGATCGGCAGTGTTTGTGTGAAGTAGTTATAGACACATCCTTTCAAACTATACCAGACTAAGATATTTTCCCACAATAAAAAGCCTATAGGTATGTTAATCCAGAGTATCAGCTAACTTCCTACAAAATTTTATGATAATCGCTCCAGCCAGTTTACACGTGAAGAAGTAACAAACATACACACTCACAAACTTTTCGCCTTTATAATATTAGTTTGATACCTATTTAAGGTATTCTTACATAGTCCTCAGGAGTGGCAACGCATCTGTGGTCAACCGCTACTATTCTAATTTTATCGGAGGTTGTGTACAGATGCACATAAAGGTGGCCACTTTCTGACCGGTGCACTGTATACTCATGTTCTCCATCTATAGCCTAAAAAGTTCCAAACAGTTCAATTGATGATATTATGATATAAGTAAACGGATAAAGTATCTTAAGCTCCTTTTCCTCCGCAGTGAAATGAAACGCTGAAATCTGGTTGATTGTCAATGAAAAATATTTTAAATATATCCATTTCAACTGGATCTAACCTTTTAATGCTTAGAATAATATATATTTTTTTTATCTAACTGAAGTAGCAAACGAGCATGCAGTCCACCTGATGGTAAGTGGTTACTGCTACCCATGGACATCTGTAATCAACTACATACAGAACATGGGTTCCATCTGAAGTCAATCACAGATGCGTTGCTACTCCTGAGGTTTATGATGGTTGCCTCATGTGAAAGTGTGCCGGCAACCACACCCTTCTATCGAAACGCAAGAAATGCTACACGCTAGAAATAGGTGTGGCGGTGGTACTTCCCCGGTCGAACTACGCTGGTTCTACCACCTTCAGAAATATATAATATAATCAGATATATAGCACTACTCCCCGTAGTTGCATATTCGTGTGTATCTATCTGTGTGTATCTATATATTAATACGTGAAGCAATTGGGGTACATTTGTAAGTAACTTGCCGCGGACGGAGGAGTATGAAATTTTGCACGGCTATAGTTGACGTAGAGAAGGAGTACGGAATGTTAATATTTTTTTCAAATAATGCATGTAACATACATTAAATCAACTAAAAAAAACATTACAGTCACTACCGTGCATTTGACACAAACACATACATAATAAACTAAATAGAGCAAAAAATGTCTTACTATGAAAACACGTCAAAAATGTCAGATGTCTTGGTTAAAATACCCGCTATTGCTTTTAAATGCAGCTTAGTTAATGAACCTCTTTTTACCTTTAACGGGTGCGTTAAAATACTTTAAAATTATAATAAAATATTAAACAGGAGAAATATTGGCGCTACTTTGGACAATACGAAGTTTAGTTTATTTAAATTACGGTCGAATCCCGACCGTTGCGACGGGCGACTAGTAAAGCAGAAATACGATACGTTTGACGTTTCATTCCCATTGCGATGAGTATCTTTTGTAGCAGTATTCCTTTCCGCCAACCAGGCATCGGATCCGCCGCTGGGTGATGGAGGTCGGTGCCTTTGCAGGTGTCGGCTTGCCCATGCCCACGGCTCCTGGGTGGCGGTCTTGGGTTTGGTCTGTCGCCCTGCGGATGGGAGCCTTGGAGGTAAGGCGCGCCTTTGTGTTTTCTGGCGCGCCTTCCTGTTGGAGGGGAGCTCCATGCTCCACGCGAGGGGGTTGCGGAAACGACCAGGCACCGGCGGGCTCGCGGATGAATGTTAAAGCGCGCCCGTGTTCCCGCCAAACGGTGCGGAGGTGAAAACACAGTGGGGGTTTAGCCGGTAAGAGTCCGGCATAACCCAGCTGCTGCCCAGGGCGGCTGGGTATCCATGAGGATTACCCATTTAAAAAAAAAAAAATTATTCCTTTCCGCCACTTGACTATGCTCACCTTGCATTATTTTTATAGCATCCAATTATCTTTTAAACATATAATCCCAAAACAAATTAAGTTTAGATTCTCTAGTGATTCAATTTGCATGAACCAAATAGCCAACGGCGTGTGAAATCTGCTTTTCGGGCCGAAGGTTTTGTCTATTTACGGAAAGACATTTCCCTCCAGCCTTGGCATTATAATCTATATTTGGTTTTAATATACCATTAACGCCTTTTTGGCACCATTATTTTTCTCTCGATACTCTAGTCGTTACTAGAGTATCGGTATCTTTTGCTTTTACTCTATTCCTTGAGTAGCAACCACGTTTAGGCAAAAGGAGCACAGGTCGCCCTGTACCAGGTGGACCGATGACCTAAGGAAGACAGCGGGAACCCTTTGGATTTAGAAAGCAGGACCGTGGCGCCGTGGACCTCGAAAGAATGAGGGATGGACGACTCTAGTCATTGAAAGTTGAAAATTAACATCTGGCTTCAAAATTGCACGACGCACTCTTGTAAAGTAATATCAATACTACCATAGGCTACTTCTGATTGAGCAACTATAGTCAATAGCAATCTATACAGGTGGTGAACCAGTGTAGTTCGACAGGGGAAGTACCACCGCCACACCTATTTCTAGCGGGAAGCATTTCTTGTGTTTCGAGGAAAGAGTTGGTTGCCGGCACACTTTTATATGAGGCGACCTCAGGCGTTGCTACTCCTGAGATCTATGACCTCAGGAGTAGCAACGCAAATGTGATTGACTTCAGATAGAACCCACGATCTGTTTGAAGTTGCTCGCCGATGTCCATAGGCGGCAGTGACCATTTACCATCAGGTGGCTGCATGCCCGTTTGCTACTTCAATCGCATACAAAAATACAGACGCGTAAACAGTTAACTGTTTTGAAATCAAATAAATCATGTAAGTACTTGCTCATCAACCTCTCAAGAGCAACAGTGTCACTGTAGCAGCTATTTAGTAGATTAAGTGACAAGGTAAGTAGCTTAAGTGATAGTAGACTTGGTTTGCATTCAAATTAATATTTAGATAATTTATTGGTACATAGTACAAAAAAATGTCGCACTTACCACCAGGTGGATTGCATGCTCGTTTGCAACTTCAATATTATAGAAAATAATAGCTGTCCCGACAAACGTTGTTTTGCCATATAAAAAATTTAAAAAAATGTTAAGGGTGGACAACCCTTAAGGGGTATGAAAAATAGATGTTAGCCGATTCTCAGACCTACCCAATATGCTTACCAAATTTCAGAGGAATCGGTCAAGCCGTTTCGGAGGAGTATGGAGACTAACATTGTGACACGAGAATTTTATATATAAGAAGATATATAGGCAGACGAAAAATAAAGCAAACAATGACAGACACAAAGCTTGATGAATTAGAGTTCCATATGCATGTATGCTCTAAAACTGGGACGGTGTTGGAAATTTCGCTTTACTCCCACTCATGAATAAAAGACTGAGTTGATTAACTAAAAGATATTGACGAGGTCGAGCGCTCGTGAATAATCGTTCGTACTGCACGAGGCTTTGCTACGAACTTTGTCATACAAGCTGAGAGTGAAACAAATTAAGTAGTGCCCGTAGTATGAGTTTATTACGTTTTTCAAAGCAGTGATAGCCTAATGGTTGAAACTTGCCCTCTCGATCGGGACATCCAAGCTTCAAACCCTGGCATGCAACACTGACTTTTCTAACATTATGTGCGTATTAGAAATTAATCATCACTGCTTTTCGGTGAAGGAAAACATCGTGAGGAAACCTACACACCCGAGAGTTTCTTTAAAAAAAAAAGAGTTGTCGGAAGTGTGTGAAGTCCACCAATTCGCAATTGGCTAGCGCGGTGGACTAGATCCTATAACTCTCTCATTCCGAGAGAAGACCCGTGCCCAGCAGTGGACAATAATGGTTTGACGACTTGAGGACACGTTTCCGTAAACAAAAATTGTTCTTGTTTTATTCTTACATACGCTACTTCAGTGTTACGCTATTCACCATAATGTATCTTTAATTGAAATAGCTGTCCTTTGTTACGAAGTCAAATAAAAGCAAGGTGTTGCTTTTATGTCTGAAGCATTCAAACTGAACCCTGATACTAGAATCTGGATACCATGCTAGTGCCCAAAATTACTTTTTTGTCTGGGAATTTTTTCTCTGGGCTTATCTTGTAACATCCATACTATTAATTTTGCTTTTTTATTACTTTCTCTTCCAGAGCATACACCAACAAGAATAAAAATCCATCACAAATGTAGATTTTTTACTTCGAGAAACGCTTTCAAAATATAGCTATGTGTATATTAAACCACTTAAAAAATATCGAGACAGCCTTAATAAGGAGGGTTGGAACAATGTCTACCGAATTCAACACCAAGTGGAAAAAGGTATAGAACCACACCCGTGCAGGTGTGAAGGGACAACCCTCTCCAACCCTTGAAGGGTTTTACGAAAGGGCTAACGTACATCTAGGGCTGAATCATCACGTCCTTTAGAGAAGGGTGTTTATAAAAAGGATCACGTTCTAAACAAAGATAACACGAAGTGCATTTTAATACCTAACTCATTACTCATTTGTCAGTGAATTATTAATGAATTTTGAAAATTATAATATAATATTAAGAAACATGAATATAACATAAAGCATATTTCTATACCACACTGAGAGAAAGACGATTTAACAGTGTTTTTTTTTTATCTAATTGAACTGGCAAACGAGCATGCAGTCCACTTGATGATAAGTAGTCACTGTCGCCCATGGACATCTGTAAACAACTTTATATAGAACATGGGTTTTATCTGAAGTCAATTACAGATGCATTGCTACTCCTGAGGGCTAAGATAGTCGCCTCATAAAGAAGTGTGCCGGCAACTACACCCTTCCAGCAAAACGCAAGAACTGCTTCACGCTAGAAATAGGTGAGGTGGTGGTACTTTCCCGGTCGAACTACACTGCTTCTACCACGTTCATAATAGGTCGCCTCGAATAAAAGTGACCCGGCAACAACCCCCTTCCACCGAAAAGCAAAAACCGCTCCGCGCTAGAAATAAGTGTGCCGGCGGAACCACACAGTAAATGTCTAGTATCCCCGCGTGATCGGTCGTGTATCGCCAGTGCCCCACATTAGCGTAACTGATCTAAGCCGAGGTCCGTACCTCATAGGAGGTGCCCTTGGGTCAGCCGCAATCCCCATTTAACCAGAGGCGGAAGGCCAGGGCTCCGGCATTAGTTGGATCCGCAACCGTCCCTCCCTCTAGCGAAGGAGGAAGGTGGAGGAACCCGGCAACGGGGATCAAAGCCATCCGTCCCTTCCAGCCCACAGTCTTCTTGTCCCGGCGTGAGCTTTAGGCTCGCCATAACAAACCCGGTGAAGCTATTAGGGCCAACAGCAACTACACAATTGCCAAAAAAAAAACAAATGTGTAAATGTGTATTGGTAACGCCAATAGACAAGTTGAATAAACCCCTTACATATTTCCAATATCACACAGGAAGTTCAAAAAGTTATAGTAGATGCCGATATCACACGAAAAGCATTTTTCTTAAACTTTTAAATTGTCACAGTAAATGAACGTGCAAAGTAATTTACGAATCATTCACAGGCCTTGACCAAAACGACCTTGTGCGTACAATAACTTTTTACATCGTCCTGATTTTAATCAAAGCTCAGATTACAATCGCAAATCGATCTAAGCTTATCGCTTTTTGCTAAGAGTCTGATCCGTCTAGCCATGCACAAGTCTCACCACGAGTAGATAAACGACTATCTATAAAATCGCACACCTAGATCTAAAGGGAGCTAACTCAAAAATCTGTGTATTTGAGTTATGGTCACCATTTAATTTCCTGAACGGATACCTATCTAGCAATAGAACAGATTTAAAAATAAGTGCAAAGCTAGGCTAGGTGCCTTTGCACTTATTTTTAAATCTGTTCTATTGCTAGATAGGTATCCGTTCAGGAAATTAAATGGTGACCATAACTCAAATACACAGATTTTTGAGTTAGCTCCCTTTAGATCTAGGTGTGCGAAATCATACTTCATACTATCATACTAATATTATACAGGCGAAAGTTTTCACGTCTAAAGGGCTGGAGCGATTTTTATAAAATTTGGTAGAGATGTTAGTTGACGTTCTGGATTAACATATACGTATGCTTTTTACTGTGGGAACATATCTTATTCCCACAGGACATGGGACAATCGATACATCGATTTTTTTAACGCGGGCGAAGCTTCGGGATTCAGCTAGTTGTCGATAACTAATTTGAAAAAGCATTTAGACTGTAGAAACTATTATGATTGACTCAAAATATGGTATAAATTACACCTATTTCTGCTTCATATTAGTAGTGTTAACCGCGGCTCTGTTTTGGTTTTAGTGTGATAAGGGAAACATATTTATCTAAGGCGCTTCAACTGAGTTTAGGACTTGTCCTGAGGTAAAGAGGTGGTTACCGCTTTATTTGCATGTCTCATAAGACAACAATCGTAGTCCTCAGGAAATACACATATATATGATTGACTTCAGGTATTCTTTCTATTTCCATGTTGTTCATTAGCTCATGAGCGGCAATGATTACTTACTAGTAAGAAAAACAAAAAAAAATATAATTCAAATTTAGAAAAAAATGTCCACAGATCAAATTTGGACATATGTTATGGTTGGACGTTTTGGCTTAATCTTTAAACTATAAGACTGAAACTTTGTGAAACTATAAAGGCTAAAAAACATGTCATTATTTCTTAAATAAACTACTCTTTATGAGCTTGTAATGAGACGTGTGCTTTAAAGAACCATTTTAGGCGCAAAAACTATAATAAGCGTGCCTGGTAAATTTAAGCACTAGGATAATTTGCTATGATTGCCACAGAAATATATTCGCTATTACATAACTAATAAAGTACAGAATTTTACATCTTGTTTTCAATGTATAGTTTGAACATATTTAGATACAAAAGAGGTATTATGAATTTTTGAAGTACAGATTTAAAGCAACTTCTAGAACAGTGGTGGCAAAGATTGATGATTGCTAAGGAATGTGCAAACCTATTTTGTATTTCGACACATAATAATGCTAGATTTGATTCATCGGATAGGTATTATTTTACCTATCAATATAGAATCCAAACGTTTGTTAACACGTTTTTTTATAACTAGCCACCCATCGCAACAGTCGAAATTCGACCGTAATTTAAATTAAAAAAAAAAACTAAACTTCATATTGTCCAAAGTAGTACGAAGTTTAATAATTTTCAAGTTATTTTGAACGCACCCGTTAAAGGTAAAAAGAGGTATAATTAGCTAAGCTGCATTTAAGGGCAATAGCGGGTGTTTTGACAAAGACATCTGTCATTTTTGACCTTATACGTGTTTTCATAGTAAGACATTCAATGTTCTATTCCGTTTATTATGTATGTGTTTGTATCAAACGCAAGGTAGTGTGTGTAATGTTTTTTAGTTGATTTTAAGTATGTTTTATTCATTATTTGAAAAAAATATCCTATCAAAAACAGTTTCACTGTAAAAAAAAAGCACCAAGTTCAAAGTCATAAAATTGTTGAAAAACAATAAAAAAAATTACAAAAAGTTATGAAATACAAGCACAAAAAACCCAAGTTAAGATTTTTTGATAATTTAATATTAAAAAAGTTTTGTTGCAACCTTAAAACTTAACAAAATCGATCTTGGCGTGCGTCCTTGAGAACCTAAATTTTCTCAACAATTGTCTTAACCATTGAGCTATCACTTTTTAAACGGTATACAAACATTTTAAACTACCCGCATTGGGAAAGTGGACAGGTAAAGAATGCTCCAAGCATCCCCTTTGCGTGTCTGTAGTTGTTAGCAGATTATAGCATATTATTTATGAGTGGCATTCGGGCCCCTTCAAGTACTTTCTATACAAAAGAAATAGAACAGTCGTTTAACCACACACTTCAGTTATAATACACCCGTTTAATCACAATGGCTAATATTTAGGTATAAAGCACGTATAGCACAGCATTTTTTATGTTGACCTTTTTTATGGCCTGGTGTTAGAATTAGTGTGACCGAAGACTTACCACCGCACTATACTTATTTCTAGCGTGAAGCAATCTTTGCGTTTCGGTGGAAGGTTCTAGTTGCTGTTTCACTTTTATGTGAGAAGACCATCTTAGTCCTCGGGAGTAGCAACGCATCTGTGATTGATTTTGGATAGAAACTTTGTTCTTATGAAATTGTTTGCAGATGTCCACGGGCGGCAGTAATCACTTTCCATCAGATGGACTGCATGCTCGTTTGCTGCTTCAATCTGGTAAAAATAAGTAGTAAGTGAGCATGTAGTCCACCTTGTAGTAAGTCACCACCACATCAACCACAGATAAGATTAAGCTTAGCTACAAAGGCGTTGCTGATCCTGAGAACTAAGATGTAACGTCTCGGAAAAATGTTTTCCTTACCACACCAAGTCAGAAGCGCTTAACTCAGTAATTACAAGGAGAAACCGAACCGTAAACGTTACTACAACCTTAAAATTGTGCTTCAATGTTAAGCAACGTCCGATTTGGTCGAAAGGATGGGGCAATCCCTCTAGCGACTAGAAGCCCCTTGCTGCTACTAGCTTGTCACGTGCTATAAAAATTGTTGTATTTCTGCCTTAAAATTTTACAAAACAGTGTAATAGTGATGAATTTCGAAAGATGAAATAACTTTAAACCCTGTATTTGTGCTTTTATACAATGTCAATATGTAAAATATAATATAAGACAAACCCACTGAGTTTCTTGCCGGATCTTCTCAGTTGAGGTCGTGTTTTGATCCGGTGGTAGTGTAAGAAAAAAAAATGTGTAACTGATAATTCGTAAGTGCCCCCGTAGGCCTATGCAAGATAAAGAAATTTCATTTCATTTCAATAGATGTGATTTACAAAAGAATAGATTTTTATTTTATTTACTTACCAGTGATATTAGGAGCAAAAAGCATATTATGAAGTCATAGGTTGTATTACCTTTTTCCACCAATGTTACTAAATATTTTAATACTATATCTGCGCATGTCTTTCTTATTACCTGAAACAAATAAATGTCAATATTTACTTTATATGTCAGAAAATTGAAGTGAACGAATAAATTACATGCATTCTTAAAAATATTTAGATGCTTAGTCATTAACCCAATATTGTCCCACTGCTGGGCACGGTCTGAGAATGAGAGAGTTTTATTTAGCTCATAGTTCTCTGCTCGGACCAAATCGTAATAGAAAAACACGTCACACACCTTTGAGATTTTTAGAAACGTAAGGAAACTTTTATAGGTTTCTTTCTGATGTTTACCTTTACCGCAACGATATAATGATATGTAATATGCAGATAATTGCAGAAAAATTGGTGTGGGCTTGGGATTTGAACCTCGGCCCGTCGATTAAATGGCTGAGTTTCAATCATTAGGTTATCATCACTGCTCATTGCACAAAGTAATGCATACATAGACTTTAAACATACGTGATAATGATTCACGTGTACAAAGATAAACAAATAATTCTATAGGTCAAATTTATTTACACGGATTTATTCTATATCTGTTGTTCTGTTTATTTTTGACTAGTTGACCCGACAAACTTCGTATCGCCTAAAAGTCAAAAATGTCAAATTATCAGTGTTCCTCCACTATATTACTATATACTTTACTTTACTATACTTTACTATATACTATATATACTTTATGCATGTATTATACATAACAACCTTCTTGAATCACTCTATCCATTAAAAAAAAGGAATTAAAATCTGTAGCCTAGTTTTGAAGATCTAAGCATACATAGGGACAAACATCGGAGGCGACTTTGTTTTATACTATGTAGTGATAGCATATATAATTCGAAAACAGTTTTTATCTACTTAAAACATTTTGCGCGTACTTTTAATCTACGCATTAAAGTAATGTTATGCACTAGGTAAAGGAAAGAAACTGACTCTAATCTAAATCGTAATCTCAAAAACACGAGGACCAGCCTTTAATAAGCTTAGTCCTTCACACCGGGCAGCTTAATCAGACCTCCACGTTGGTTTAACTCTCATGTTTTTTTTAATTCGCTTTCTACCGCCCTAACGTATGAGTATCGTGGGCTATGAATATACACACACAGAGGAAAACTTAAACACCCAGACTTAGAATCAGGTCTCTATCAGGCCGAGGAGCGAACCCGGCACGAACCGTTTGCTACACTGATACGGTGACTTAGATATAACGATTACACTATAACAGTAAGTAGTAGTCTTATGATTAAAACTTGGTCTCTCAATCGACGGTCCAAGGTTCGAATAACAGGCATGCAACAGTTGCTTTTTCTAAAATGATTGTACATTAGAGTAATTATCACTGCTTTATATGAAGAAAAGTATCACAAAGAAACCAACATCTGAGAGTTCTCTTAAATCAAGTTCTCAAAAGTATTGACATACCTCTCGGAATACTCATTTCGTTATTCGCGGTAAACTACGCCATACATTATCTTATTCAGAGAGAAGACCAACCCAACATTGAGACAACAATGACAACCAAAAAGTATGTAATACCAATTACCAAGCGCCTAATTAGCTATCACTACCATACATTCTTGCATTTGAAATGAAACTAATTACACACGCCAGCCACACATTCCCAATGTGTTATACATCGACCACACGTACTGACGTAGAAGGGCTACCAACAGAGGCTTACACGGTGGGTTTAAGTCCTCCGCTTCGTCAGTTTGTTCGCAGTAAACTTTAAAACTACACGGATTTTGATGCGGTTTTCACCAATGGATGAATTGGTGAAAACCGTTGCTTATCTTATATTGGTTTTTGTAGAGTGTAGATTGTAGCGTCTCAATAAAAACTTCGTAGTTCGCTCTTCAATCTTATTTATTGATGTATGCCAAATACCCAACATGATCAACAATGCATTAGGCGTGCTTAAGTACTATTAAGATTCTTACATTAGCAGGGTATGGTAGTCAGCGGTACCGGTCTCTCCACCAATCACGTGCGAGCCACTTTTGCACACGGCACCACTCTGCATCTCTTTCTTTCCTATAGCGCTGTCTCTTTCTTACATCTATTGACATTGCGTATATTTAGAGTGGGATAACAATACATGCCTATCTTATTCTAACTTATTCTAACTTATTTTATGTATTGACGCCGTCGTCCGTAACATTCTCCCCCCGGCGCAGACACGTCGTAGCCTCTTTCATCCGTAGGACGACGAGCTTAGTCGCAGGTCTCTTAAATACGCCTCCTTGAGTGCGGACATCTGCAGACCGGATGATGCCGTCTGATCCCGGGTGCACTCGCTCGATGACTCCTCTCGGCCAAGTGTTGCGGGGCAGCGTGCTGTCGACCACCATGACGAGATCGCCTTCTCGAAGTTGCGGAACTACAGTGCTCGCTTGCCCCCGCGGGATGAGTGTTGGCAAGTACTCTCGAAGCCATCGCCGCCAGAACTGGTCCGCTAGCGCTTGCGCTCTTCGCCAGGTGCTGCGGTCCGCCTCGGTGCAAGGCCCCGTCCGTGGTAGTCCTGTAGATGAGCCGATAAGGAAGTGATTTGGCGTCAGGGCTTCTTCATCGTCGGGTTCTACGGAGACGTGCGTGAGTGGTCGTGCATTCACGCTGTATTCTGCCTCAGTGATTAATGTCTGCAGTACCTCTTCTTTGGGCGCCTTTTCTTTAAGCGTAGTGCTAAGTGCTACTTTTACTGAACGCACTAAGCGCTCCCAAGCTCCCCCCATGTGCGGCGCGCCCGGTGGTATAAAACGCCAGTCGGTGTTATATTGCAGACTGAAATCTCGTAGCACCGTAATCCAGGACTCGTAAACATTTCTTAATTCAACGTCTGCTCCCCTGAAGTTGGTGGCGTTGTCAGAGTATATGACGCGTGGCCAGCCTCTCCTGGCGGCCATCCTTCTTAGTGCCATAATAGCAGAGTCCGTGGAGAGTGATTGGACGATTTCTAAGTGAATTGCCCTCGTTGTAAGGCAAGTGAATAATGCACACCACCTTTTTTCATGTCTTCGTCCGATGGTCACCATCATAGGTCCAAAGTAATCGACACCACAGTAGGTGAAGGCGCGGTGACCTGGTTCCAGCCTCACTTTAGGCAGGTCTCCCTTCGGTGGCGTTTTTGGAGCCGCCTTGTATACGCGGCAATACTGACATTCTCTAGCTATCTTCTTGACTGTAGGCCTCAGATGTAGAATCATGTATTGCTGTCGGAGTTCATTGACGACTCGTTCGTTATTCGCGTGACCCGCCCGGCGATGATAATTCTCGATGAGCAGACGAGTGAACGGGTGCCGTCCGTCGAGTATCGCTGGCTGGTTCGAGTGCGTTGTACTATTTAGAGCACCTATTCTGCCTCTCGCCTTTATTATGTCGTCGTCTAATACGGCGTCCAACTTCTTTAACCTACTACGTCGTGGTAGCGGCTGATTCTGTTTTAGCCTTATTAACTCTTCTTTAAAGGAGTCTCTCTGCGCTCTCTGAAGCCAACGTCGTTCAGCCGCTCTCAGGTGTGCGACTTCTAGATGTATATTATTTTTCCTTTTGGCTTTCAGCTTCTCAATGAAGAGTTGTGTTAGCGCAGTAGTTCTTATTAATTTTAAGTAACTGGAGAACCTTCGGATATCGGGCAGTGAGTCCTCTGGGTAAGTGTCATCTTCTGAATAGGCGTAGCATGCCACTTCCTCGGTCTCGTTATCCTCGCTCTCCTGTGGCCACTGGTTTGCCGGTGCCCTAAGGAATGGGGGCCCCGTGAACCACCTATCATGACTGTCGATCTTATTGCTCTGAAATCTGGTGGCGTCGTCTGCCACGTTGAGCGTGGTAGGCACCCACCGCCAGTCAGCCGCTTGTGTGAGTTCGGCGATCTCTGCTAGGCGGTGTGCGACAAATGGAGTGTATTTCTTTTTCTCGTTTCTTATCCAACACAGAACTGTTCTAGAATCACTCCAATAGGTGACTCGTCTGGGCTTCCAAGTATGTTCCTTTATTATCGTGTTACCGAGTCGCGCCCCAATCAACGCCGCTTGAAGCTCCAGTCTTGGAATGGTGAGCATCTTTAGCGGAGCTACCTTTGCCTTGGCCATTACTTGGATGGTTTCTGTTAAGTCTTTGTATACGATCCTCCAATAGGCCACCGTTGCATACGCCTGTTCGCTCGCGTCGACGAAAATATGAAGCTCTATACGGGCTTGCGGCGTTAACTTCATACTGTAGCACCTTGGTATAGCTAGCGCTGAGACATCTGGGAGTCGTTTTATCCATTCGTCGAAAAGATAGGCTTCCTCTTGCGGTAGTTCTTGGTCCCAGTCCACCTTCTTAAGCCATAATTGTTGCAATATTATCTTGCCGACGATGGTGTACTGACTGATGAGCCCCAGCGGATCGTACACTGACATAACTGCGCTTAAGGTTTCGCGCTTAGTAGGAGCTCTTAGTCGCAGCCTGACTTCATCGGGAACTCTCTTAATATCCGTGTTGAATGTAAGAGTGTCGGAGTCTGGGTCCCATCGAAGTCCTAACGTTTTCTCCTTGTGATGTGCCACTAGCTGTACGTCGACGTTCTGGGATCTCTTTTCTTCTGGAATGCTAGCAAGAACCTTCTTATTGTTTGAGTTCCACCCCCTCAAGTTGAAGTCGGCCCGCTGATGGATGTACATTACTTCTTTGACCATCTTAATAGCTTTGTCTTCTGATTGGAAGCTGTCTAAGTAATCATCCATATAGTGACGCTCCTTAATTGCTAAAGCTGCCTCTGGGAATTCTTGCTCAAAGTCTGTGGCGTTACGATTCCTCACGCTATGAGCGAGGTACGGTGAGCTGCTTGCTCCGAATATCATTGATACCATCTTCATTTTTCTTGGGGGATCGGTGGGCTTGTCCCGCCATAAAAACATTTGTGCTGGCTGGTCCTCAGGTCTTATTTTAATCCTGAGAAACATTTCTTCGATGTCTGCGGTTACGGCAATTCTTTTTTCTCTGAACCTGAACAGTATTCTTGTGAGTGAAGTCAATAAGTCTGGCCCTTCTAGCAGGAAGTCGTTAAGGCAGACTCCTTTCACCTTGGCCGCTGCGTCAAAGACCATTCTCACTTTCCCTGGCTTGTTGTGGTTCGTGACGGCGAAGTGAGGTAAGAACCATTTGCGATTGCTATTCATTTCGCTGCCATCGCACTCGGTCGCGTAGCCCTTCTGTACAAGGTTCGTGACTTGAGCCGTATATACTTCCTTAAAGGCGGGCTCCTTAGTCATCCTCTTCTCTAACGTGTGTAGTCTTCTTAAAGCTGACTCGTAGCTATCGGGGAGTGTGGTGTTGTCGGTCTTCCAAGGAAGGCCTACTTCGAAATAACCCTCCTTCCTTTTGGCAGTTGCTTCGAAAATATCGTTGGCCCTCTTCTCGTACTTGTTAACCCTCTCTTTGGTCGACACACCAAGGGAATCTACGTCGAAATAATATTCGACGAGCTTTTGTAATTGTGTGTCACTTGTGGAGATGTGAAGTACGGCTGCTTGGTCTTGATAAATCGCTCTTCCTGGTGCCGATCCATGCAACACCCAACCCAGCTTTGTCCAAGATGCGGCAGGTTCTGTTTTCTTGCCAGCGCGTAGCTGTCGCGATACTATTAAGTGCCAGTTGTCAGCCCCTATTAGTATGCGAGGCTTGGCTTCTCCTGTGCAGATCTTCTCTCGTATACTGCGCAGGTACGGATACCGCTCTAAATTATGCGGTATACGTTGTTGATGTAACTGTAGCCCTCGTACGGTGCGGGCTTTGACGGTGTATGTTTCTTGTTCTCTTAGACCTCTCACTCGGATCTCGATCGCCTTGCTCTCTATTCTTTTTTGCTCGTTGATACCTCTAATGTTCAAAGGCTGCTTCGATCCGCCATCGGTGAGTTGGTTAGCTAATACTTCATCTATTAGTGTCACCGTGGACCCTTCGTCCAAGAGGGCGTGCGTAATTATCTCCCCCCGTGGACCGCTGAGCTTCACCTTGCAGGTCTTGAGCAATACCGCAGATGTCTTCTTTGCTGTAACGCTCATTACTAGTGCGGTTGAGTCGGCTGTTTTGCATTCGTTCAGAGTGCTGACCGTAGGAGCCGATTCCGTTGCCTTTTCCTTGTGTAGAAGCGCATGATGTCGGTAGGTACATCCGTGAACTCCGCAGGCTTTAGCTTTGCAGGAGAATCGGTTGTGCTTCCGTTTCATACATTTGAAACACATTCTGTTATCCTTGGCCCATTTCCAGCGATCGTTGGTGTCGAGTGCCTTGAGTTTGGCGCAATCGGGAGTGTAATGTCCCTCGGACTGGCACATAAAGCATCTTCTTTCATCTTCATATGTGATGCCTTCTGCAGTGTATACGCCTCTAGTAGCTGCCCGTTTTGGAGCCACTTCTTTTTTTACTGGTACTGGAACACCTCGTCTGGTTGTGTGGGTATATCTGATCATCAGATCCGCTTCGGCCATCAAGAACTCTGAGAGGACGATCATTTCGTTTTCTTCTATAATACGAGCTTCATTATTGGCTGCGTACTCCGCCCATTTGCTGACGAGATGCGGACTCAATTTGTCCATGACGTCCCGAACAAGAAGCGGACTCTGTAGGTAGCCTCTTCTGTCTATACTCTTGATTGTGTAGACTATGTTCTGAATCTTGACTGCGAACTCGTATAGATCAGTACTCGCACTTCCTAGCTTAGGGAGCTTCTTGAGTTCTTCCATTGCTCGATCAATTATAAATTCTGGCCTTCCATACTTCATTTCTAGCGTTCGCATAATTACTTCTGGGCTGGAGGCGGTGAATAACTGCGAAAGTACAGTTTCTCGTGCTTCCCCTCGTAGGCTGTTTCGTAGACGCAGAAGATTTTCCGTCGGAGAGAATTTGAAGAGTCTCGTAGAATCTTCCATAGCGGCTTTGTATGGTAGCCACTCTGCGACGGCTCCCGTAAAGATGGGTAGTTCTGCTGTCTGACGCGGCAGCGGCCTAGACGTAATCATTTTTTCCAATGCGTCGGCTAGTCGTTGAATGCCCTGGTACTTCGCGTTCTCCCCCCGTTGCTCTTTAACGGGGGGGTGAGCCTCTTGTAGCTCTTCCCTGAATTTCGGTGCTGATGGTCGTTGTTCTTCTATGCTTCTATCGACCCAGTCCCGTACTCTTTCATTGCATATGCTGGATTTGTACTCTGATTCGGCTTCTATCGCTGTCACTTCGGCGGCTAGTCGTGCCTTGATGAGTTTCTCTCTGATGCGCAGTCGCTTTTCTTCTAGCTCCGCGAGTTCCTTTTCTGCCTCGTATTGCGCCATCTTCATTCTTGCATCAGCGCTTTTTCTCGACGTGTTAGTGTGAATGCTCAACGCCGGTGACGTAGGTCTTCGTATTGGTGATGCGGCTTCACGTCTCATTGGAGTGCTAACTGGTTGTGCAGGCGGCCCCATAATGGACGTCCCTATTGACGCCTCTGGCGCGGTCTCTCTCGCTGCTCGTGGCGGAGAGTACTCCAATCTTCTCCCTTGGGGAATACTTCCTGCTACAGTTGACGGCGATTGCGGCGAGTCTTCATAAATGCGGTGCAGTGACGGTGCAAGCACACTCTTAGTGCCTACTGGTAACTCCGGCTCGCTGTATCCAGATTCGGAGCGAACACGGCTTCTCGTGTTCATAGCGACCGGCGTATCCAATCCGACGCGCTGCAGTCCTTACTCGAGTAGCGCAGATTCGCCTCTGAATCTGCCGTAGAGTAGATTCGCTTCTGAATCGCCCGCAGTACAGATTCGCTTCTGAATCCGTCGTGGAGTGCCAAATCTTCAGAATCCGACGTTCGAAGGACCAAATTGTAGAGTGTAGATTGTAGCGTCTCAATAAAAACTTCGTAGTTCGCTCTTCAATCTTATTTATTGATGTATGCCAAATACCCAACATGATCAACAATGCATTAGGCGTGCTTAAGTACTATTAAGATTCTTACATTAGCAGGGTATGGTAGTCAGCGGTACCGGTCTCTCCACCAATCACGTGCGAGCCACTTTTGCACACGGCACCACTCTGCATCTCTTTCTTTCCTATAGCGCTGTCTCTTTCTTACATCTATTGACATTGCGTATATTTAGAGTGGGATAACAATACATGCCTATCTTATTCTAACTTATTCTAACTTATTTTATGTATTGACGCCGTCGTCCGTAACAGTTTTCTTGTTATCTTAAACATAATAGTTAAGTAAAAGAAGAAACTAGAAAAACCGGTTAAGTTTCTTAACGGAAATCAGTGGACGTCGTATTACGATCCGGTGTAACTAAGTGTACTAGTCACCCGTCGCAACGGTCGACATTCGACTGTAATTTAAATTAAAAAATAAACTTCATATTTTCCAAAGTAGCAGCAATATTTCTCTAATTTAAATAAATTGTAATAATTTTCAAGTTATTTTGAACGACCCGTTAAAGGTTAAAAGAGGTTTATTAAGTAACCTGCATTTAAAAGCAATAGCAGGTATTTTGACACAAACATTTTTGACGATATGAGTTTCCAGAGGACATTGAATGTTTTATTTCGTTTGTTATGTATGTGTTTGTGTCAAATGCAAGGTAGCATGTGAATTGTGTTTTTAGTTAATTTTATGTATGTTTCATGCATTATTTGAGAGAAATATTAACATTCTGCACTCCCTCTCTACGTCCACTATAACCGTGCAAAATTTCATACTAATGCGACCGCGCCATTTTACTTAAAATGATTATATAAATATATAAATTATATATTTCATATACCTTGATATTAGTAGTACGAAATATAGACAAATGTCTCAATTTCAAAGTAACCACAGAACCCTTAAAGATATGCGGTGTTAAATATTAATTTCACCGAACGGTCTATCGTTAAATTATTCTGTACTCTAAATGGATCTCTTCGGGCGAATTAAGACTTGCGTCATACTGTAGACTGCTAGATCGGCTGTGTGATAAGGAAAATCTGCTTAAAATCTGACCTAGCACTGAGATACAATTGATAGTCACATATATAATGTGTAAATAGGATTCCACGTATATGTTTTATAATATACTAGCTGACCCGGCGTACGTTGTTTTACAATATAAAAAAAAATATAAAAAATAAGGAGACAATCCTTATAGAATGAATAGATTTTGGCCGATTCTCAGACCTACTCAATATGCTTACAAATTTTCATGAGAATCGGTCAAGCCCTTTCGAAGGAGTACGGGAACGAACATTGTGACACGAGAATTTTATACACAACTAGCTGTCCCGACAAACGTTGCTTTGCCATATAAAAAAATTAAAAAAAATGTTAAGGGTGGACAACTCTTAAGGGGTATGAAAAATAGATGTTGGCCGATTCTCAGACCTACTGAATAAGTATATAAAATTTGGTAAAAATCGGTCAAGCCGTTTCGGAGGAGTTTGGCAACAAAAACTGTGACACGAGAATTTTATATATTAGATATAGGTAGATTATGTTCGATATTATTTTATTAATAGATGACATATGGAGTAATAAATGACATATCAGGGCAGGGATTTTCTTATATGATTGAAGAAGCAAAGTTTTATAATTAAAGTAGCAAAGGAGCATGTAGTTCATCTGCCATCAGATGCCACTATCTATGGTCACTGCCGCCAACGGACATCCGTAAGCCACTTCGCATAAAACCAGTGTTTTATCTACAGTCAATAAAAGTTGCAATGAAAGTCCTGTGTCCTCTGAATCCAACGGTTTCCTGCTCCCTTTTCTGGCACACTTTCACATGAGGCGACCATCATAGTCCTCTGGAGTAGCAACGCATCTGTGATTGACTTCAGATTTAACCCATGTTTTCTATGTAGTTGATTACATGTGTCCGTAGCGGCAGTGGCCACTTACCATCAGGTGGACTGCATGCTCGTTTGCTACTTCAGTCAGACAAAAAAATAACGATTTGACAGAGGATTGAATCTACATTGCATGACAAAGCAATATGGTGACGTCTACGCGACGCGAATCGCTAGCAATTAAGATAAGCGCTACCAGATGTAGGCAAGGATATATCTAGCATACATTTAGTTCTTTGTGTGAGCATCGTGAATTACTCACGTTCTGACGTTCTGACTCAAGGCGCAATATATTAATCACGGACCGAACAATTTTGTGTAATAGATAGTTCAGAAGGTATTAACTGCATTAAAAATTAAATTATCCAGTTATCACAGTTAATGAGTGACAGACAGACAGACCAACAGTGAAGGTTTAGTAATGGGGTTCTGTTTTTAGCCTTTTGGGTACGGAACCCAAAAATGTCAATATTTTTAACAAATTAAATGGATGGAAAATAAAGACTAAATGTCATCTATAGTTATGGATTATAACTATATATGAACCTATAATAAATTAAGTAGCTGTAGTTTGATCCGATTTCATGACCAAATATTCTATCTAATCAAAAAGTCTATTATTACGTATAATCCAGAATGCTGTCAAAGTGTCCATCTCATTTTAAGTGCGCAATTCGGCCCATCGATATTTGTAAGCAATTTTATACTAATGGTTGCTACTCTCGAATTAAATGATCGCTTCATATGCAAGTGAACCGGCAGCCACACCCTTCCGAAACTGCTTGCGGAGCGGTTACCATACCGGTCAGACGCGCAATGGGTTTTGGGTTCGATTCCCCGCCGAGACAGGCATCTGAATGATGAATGTGTCCATGGTACCCACGACACAGGAGAAAATCCTAGTGTGGGGCTATGACTGCAGTAAGCGTGTTTTTTTTTGCCCGCTTCTGTCTCATCTATTATAGCAATGAGTTAGGTCTCCATTGCTGTGACAGCTTATACCAAGAGTGTCTATTCTTTATGAAAATATGATGGTAAGTAGTAACTGCCTCCCTTAGATCCTCTGTCCCCCTCTCTCCCTGTGGTGCCAACCCATTATTGTCCCATCGCTGGGCACGGGTCTTCTTTCAGAATGAGAGAGTTGTAAGTAAGCTGTAAACACAATCTAAACAAGGAATATCGGAAGTCAAACACAAATGTTACTCCCGATGACTAAGATAGTCGCCTTGTGAAAGTGAGCCGGCTAGAAACAGTATGGCCTATTACTTAGGCCATTATATTACATTATATTACGTAGATCATCTGATCCAACGATAGCGCAAGTGATGTAAGACCGGTAACGCAACGTCTAATGCACATCTAATTGAATGTGCGTGGAGACAACCTATGCAAATCGGATTGAAGTGCTCTATGAGATAGCGCGAACTGGTGATTTTTGTCACCGTGACTGTTGCGTCACTGTCACCATGTACAAGGTGAAAAAGGTGGTAGAACCAGTGTAGTTCGACCGGGGAGGTACCACCGCCACACCTATTTCTAATGTGAAGCATATTTTTGCGTTTCGATGGAATGTTGTGGTTGCCGGCACACTTTTATATGACCATTCTAGTCCTCGGGAATAGCAACGCGTCTGTGATTGACTTCAGATAGAACCCATATTCTATTGAAGTTGCTTACAGGTGTCCATGGGCGGCAGTGACCACTTACCATCACGTGGATTGCATAATCGTTTGCTACTTCAGTCAGACAAAAAAAAATATACAGGTGATTACCTCCCCCTCTGCTTAAATTTCCCTTTTAACAAAGCTATACGGAGCCCATTTCTGTTTGTATTATGAAAACGAAACACTTCTTTGGGAATTTCAGTGCTACTACTACTTAGATCTCAATAAGTCTAGAATTCTTTTTCAGAAGCTCATAACGAGTAAATGAATCACGGCCGAAATAAGTAGGATTTAAAAAACCCAATGAGATATATAGCTAACACAAAGACGTGTAAAAATGCTCATATTCATAGCAAAAAATTGTCTTACAATAGGACTTAATGACATAATGAGCTGAAATTTTAGACTACGTCGCCCCTTTACGAAAAACATGTTGCTTGGCCAATAACAACACCCGAACACGAGTATCATAATAATCGGGTACGTGAATATGAATAGATGTCTGATTTTCTTATGATCCTAGTGCAGGGATGGTAAACTATTGGCACGAGTGCCATTGTGGCAAGCGATATAATTTTGTGCACACCGAAATATATTCAGCTAAGCTTTTTTTTTGTTTTCGAGGGAGAAACCTTCAAATGGTACCCGACGCCGTGGGAGCGACGCAGGGTTATGTGGAATTTTTACCGCACTAAAACCCCCCGCTGGCCGTCCTCGGCGCTATAAAGAGGAGTCCGGGACCTCTGAACGCAGCCGAAATCATCTGAGCGTGTGTCCCATCGGGCTCCTCCTAGATGGCCGGATGGGCCCACCAACCAATCTAGTCTTTACGGCGGTATGCGAACACACATACCGCCGTCCTTCCCGGGATCGCCTGGCTGGAGGGTTCAAGCTCACACTCTAGCCGCCCGCAACCCCGGAAGCCGCTTTGAGTTGCCCCTTAGGACAGGCAGGAGATACCGTAGCCCTATTCTGATCCCGGAACTACAGGGACGATGTTCAGCTAAGCTGCGAGTCATTATTTCGATGATGAACAGCAGTAACAACACCTATGGAAACCGTTTGACTGATGACTTTGTTGTCATCTAATCTCAAAAGTAGTCAAACTAATGATACTTTAATATTTCTTACGCGTATAAGTGAGACATAAGAAAATTTAAAAAATACCTTTTTTATTATAGAGATTATGTACTTCTTTATAACATACAGATAATTAAAAAAATAAACGCTTTATACACTCGTAGCTTCCTCCTGTGTCGTGGGTGCCATGTATGCTAAACGCTCAGGCACAGAACAAGAATTTAAAGTCATCATTCAGATACCTTTTTGGAAGAGAATCATACCCGGAACCCATTGCATGTCAGGTCGGCATGGTAAACGCTCCGCTGCGTAGTTATCGAATTTAGATTAGATACTGGAGCTAACTTTTATTACCCATGTAAAAACAAGATGGTAAATAAAAAAAACATATACAAAGAAGAAAGACAAACCCATTAAGTTTCTTGCCGGATCTTTTCAGTTGAGGTCATGTTCCGATCCGGTGGCAGCGTAAAAAAAATATGTATGTAACTGACAATTTGTAAGCGCCCCCGTAGGCCTATGCAAAATAAAGACATTTCATTTCATTAGGGTATTAGTATTTTACATCATCATTTTCCCCGTACGTCTATTAAATATTTTTTTATAAAAATTGCACGTTTATAAAGGTTCGCTACCCCTGTCCTAGTGGCTGCCTCGTGTATGAACCAGTATTAAGTGTCCACAACTTCTCCATAAGGAAGTTGACTTAATAATGTTTACAAAAAAAACAGAAATCAATCTCTCTTCCAAACAATCCCACCAATGATCCATTTATTCAACCAATTACAAATGAAACAAAATTTCTTTAAAATTGTCGTCGATCATATTTATAACTCGATCCTAATCAGGGATCCGATTTTCGAAATCCGATCACGTTTTTCTATTTTTCTGAAATGATGTACTTTTGAAATTAATTATAGTGAACCTCAATATTATATATATATATATATATTTTTATGGTTTAGTTTAAATATTATACGTTGTAATGAAAGCTTTAGAGTAAAGAAACACACCTTAAGGCAACTTATACCCATACTTCAGAGATCTTTTAAAAAAGTCAAATGTATGAAAAAACTCAAAATTGAGCCTCGTGTCTACCAGAGGAACAATAATTAGTTGTCAACATCGTTTTAGTCTGGAGCAATTTTACAAATTCAACATTTTCTAATAAAAATAATAAATCAAACGATAATGCTATTAATATAATTATAATTATATATTACTTTAATATTATTGTCAATTACATAATTTAATGTTACTTTATGATGTATTATTTTATAAATTTGAAGTGTTAATTAGTGTAATTGAATTATATATGTAAAAATAATTAACAATAAATAAATACCCACAAAAGTAATAGCATTAATGTGCCGGCAACAAGACCCGTCGCCCGAAAAGCAGGAAAGACATTTCTTTTATAGATAAAAAGTCCTCAAGTCCTGTCAAAATCAATAGAAGTCTATTGGAAAAATAGGAAAAAACGCTAACAATTTCTAGTAGAGCAATCTATAGTTGAAATGGAATGCGGTGTGAGTATCGAGTGCAAACCACATTAGATTGAACAATACGCCCGTACATTCTGATATGAACGTGTGGTTGGGAATAAACAAATGGTTTGTTTAACTTCCTTCGAGTTATTTTGGTGGCATTTCGAACAGGTATTATAAAATCAAATGCTTTATCATCGGGTACAACCCATTATTGTCCCACTGCTGGGCACCGGTCTTCTCTCAGAATGAGAGAGTTTTAGGCCATAGACCACCGCGCCCTTTTTTAGAGCCGAGGAGGGCCACCGGGGGGGGTTTCAGTGCAGTAAAAATCCCAAATAACCCTGCGTCGCTCCCACAGCGTTGGGTACCTTTTGAAGGTTTCCCCCTCGAGAACAAAGTGGCCAAGTGCGAATTGGTGGACTTCACACACCCCTGAGACCTTTTTTTTTAAAACTCTCGCGTGTGTAGGTTTCCTCACGATGTTTTCCTCCGCCGAAAAGCATTGATAATTAATTTCTAATACGCACATAATTTAAGAAAAGTCAGTGGTGCGTGCCTGGGTTTGAACCTCAGCCCTCCCAATTGAGAGGGCAAGTTTCAACCATTAGGCTTGCCGCGGACGGAGGAGTATGAAATCACGCACGGTTATAGTTTATATAAAGAAAGATTACAGAATGCTATTTTTTCTAATAATGCATTTAACATACATAAAATCAAGTAAAAACACACTACACACTATCGTGCATTGGACACAAACACATATATAATAAACGAAGTAAAACATTCAATGTCTTACTATGAAAACACATAATGTCAAAAATGTCAGATGTCTTTGTCAAAATACCCACTATTGCTTTTAAATACAGCTGAGTTACTTAAACCTCTTTTTATCTTTAACGGACGGACGAACTCGCAGGGATAACCTAGTAGCATATAAAACTATATTTAATTATGGGTATCGACATAAAGTTATACAGTTGGTTATGAGTTCCTGGTCAGGCTTAGTGACTGAATAACTAATAACTATTTCAAAGCGATCAAGCCGTTTCCCTATCGAAGTCAATGTGGAAGTTCTGATCTTTACATAACGTGTAATGAACGTACTAACTTTATATATAATAGAGTAATGATCATATGTACACTTTCTAGCTAAGTTATATCATAGTCGTTCATAATTAAGTTTATCAGGAAATCGTGGATATTGGCAGATTTAACAGAATTTAATATTTAACACTTCGCTAGAACCGATACTATAATCATTGGGTGGAAAGAAAGGTTATAGTGTGAGTACATATTTTTTTTCGAGTGGGAAACCTTCAAAAGTTACCCGACGCCATGGGAGCGACGCAAGGTTACGTGGGATTTTTACCGCACTAAAATCCCCCCGGTGGCCGTCCTCAGCGCTACAAAAAGAACTCCTGGATCTCCAAAGGAACCCAACCGGAGTCCTCTAAACGCTTTGCCCCATCGGGCTGCTCCCAGGTGAGCAGCTGGGCCCACCACTCCGTCTGGTCTTGTCGCCCGCAACTCCGGAAGCCCCTTTTAGTCGCCTCTTACGACATTCAGGGGATACCATAGCCCTATTCTGATCCCGGAACTACAGGGACGTAGTGTGATTACATCTAGTAACTTGTATCTACGGAAGTTAGATTTTGTGCGTAGAAGACAGCATGATGTAACACCAATTAGCAAAAGCCATTAAGATAAGACTAGTTAAAGTGATGAAAGACATAGACAACATTTTAATAGGTAAGGAACAAATAACGCATAGAGGTTGCCTCGTATGTGCCAAACTCGAAGAATGGTAGCTAATATTTTGCCAGCTGGTAGTACCAGTGTAGTTTGACTGGAGAGGTACTACTACCGCCACACTAATTTCTAGAGTGAAACAATTCTTGCGATTCGATGGAAGGGTGTGATAGCCGGGTCACTTTTGTATGATGCGATCGTCTTAGTCGTATATATAGTCAGGTCGTTCACGCTTATTAATTTATATTTCAGTAATAAAGACATTCGAAACATTTCCGCGATGCAAGTGGGTACTGAAGCGAATGATCAAGACGATCAAAGTTTGCGAAAGTGGGTTAAGCATAACTCGCTTACCTATCAGAACATCTTAACGATCAGGTCTATCGTTACAGCATCGTAATTCGGTGAGAGCTGTTATGTAACATTGATGTCATGAAGTGTGGAGATATCATCGTGATTACCGAAGTTCAGGAACTTACGAGTCATTCAATGGTGCCCAAAAGTGCTAATCAGAATGATCTCACTAAATCACGTTAACAAGAAACTGACGCGCAATCTTCCTGAATCTATCACCACATCATATCATAAATTAGCAGTCTATTTAAGTTAGCAGACTTCAATGTGTCTTTCAGATTGAAAACATGCGTGTATAAGGTATATGTAAACTTTCAGGATCTAGCAATGCATAGCTAGTTCGTCATCAATCGATTGGTGGTCTACTGTTTGGCACAGGCTTTATAACCTGTGCCAAACAGTGGGCCAGAATGACATATGTTTAATGGCAAATAATTGCATTTTGACTGAAAAATGAGCGTGGCAACATGCGAGCGAGAGTTCATACTGACGAATTGGCCGCTGATCTCCGCCTGTTGCCTACGATCGTCGGCGATAGTCGTTGAATTGCTACTGTCGCTCATACAATAACCCCTTAGCTTCAACTAAATACATATCTAATCCTGTCGTCTTATTACTGCTCTGAGACTTTTTCTGCGTAGTATTTTTTGTCCGAAACGTAAATTTCTGTTTAACGGTAACTTACCTTGATCTTAATTCGATTTTAAGCATTTTGAAATCTATTACAACAAATGCGTTGCGAATTTAACGTATTTTTGTCTTTTGTCTCAAGGAATTATCTTTTTTGTCTTCGATCGCAATTATCAAAGTTATGCAAGCATCACTTTTTAGTGACAGAAAATGCCAGAAAGTAGATCACCAGTTACAAAGAACCGATAGACGATAGAAGATTGTTATCACCAATTCGTGCGACAATTACACTGTTCAGGTATTATTTGGCATCCATTCCACCCAGTCATTTTCCTATTAGTGTAGATCACGATTGACGCAAGTCTTCATCAATAAAGGAGTTGGGCAGTTGCGTAATTGATCGGCTCTTATTAAGAGCAATTTTCAAAGTAATTTAACCTCACCAATTCAGTAGACTTTGTTATATTTTATTCGCCAAGAAATTTAATTAATTGGTTGAAATTTCACTGCTAACAACAATGTAGTTAGTTATAGTAGTATGTGAACATGAAATCTAAACGAAAGAAATTGATTTTAATAATGGAAATGAACCTTTGATTCCAAATCGAGCTTGTCTTGAATAGTACCACTCCGTTTTTTCCTGCAGTTCGTAAGAGGAGACTTAGAACAAAATCTAAGAGAGCAGCAAAACCTTTCTGCATAATTTTAATACTAGCATACAATGTGGTTAAGAACACGGATCCTAGGCGCAGTAGCTTTGGCACTATCCCCCATTACAGGAAGCCTAAATTCAGCAGCAAATCGCAAAGGACTGATGAATGGATGAATGATCAATTTCAAACAAGTTCAAATAAGGCTCTTTTGCTTCAATTTACATAATACGGAAAATACATTGAAATCAAATAATTTAATTTGTATCTTTATTAAATTTTAGAAAGAACTAGAAGAAGGGATAAGTTAAGGTGGAAAATGTTTATTTCCCTCAATGAGATCATAAACAATATATGGCATAAAAATACTAATAACTAAAACAGCTCAAACAAACCTAATAAAATTATGAATACAGAAATATTAGCTCTTCTTCGCCAGCAATGCAAATGAAGGTTATCAATTACATATAAAGCCTGTGTAAGTCCATTAATTGTTCCAATCAGCAAACAGTCCAAACAAAAGCGTATTATTGTATTGTCGTGTGTCGAGAAACTCGACTGGGTTCGCTATGCATTTCGCAAGTGTCGACAGTCGAATTAAATGGCTGACAGACACATAATTCAGTTTGTTCAATTCAAGCCCAAATTGGACGCAATCTGAACTTTAACCCGTTGGTATAAGGGAACGAGTCGTGAGCTGGAAACCGGGTCAGATTTCTATTAGAATTTGACGACAATTGAATAATATTGTGCGCTGTTTAGTTGAGCTGTGTACACATGCTCATGTAGATTGAATTGGGTTTATGATGTATACGTGCATAGTTGTTGCGAAACCAAAGTGAGCTTTGAAGTGTTGTGAGTTTAGACTTTATAGCGACGTTTCTTAAAATTGAAACAACAGCACCTAATAAAACACTTTCTGTATACGTACACACTTTCTGTATACGTACACTAGGATCCTGCGTCGTGGATGCCATGAATAGACGAGACGAAGACAGAAACACTTAAAACGAGAACAATTTCAATTTCCCATTCATATACCTGTCTTGCCGCGAATAGATCCCGGAACTTCCGGGTATTCCCGGTGCGCTATGACATGGGGTTCTTATGCGCTATGACAAGAAAGAAAGGTGCGAAGAGCTCTCCATTAAAGCCGGCGATGCATTAGCGACTCCTCAGGTGTTGCGAATGTCCACAGGCGAGGGTGACTACTTTCCATCAGGTAGCTCGTCTGCCTTATCGTTAGGTCAAAGGATATTTCTTTATATACATATGTATATATAAAATCGAAGAACATACTATTAACGGACTACAGTATAAAAAAATAGAATAAAACGGTGCTGAGAACAGTCCTAAATAAAAAAATAATTAAATGTTTTGTCCAATTAATTTCTACATCTGTTTATCAAAATTACAAGCAAAATAAAATCTATGTCTTATGTGACCAAGACATAAAATGTGGTTTCCCAAAGCCTGCCACTAAAAGCAATTTTATCACCTCGAGTGATGTTTGCCGTCGAATTAATCTCTTAGACTCGCGAATTTTATTCCCTCGTAAACCTTTTACCGATCATTTCATATTTCAATATCCTTGATAAATTTGGCAAGGGCTTAATAGAATGGAGCGTCCCTGAAGACTCCATCACTGTACATTAAGTGGATTAAATTGGCATGACAAAGAGGCTGTGTCAACCGGCGTTGTTGAAAGATTCAAATGTATTTGCGTTGTTATAAAGGAATATCTAGGATCTAGTGATCCACAGGATTTGCGATATAAAGATGCTTTATTCTCCTAGGACATAAAAAATAGGTAGGTACATTATAAGTGACTATGTTTTAAGTATGTTTTACTTTAATACAATCAATTGTAGTAATGTAGTTAAATGTGACATGTCTTATATATAATATACTACAATTAGTACGAAATAATGAGTGTACGAATGTTTACATATGTATAAGTATACTTTGATGCAAATATTTGTTATCTCCTAATACAATTGTGAATTGCTGTTAATTTGCAGATATGTCGAACGAGCATGACTGGACGGGGACGTACATACCACCGCCACACATATTTCTAGCGTGAAGTAGTGCATTTCGGTAGGTGGCTGCTTGCACACTTTCATACCAAGCGAACTTCGTAATTGAGATTAGCAACACATCTGTGACTGAATGCAAAGACAACTCTTATTCTACATATATATAAGGTGCTTGCAGATGTCCAAATGTGGCAGTACCACATGCCACCTTGTAGAATGCATGCTCGTTTGCTACTTCAATATTATAAAAGAATACAGGAAATAGTATCGCTGTCAGGATTATTTCTTTTACGATTACGAACAACGAAGGTACTCCAAACCCGCCCTGAGGAACGCCGACACTCGCGCATAAAGTTCAAGGTTTACCGAGCCTCAACCCCGTTGAGCATGAATAATAAATTGAAGAAGGATCGAATGGACGAACACTCGAGCATCACAAGACTTGAGAAATGTTATGATCTTCAGCTCTTATGGATTCTTAGTCGATCCGGAATCCATGTATTGTAATTGTAGGTTTTAAATTAAGGGTCTGTAAACTATGTACCTATAAGTCATGTTATAGTTTTAACAAACCTGTAGGTTCCTCTTGTCCTGGCATCGGACATACCTATAGCAAAAAAGTAGTTCATAGGACCAATAATAAGCACATTAATAGATTATGTAAATGCACAAGTTTGTGTGGATTTATGTGTGTTTATTACGCAAATGCTACAGACCATATTTTGCTGAAATTTGGAACGGTGATAGTTTATGACCCTGATTAACACCTGAGATACTAATTATCATAGTAAACCTGATCAAAGCGGACCAGAGCCACAGGAATAAGTTAGTGATTTTATATTATTGGTTGTTTGTGATTATTTGATTATTTGTATTTGTGTAGCAGACACAATAAATACATTTGTAGAATTCCAAATAGATATTTGTTGTTTGTTTAACGTTTTCGTTTACCTCTACTATTTAAAGATGAGAAACTAATTTCAAATTTGATAATATTTACACCTCTTTTATAAATATTGTATTACGTTCGCAATGAACTAAAACCCAAAGGTCGTAAGTAAATTCGCTTCAAAGTAGAAATGAGTTCTTAACTTGCAACTAGACCATTTCTTATAACCAACTTATCTCTTGGGTATAGCTAACCGTCGTAGCGAGTTTGTGTTCACGGCTAAAGTATCACAAAGTAACACTTTAAAAGTATGTATTATTATATGGTTAAAAGCAAACGAGAAATCAGTTTACCTGATGGTAAGAGGTCACCGCTGGTATGAACACTAGTACGTCCCTGTAGTTCCGGGATCAGAATAGGGCTACGGCATCCCCTGCCTGTCGTGGGAGGCGACTAAAAGGGGCTTCCGGGGTTGCAGGCGGCTAGAGTGGGAGCTCGTACCGTTCGGTCAGGCGATCCCGGGAAGGACGGCGGTATATGTGTCCGAGTTCCCGGAGTCCTCTTTATAGCGCCGAGGACGGCCACAGAGGGGATTGATATGAACACTAGTAAACAAATTTATACGGAACAAGCATTTCTTCCTGATGAACCACTTGTGAACAATGTCGAACACAATTCATGTTAAAGGTACTCAGCAATTATTTAATTAACAGTACTCGTTCATCTAAACAAAGGCTAAATTAAACAAATATACGTTGCCTTAGGATGGGCTGAGCAATGTGTAAAGCGATTAAGGTCTAAGCTTGCATTATGCTGGGATTATGAACGTTGAAATCAGATTACAACAGTCTGGTTTGGAAATCTGGGATGTCGTAAGCTTGGGTTTATTTGTGTTTCCTTGGATTTTATGATCTGGGTCAGAAATAGTATGTATGTAGCGTTGTTTAGTCCGAAGATTCTTTTTAGAATTCTTTCTTCTTCTTTTTAGAATTTAGTCCGAAGAAGTTTTAAAATATTTTCAATATGAATGGAAAATAAAGGGAATCGTCATTATTATATATAATTTATTAGGCTATCTCTACCATGTCATCAAAATTAAAGTACAAAAAATATATACATGCGAAAATTCTTCTATTTGCATGAATAACTGCTCAACTTAAAATAAATCAATTTTAGGTTAAACATAGACACAGTATTATAAAAAAAAACTAGAATTAAAAAATTGTTGCTTTACCTACAATGTAGCCTTTTAATTTAAAAAAAATATTATTTTAACCTAGTTCATTAAAAGATAAACGCATTTTAAAACTTTTGCTCCTATATTTTTCCCTATAAACGGGACTTTAAGTTGTATATTATTCAATCTAAGCACCAACATCAAGATACGGAACCCAGGAATTGCCGACAATTTCCTCGAATCCAGATGAGTCACCGGCACGGGATTCCTGATAGCTTAGGAGCTTAAGAATGACTCATCCTGCCACATCGCATCTCGAGAGATAATATTCGACTATTATAAATATTTTGAAGGTGGCAGAATATACACAGTTAATAAAAAGATAATATCGAGGATAGAAGATAATATAGCGTTGTTGATTGTAAAAGGTATTTAGAAACTTATTTAATAAGTATTTAATAAGCTATTTAATTAAATACTTATTACAAGTGTTTAATTAAATAGTTATTACAATGATTTTCCATAGATCTGTCTTGGTGTGAGTCATCAATGTTTGTATGTTCACAAAACTTCTAAACTTCAGACTGTAAATTTGTAATTTTTCATATACAATTTAGTTCTAGAGGACCGTCGATATACGAGATAATAAGACATTAATAGACTCTTAGTATTTACTTTTAAAGGACTTCAAAAAGGAGAAGGTTCTCCATTACTATGGTACATTTTTTTATATTTCTACCCCGATTTCTCCGCCAAATGTGGATTAATCTCAAATAATTTATTTCATTCAAAAAACATACTTGTATTTTGATACCATTATCACCAAAGTAGGAATCTGATCGATGTTTACTTTTTAAAGCAATGAAGTCGGTTGTATCTTTTGTAAAAAGTGGCATTAAAAACATAATGTAAATAAAATAACTTGTAAATCAATTCGTAAAAAGAAACTCGTTAGAAGTTTCGCTGTCAATTATTTTTTATCAAAACTTAAATTCATGTTTAGTACGTCAAAACAAAACTGATAACAGACAGGAATCAGTGACATACCGGAAATAGCGGAAATGAGCTGGATCGAGAGTGTCTGCGCAGCTTCAAATTAATTAATTTAAAAGTAATGGTCTTTTTTTGTTCTCAAGGGGGAAAGCTTCAAAAGGTATCCAACGCCGTGGGAGCGACGCAGGGTTATGTGGGATTTTTACCGCACTAACACCCTCCCGGTGACCGTCCTCGGCTCTACAAAGAGTACTCCGGGATCTCCAAAGGAACGCAACCGGAATCCTCTGAGCACGTTGCCCCATCGAGCTCCTCCCAGATGGGCAGTTGGACCCGCACTAAAAGGGTCACTAGGTGGCAGTTGGACCCACCGCTCCGTCTAGTCTTTACGACGGTATGCGCCACACATAACACCGTCCTACCCTGGATTGTCTGGCTGGACGGTTCAAGCTCGCACTCTAGCCGCCCGCAACCCTGGAAGCCCCTTTTAGTCGCCTCTTACGACAGGCAGGGGATACCGTAGCCCTATTTTGATCCCATAACTACAGGGACAAAAAGTGGTGGTCTACTGGTCTGTAACTTAGACCCCAGTCCAAGGCATAAATCCTAGAGAACTCGACAGGCACCTGTGATTTCTGTCATGTTCACAAGAAATTATTTCCATATTTAAACGGTGAAAGAAGACCTTGTATTGCATTGTTAAAGTACGCTTAGATACATTTAGACACATTAGCGACAACTTTAAAAAAGGATCATCGCTGTAATTTTTTAAACAAAATGCTGTTTTTACCCATATTTCCATCTTTATTATTTAAGTTAAAAGTTGGATCGGCTGGTTGCTACAAAGCATGGATACCAATTTAAGCTTATATTAATAAATAATGCATAAAACATTATATAAACATAAAACATTATATTACATAAAACATATTATCGATTAAAAACACATCACACTACCGTGCATTTGTCACAAACACATACATAATAAACGGAATAGAACATTCAGTATCTTACTATGAAAACACATAACGTTAAAAATGATGTCTTTGTCAAAATGCCGCTATTGCTTTTAAATGCGGCCTACCTAATTGAACCTCTTTTTATATTTAATGGGCGCGTTCAAAATTACTTGAAAATTTGCATTTTATCTGAATTTGAGAAATATTCGTAATACTTCGGACAATATGAAGTTTAGTTTTTTAATTTAAATTATGGTCGAATTTCGACCTATGCGACGGGTGACTAGTACAAAAAAACGCTAAATCAATACAAATACAAATATTTTATTTCGCAAGAACATGGATAGGTACATGTAGGTGTACAGTCATTGTAAAATTATTTAGGTCCGCCAAGTTGCGCCTGTCAAGGCACGCAAAAAATTCCATCATAAAATTCTACATATGTATCAATATGGCAATCTATAAAATTCAAAGTTATCAATAATTAATTATGGTATTCACATTATTTATCATGTCAATCACAGGCAGAAACATTCATGTTAAAAATTATGACAGAATGTTCCGTTAAACACAGCGGCTACTTCACGAACATTTAGCTTCTTTCAAAATAATATGGTCAAGATTTATGACAAGGTCATGTACTGAAGCCAATATCCAAATCCAAATTCATTAAGTCTGTGTATATAGGTACCTAGTATATTGGCAATAAGGCGGGTGAGTCACATTGGTTCCATGTAATTAGCTTGTGCGGCTTCGGCAAAGCCTTATTGCTCGATGTACGTCATTGTAGACGAGTAAGGGACACATTGGATGGGACTAAATAAATCTAAGGATATTTGGAGTAGGTACATTCGGATAGACATGTGACTAGGTGGTAGAAAACTTTTCACTCGACTTCATCTTGAACACGGCTTCTGCCTAATAAAACAGCGTATTTTATCCGATTGGATTATCAAACTGCTGTCCAACTAATGGTAAGTGGTTACTGCCATCCCCATGGATTACCTTTCTCTATATGAAGTTGCTTGCAGTATCCATATATCAAACAACTTCATATAGAGGAAAGGCTATATGTAAACTGGTATGCAATTATTATTATACGAAAAATTGCAACCGCGCTAGTCGCTACACACACTGTAACAATATAACGGATTTGAATGAATTAACACAACATAGAAACTCTAATTTTACAGGAGAGGTAGGAAAAGTCTCATTGTTTATTAGCTTTTTAATAAGTGATATAAATTAATATTAAAATTTATTTTTAAAACAAATAATTTTAAGGTGAACATTTCCGCCATACGTGATTTCTGTGTAGATTTAACCACTAAGGTTGCACGCGCTTAAAAAATAGAGTAACTTCTCATGTTTTCCCAACATTTCCATAGACAAAAATTTACTGATTGCATTTTTGGCATCCCCTGTTTGTTTTTTTGGAAATACATTTCATGTGCAGAATTGACCTCTCTACACATTTATTTTAAGTTTATAGATATCGATAACAATTTTACAATATCTACCTCTCTACATATGGACTTTTATTACACCGTGATGACTAATCCACCCATGACAGACCGCGTCATTGAGAGGGAGTTAATAGTTTAATGATACCTCGTTAGAACGTATGAGGGACTCACCAATCATGACAGTTATTTTAACGTCAATACGTTATACTTCATAAGGTTTTATTTAGAATTTGTCCATCAGATAATGTGGCCACCGTCACCCATGTACATTTGTTAAAACCCCAGATAAGAACTGAGGTTAGTAGCGTTACAGTACCGTTGCTATCCCTGAGCCCATTGCTATCTGTAATCTAATCCCTGAAAAGATTCGTCTTAATCGTGGTTGGTCACAGATATGTTAATACTTACCCCTTCTTATTTTGTTCTCGAGGGAGAAACCTTCAAAAGGTACCTGACGCCGTGGGAGCGACGCAGGGTTATGTGGGATTTTTACCGCACTAAAACCCCCCGGTGGCCGTCCTCGGCACTATAAAGAGGACTCCGGGATCCCGAACCCGGGAAGGACAGGGGTATGTGAGGTCGCATATCGTCGTAAAGACCAGACGGATTGATCCCGGATTCAGAGATCCCGGAGTCCTCTTTGTAGCGCTCAGGACGGCCATCGGGGAAACTTTAGTGTCGGGTACCTTTCGAAGGTTTCCCCCTCGAAAAAAAAACACCGCCACACCTATTCGAAGCGTGAAGGTTATATAAGCCGAACATCTTAGTCCTCGGGAATAGCAACGCATCTACGAATAACATAGATTACAAATGTCAATGGGCGGCAGTAACCACTTACGCGTTATTCCTCTTATCATATTTTACATTTGATTTCAGATGAATCGCTTAGCTGATTGTTTCGTATTTCTGCTACGCAAATGGTTTTGGGTTCGATACACGGTCAGACAGACACTTAATAATTTTCGAGAAAAAATATTGACATATGAACTAAGCAGAATAAAACACAGAACAAACCTATCACCAGTCCCGTTAATCATTTCCAACGGAACCTTAAAACATTAATTACTTGATGTAAATCTCATTTGAAATTTAAAAGAAACAAAATGTAAACATTATGTAACGCTGAATATTAACGTGAATGACCTTTACAACTAATTAATATGATAATTTCTGAACGAGTACAAATTCAATCATTAGGAATATCGTTAGAATAATGAAATGCAATAAACTAATTGTGTTACCCGCTTAAAACCAGAAATTAATCTACTAAAATGAATTATTAATTAAGCAATTACGGTGAATATGATAGTGCGCTCGCATTTTATAAAATTCAAGTAAGTAAAATTTAATATGAAAATCACAGAATAGCCTTTTTGTTGAAGGTATAACGTATTTTTTTTATTTTTATCCAACTATGGACATACATACAAACGTACTGAACGTATGTTTGTAAGTGTACATATTTGTTTGACATACGCAACAGCGTAAACGGCTTGACGGATTGTAACGTAAGACACATCACTACATAGTATAAAACAAATTCGCTTCCCGCTGTCCCTGTGTATACTTAGATCTTTAAAACTACGCTACGGATTTTAATGCAGTTGTTTTAATAGATAGAATAATTCAAGAGCAAGGTTTTTATGTATTTAAAAATAATAATATAGTGGAGGAACACTGATAATTTTAGGCTTTTAAGCGGAACGAAGTTCGCCGGGTCAGGATAGTTATTGGAATAAACTCAATTTGCAGAGTGACATAGGCTTACAATTTTTAAACATAGCGCCTGCGATCAGAGATAAAGGGGATTAGAGGGATGATTTTTTTTGTTATCATAATAATATTATGTTACATATGATAAATACTTTTATGTTACTAAATTGACACACACCTTGAAAGGACTGAATTGGATAAATTGTATCTAAACACAAACTACAAATTTCAGTTTTATAATAATTTCTTCTTAAAAAGAAGTTTTTATATCTTTCCTTAAGTAATTTGTGTAAAATATATAAAAATATGTATATATCAAATTCTAAACGACACATCGTTATTGCAGCCAAAATACCGTGGAATGAACAAAAAGTGTACAACGGAAACAACGATGTGGCAACAGCTTCACTTTTTGCATTAACAAGTTCATGGTCGTCTGATCTTGCGTCACGAAGTCTATCAGCGGATATTATTATCGGCTTATGACCTACTTGGCTTAAATATCACTTAATTAGAAAAAATAGAACTATTTCTGCCTTTTTTTCAGTTTTATAAGATTAAAGAAGCAAGCAGCAATTTGATGGTAAGAGGCTATAATTGCAATTAGAACACATTTTTTCTACGTCATTATATCTGGAGAGATTTCTTAAATAGTTGAAAATCGTTGCATAATATAGAAAAAAAATATTTTTCCGTTATCCGTTAAATCCTAAAGACCACGTTGAACTGTTGCAACCAAAATACAGTAGAATAAACAAAAAGTGTATAACGGAAACAGCGATGTGGCAACAGCGTCGCTTATTGCATTAACAAGTTCATGGTCGTCTGATGTTGCGTCACGAAGTCTATCAGCGGACACTATTATCGGCTTATGACCTACTTAAGCCTTAAAATGTCACTTAATTAAAGAACGTAGAAGTATTTCTGCCTACTGACCTGTTGGACGATGAAATAATTCCTATCTGTCTTTTTACTATACATGTTTATACTGTCTTTTTTAGTATTTTTTAAGATTTTTTATAAGATGGAAGTAGCAAAGGACCATTGAGTCCACCAGATCACTGCCGCCCAATGACATCTGTAAGGATCTTTATATAGAACATGGTGTCTATTTAAAGTCGATCACAGATGAGTTACTGCTCCCGAGAACAGAATGGTCGTCTCATATAAAAGTATGTCGCCAACCACACTCTTCCATCGAAACGCAACTACTGCTTTACGAACTACTGCTTTTGAAGTAGCAAATGAGCATGTAGTCCATCTAATAGTGAGGGGTCACTGCAGTCCATGGATAGCTGCAATCAACGCCAGATAAAATATCTCATAATTTTATCTAGGGTTGTAAGTTTGGCTACAGATGCATCCTCTGAGAAACTAAGTTACTGCTAAGTTTGTACGCCTCGAATAAATATATCTCCCTAATTACATAAAGTCATGTGTTTCAACGTAAAGATACAGATTGTATTATATTTTTTCTTTAATCCTATTGGAAAGTGCTATCGAATCTAAAGGAATAGAAACACAAACATATGGAAAGGCGTACGAGTAACGAGCTCTTTTCGATAAATAAAATCTTATTAATATTAAAAATGCAAAAGTTTATGAGGATATATAAAATTAAATCTCTTTATTTTGTATAGGCCTTTTTTTTTTTTTTGTTTTCGAGGGGGAAACCTTCAAAAGGTACCCGACGCCGTGGGAGCGACGCAGGGTTATGTGGGATTTTTACCGCACTAAAACCCCCCCGGTGGCCGTCCTCGGCGCTGAAAAGACTCCGGGATCTCAAAACGACTTCAACCGGTTCCTCCGAGCGCGTTGCCCCATCGGGCTCCTCCCAGATGGGCGGCTGGGCCCACCGCTCCGTCTAGTCTTTACGACGGTATGCGACCACACATACCGCCGTCCTTCCCGGGATTGCCTGACCGAACGGTTCGAGCTCCCACTCTAGCCGTCTGCAACCCCGGAAGCCCCTTTTAGTCGCCTCTTACGACAGGCAGGGGATGCCGTAGCCCTATTCTGATCCCGGAACTACAGGGCGTATTTTGTATAGGCCTACGGGGGCACTTAAAAATTGTCAGTTATATTTTTTTTCTTACACTGCGACCAGATCGAAACACTCAACTGTTTAATAAAAGTTAGCTCAAGTATCTTGCCTTACCGTTTAGTAGAAATTAGCCCTGTTTGGCAAGATATATGTGTATTTGTCACTCTTTCAGACAAAACTACACATCGCATACGCTTAAATTTGGGACACACTTCATGTATAACCTAGAGTAAAGGATAGGATACTCATTACTGTGTTAGACATGAAAGCAAAGCCGCGGGAATCAGCTAGTAGGTAATAAATGGCAAGAATATGAGTTCTAGAACTAGTACGAACAATGGCGTGATAAACGTGCTTCACTAAATGGTACCTACACAGCCATGGCTCATGAAGACTGTATTTATCTTGGCGAAGATTACCGAGTTTCTTTGTGGGCTCGAGGATCGCATTGTGCGATTTCCCCGACAATACTAAACATCCAACTTTTACTTTAAACTCTCCATTTTAAGCTGTTCAGTTTTTTGGCTGAATGTTTGATGGAAATTTCGGTACTGTCATCAACCCAATAATGGAACTGCTAAGTAGAAAAACAACTTTTCTGCCTGATCATAACAGTTGTTATGTTAAGATGTCGTAAGGAACTTAGATACCTATCCCAGAACCTTTAACTTTGTCCTCAGAGGTAGGTTTTAAAGCGGTAGAATCAGTGTAGTTCGACCGGGAAGATATCACTACCACACTTATTTTTAGCGTGAAGCAATTCTTGTGTTTCGAAGGAAGGGTCTGTTTACTGACACACTTTTATGTGAGGCGACTATCTTAGTCTTCGGAAGTAGTAATGCATATCTGTGATTGAATACATATGGAACCCATATTTTATTTGAAGTTGCTTATATATGGGCGGCGGTGACTTGTCATCGGGTGAAATGCATGCTCTTTTGCTACTTATTTTTTTTTAAAAAAAAAGGTAGCACCACATCTGTAGTCTTCAAGTAGTTAATCTTATAATCTCATCCAGGGTCGATCTTAAACTGGACTTCATGCTCGTTTGTTATAAATGTATTGTTACATACATTAGGGTGTCCCTTATCTAAGTAAAAAAAAATATTAGTAGAATGGTGCCTATTTACTTTTTGTGTAAGTAATGTAACAACTTTCAATGTCAAATGTCTCCCATTCCGAGAGAAGACCCGTGCCCAGCAGTGGGACAATAATTTATTTATTTATTTACATAACTTATATACTTTATAATGGGTTGACGAACTTCCAGTGATTCTTAATGAACTGAGAAGCAACGTAGTAAATATTTAGCAGGTATTTACACATCTGTAAAAAGATTATGACACATAGTTTATTTTGGAATTGATATTTGCTAACAAAAAACCACCTATTTGCAGACGGTTAAATGGGGAAAACACTTTATAATTAATTAACGCATAGTAATTTTTTAGCTATTCTTTCTATAACATTATATTATTTCATTGAAGGTGGTAGAACCAGTGTAGATCGTTTGCTACTTCAGTCCAATAAAAAAAATACGACTACGTCCCAAACTTCAGGTACATCTTTTAAAGTTATAAGTAATAATCTACTTAAGTATGATTCGATGTCACCGCAATACTTACATTTAAGTTACCAACTTAAATGCATGCTCTATAAACAATATTTTAAGCTATTCATTTAAATACGACTACGTCTCTAACTTTACATCTTTTAAAGTTATAAGTAATGATCTACTTATTCGATGTTACCGCAATACTTACATTTAAGTTACCAACTTAAATGCATACTGCATAAACAATATTTTAAGTACGCTAGTTAACGTACCAACCATAGTCGGTAGCGTGTACTATATGACGTAAGGTTTAATATAAATTTAATAGTAAGTAGTTTTAGTTGTGAAGTATTTCGAAGGACTTTCGGGCAAAATTGAAAATAGTTATTTCATAAACGTATCCGAACTTTCCAAGTTCGCCGTTGAAACTATTTCGATATTATAGGATGTGTTGCATCCCAAATAACGATACTAAATTTCATATAATATGTTATTTTCCTTTAAACTATTCAGTCTTTATAAAGATTATACTGTTTAATTAATTGAAGTAGCAAACGAAGATGCAGTCCATCTGATGGCAAGTGGTAATCGCCGTTGACAACTGCAAGTCACTTTCTTTTTATCTGATTGAAATAGCAAACGAGCATGCAGTCCACCTGATGGTAAGTGGTTACTGCACCCAAAGACATCTGTAAGCATTTGAAGTTGCTTTGAAGAACATGGGTTTTATCTGAAGTCAATCACATATGTGATGCCTCTCCCGAGGACTACGATGGTCGCCTCATATAAAAGTGTGCCGGCAACCACACCCTTCCATTGAAACGCAAAAAAACTGCTTCACGCTAGAAATAGGTGTGGCGGTGGTACTTCCCCGGTCAAACTACTCTGGTTCTACCACCTGCTATTTCTTTAAACTCTTCAGTCTTTATAGAGATTATATAACTTTTCATTTAATTGAAGTAGCAAACGAAGATGTCGTCCATCTGATGGCAAGTGGTAATCGCTGTTGACTACTGCAAGTCACTTTATACAGAACAAGGGTTCTATCTATCGATCACAGATGTATTGCTCCTTCCAAGGACTAAGATAATCGCCTCATATAAAACGGAGCCACAATCACATCCTCCCACCTTATCGCAAAAACTACATCAAGCTAGACATAGGCGTAGAAGTCGTACCGGTCGAAGCATATAAATTCTACCACCTTGAAGCACTCCTTATTAATGGCATCTTCATTTCCTGACGAATACTTCGAGACTGTACTAAATATCTACCTATGTACATATTTACGTTGTAGAGCATTCATCGTGCCAGTTTAACGCGCAGAGGATACGAATTAGTGGATCAAATCAGGCGAACTTCTAATTGATTATTTATATTCCACTAGTTGATCCGGCGAACATCATTCGGCTTAAAAGTCAAAAATCTAAAATTATCAGTGTTCCTCCTTGCATGTATTATACAAAAAAAAGTTCCTTTTGAATCACTGTATCTCCTAAAAAAACCGTAACTTAGTTTTTAAGATCTAAGCATACATAGGGACAGACAGCGGGAAGCGACTTTGTTTTATACTATTTATTAATTATGGGTCTAAATCTGGGTGTTTTTTCTTGTCGCCTTTGTATTGTTACATCATAGAGAATTGAAATACGGGGCAATAGTGTAAGCACCATTAGAAATACCTATCCTCTAAGCTAAAGGATAAACCATTTAAAGCCAATAATATGTTCAACGAGAAATTTAATTCAATTCAAGAGTTTGCGAAATAGGCTTTAGCAAACGTTAAACCAATATTTGTCTAAATCATCTCCAGTTATATTTGCCTATTTGCCTAACGTATTACTCGATTAATATTCACTTCATATTCCATTTATCTTGTGGCAGTCTTAACATTTATTAATATAATATACTAGTCATCCGTCGTAATGGTCGAAATTCGACCGTAATTCAACTCAAAAAGTAAACTTGATACTGTCCAAAGTATTTCCTAAATTCAATTCTTATTAATTTTCAAGTTATTTTAATACATCCGAAAGGTAAAAAGAGGTTTAAGTAACAAAGCTGCATTTGAAATCAATAACGGGTATTTTGACAAAGACATCCGACATTTTTGACGTTTTTTGTTTTCATATGTTGAATATTTAATTTCGTTTATTATTTATGTGCATAAGAGAAATACACGGTAGTGTGCGTAATGTATTTATGTATGTTATATGCATTATTTGAAAAAAAAAAATATTGACATTCTGCACTCTTTCTCTATGTCCACTATAACCGTGCATTATTTCATAGTAATCCGTCCGCGGCACATTCCTTCAAAATGAACCACAAGGTTTTGCTTCACATATTAATATATAGATTTTTATAAGTATTACATTGAAGTAGCAAATAAATAAAACGAAACGAAAGAAAGCTTCATAATAGAAAGAAGCGTGGTGGTACTTCCCTGCCAGAACCACGTTCGTTTTATCTTCAAAATTTGCAAATTACCTTCTAAATATGTTAGATATAGGTACCTTCCAGAAATATGTTTCATGTTCTAAATTATATCATATACCTATCCTACTACCAGAGAATTAAAATGTGAGGAAATATCAATAGTTGCCTTAAATGAATGCCCCTGTTCAAGTGTTCACAAATAGTCGACTGAATGAACACGAGAAACTAATGGCCAACCAATACGTATTACTTTTGTACATTCGTATACATAGTTATGTTTAAATATTAATCTGCTAAGAATGCTTCATAATCATTTAGCTATCTTTTCTTCTCAGCCTTCATCTACTGTTTATTTTGATAGTGCATAGATATAGTCTAGCTTTTCGGGGCTATAACTGTAAAAATACACATATACATATAAATATATTATTATTTACATTAGATACACAGATTACGTTATACAGACCATCAAAACTAAAACCGTCGACTTTCATATCATAACTATCGGAATATCTGAAATTGATAAAGCGGTAAGTGTAGTAGTGTGTAAAATCGTATCCTCCTTCAGAGCTGCGGAAAATAACATCGGAAATATCATTACGTTCTGATCCTCCTGATGCCCTGGTAACGAGATGCCTTATTTGATGTTACCGTATCACGGAGCGTTCAGCTTTGTTTCGTGAAATTTATTGGTAACCTGCCTTTATTACTGCTTATGGAAAAAATAGGCAGTCGACATGTAATATGAAATATAATATGAATCGGATGGTGTGCCCGTAACATTTAAGAACTGAACAGAATTTAAAGGGACTTTCAAGGGCAGATTCACTTTGTAGGAGGTAAAACGAGATTTTACAATTTAAGAAAAAGTCATCTTATTTTTAACAACTCACTTCACAAAGGAAAGAGGTAATTAATATACTTCCGTAAATCACATAAAATAGAAGATAAATGTTGTTAAATTGATTAAATTACTTATATATTTTGTTAATTAGATTAGTGTGTCCTAAGTTAAATTTAGCTAATAACTACTGGAAAAGCGAAGCATCCTAATACAGGCACTCGTTGCTTAAAAGGTGGCTCCTGACCCCCTTATGATTGTAACTTAAGACTATAAAGAAAATAAAGATTGTTGTTATATTAAGTATATACTTATCTACATAAATATTTCTTTTAAAATACTCCGAATTAGGTTTGCATTGACCAACCGTTTGAAAAGCATTTTTTAAACCATTAGAAAATAGTCAATTCATTTTATAAACCCTTAAAAACAGATCAAGTATAGGAGAGTAACATTTTTGATGACATTGGATTTTTTCTGGCTATAAGAAAGAATTATCTACCCAGGACAGTTTTAAGTCATCACGACATCCATTTCGTGCTGAATCTGAATTCTTCCGCAGAAAGTCCGCTCCGCTGCGATCAACCGTGCGTAGTTTTTGTCGCAGATAATAATCGAATGAACACAGTAAGCGCACAAGCCGTTTCTTGCTCAGCTAATTCTTGTCTTGGAAACGATTTTTGATTCGTTTTAAGTAGACGCTTGCAGTTCACCTGATGCTGAATGGACACTGCCCATGGAAATTTGTAACCTTATTTAGTACAGGAGTTCTATCTAAAGTCAACAATAGAGGCGTTGCTACTCCCGAGTAATAAGATGGTTGCCCCACATAAAGGTGATCTGAAAACCACATACTTACACCGATACGCAAGAATACTTTCACGTTAGAAATAACTGTAATTGTTTCCAAAATATCAATAACTGGGCAAGCCCGTAGTTCCAGAATAAAAATAGGGCTACGGAGTCCCCTGCCTGTCGTAAGAGGCGATTAAAAGGGGCCTCCAGGGGTGCTGGCGGTAGGAGTGGGAGCTCGAACCTTCCATCCAAGCGACCCCGTTTAGGATGACGGCATGTGTGGCCACATGTCGTTGTAAACGCCAGGAGGCCAGTGAGTACCAATGCTCACTGCAAAGAGCCCGAATGGGGAGCATCGCACTCGGAGGACTCCGGTTGTGTTCAATTGGAGATCCCGGAACCACCACGCAGCGCTTAGGACGGCCACCGGGGGTTTCAGTGCGGTGAGAATCCCACGTAACCCGCGTCGCTCCCACTGCGTCAGGTACCTTTTGAAGGTTTCCCCCTCGAAAACAAAAAAAGGCCTTATCGTTCGAGTCTTTACTATAGTTAGCTTATGTGATTCTTGAATAAGTAAATCTTTATGTCACCATTATAACATTCGTACATAACAGAAACATTGTCTTAACTAATCATTTACTGAACGACACATTTACATAAAAGAGCGCTATTGTTTAAAATCTAGCTCGTTTCACGAATTCTACGTTGATAACCTCTTTGAAGTCGACTGTTTAATGGTTTTCTTAATGGCGCTACTGTTCGGGCCTCATTGAAGATCATTCACCGTACTGTAAGCATAATGGATGACCGATTTCTTGATCACCGAGTCCCATTTACTAATTTTACCTACCGTATGGTGCAATATATTATTTTAATAGGACTTAGTTATGAGGAATATTTCTTCCATGGTAATGTGGCTGGAGACTGTGATAATAACCTCTTGTGATCGTTTATCACAATTTCGGAAGTATCAAATTTAAATCAGGACTATGTCCTAAAACCTTTCATTCTGAGAGAAGATCCGTGCCCAGCAGTGGGACAATAATGGGTTGACGACATACATTTAAACGTATAGTATTTTTGTCTGGCTATTTGTATGAAGTATGAACCTTTTAGAAATAACTAAGTTCCATGATGAGACAATGTATTTTTATCGAAATTTAAAACTTCTAAGTACCTAATATTTCAACAACAGGATACGATACATCAATACATATCGCCTTGATGATAGGCATAAGTCTGTCCTTTCAAGAATCTTTTGAGATTTCTGTAGAGGAAGTAAATTCCTATCAAACAATCCCAATTGTAATTAAAGTTAATTCCTATGTATTGAACAGTCCCTATTAAAAACTTGTGTCGTCATTACTTTTAAGAAGAAATTACTAACAACCAAAACAAATATCTATATTAACTACCAGCATTACACTACTAATTATACTTTATTAGTCAAACGAGGATTATCAGACCATATCAATGCTGTGATCCTCCAAATGCTAATAAGGTTTCTGTTTCACTAATTAGTGATAGCTATTTACTATTACTTCCGAAGCACACTGGATGTTTGGTTATACAATGGACACATTACCTGTATCCTATTGTATTTATTACAATAAAATTACTTATAGTACTATGTGGCGTGGGTCTTGGATAGCAATACTCCACTTCGCATCAACCCATTATTGGCCCACTGCTGGGCACGGGTCTTCTCCCAGAATGAGAGAGTTTAGGCAATAGTCCACCGCGCTGGCCAAGTGCGAATTGGTGGACTTCACACACCTCCGAGAACTTTTTTTTTTTTTAAGAACTCTCGGGTGTGTAGGTTTTCTCACGATGTTTTCCTTCACCGAAAAGCAGTGATAATTAATTTCTAAAACGCACATAAATCATTCGTGCGTGCCTGGGTTTGAACCTCGGACCTCCCGATCGAGAGGGCAAGTTTCAACCATTAGGCTATCACTGCTCATACTCCACTTATTCCCGTAGAAGTCGCAGGAGGCGAATAATAGAAAAAACCAGGAGATGGGTAGTAGCGTTTTTGAAAGTAACATCGACTACAAATTTTTCTTCTATGGTACTTAGGTATAAGCCATATTTGAAATGAAATTATCTGTAAATTGTTTTTTTGCGCTTAAATTTTCCATAGTCTTTGTTTTTATATTTTAACAATATTAATTCATTGAACATCCGATTGAGTTTAGCCGCGAACGGTACTACGGACGAAAGCGGGGCGTGAGGCGGGACGGGTAGGGAACCCGCAATTCGCCAGTTGGTTTAGTTTGCTTGGTCATGTAACATAGTCATCATTTTAGTTTATTTATTTATTTATTTACACTTATATACTTAAAGTGGTATAAATGCGGACTTAATGCCAAAGGCATTCTCTCCCAGTCGACCTTTAGAAAAAGCAGATATCATCTAAGGCGGTATTATATTAAATTGAAATTTTAGTTTTTTCTACAAACGGAGAATAAGGCGAAAGATATATTTTTTAAAATGATTTTTATCTTGTTACGCCAAAAAAGTTCTAACGCGTGTTTACACGTACGATAACATTTACACACACACTATATTTTTGTTTTTGATGTTGGAACTTTTTATTCGCTGATAAATTTTACTAACGAAGGACTTTAAAGACCCCCCATTATTTCAGCTAATATAACTACCACGCGGCATAATTATGTTGCCACAAAGTTACCGACCGCTGGGTATAAATGGCTAAACAATATAACTTAAAGGCAAACATACAACGAATAGAAACCAGATAGATATTTTTGTATTTTAAGCATAAATTTGATAGCATTCTTTAAATAAATCTACGGGAAGACTTCGCCACCCATCTGCATTTAGGATATAAATAAAAGCTGTCTTCAAAAAGTTTAATCTACTTTAATTGAATTATGAGCGATAAGAGAAGAAAGCTTAAGGAGACTGTATTACCGAGGTACGGTTTGTTTTATATTAGTTTTTTGCGACTTTCGCCCCGTTTTTAGGGTTCCGTATAGTAGAAGAAATAGTTTATTCGTAATGCGTACACACATACAGTTAAAAACACAGTAACAATATAGTAAAATATAACATTAGATACGTGAGTGGTATACATCACGAAACGGGCCCTTCTCAGCATTATGCTGGTTGATTAGTTTCAGCCACCGCTGGTCTTCCGAAGGATCCGGATGGTGAGGTCACGTGCAATAGAATTAAGAAAATTATTATATAATACAATTGTATTGTACATATGATAGGAATATAATAAAGACTAAAACGAATAATAAGAGACCACGCCTCGGCAAAAGGCGTGCAGGCCGCCCCCCGACCCGGTGGACTGATGACCTGAAGAAGACGGCGGGTAACCGCTGGATTCAGATGGCTCAGGGCCGGTCGAAGTGGCGCAGATTAGGGGAGGCCTATGTCCAGCAGTGGACTTTCAAAGGCTGATGGATGGATGGATGGATGGATAACGAATAATTATTTATAATCATCAGATAACAACGAAACCACTGCCTGCCCATCTATCCCTCTCTGAATCTTTTAGGTCGTAATGGATTAACACATCAGTTTTCACAAACTTATTTTCAAAGAGTACACTAGGAATAGTCTATGTTGCGGTCTGCATACTTCTAGTTTTTTGTACTTCAAATGTTTTGTTCATTACGTTTATGCTAATAGAAAGAAAGAAAGAAAGAAAGAAAGAAAGATCTTTATTTAGTCAATTTACAATAATATTGATTACATAAGATGTTTAAAAAAAAAAGAAAAGGGCGCCAAAAATTGAATATGCCGGTTAAGGCGTTCTAAATGTATGGCACTCACATACTCGTATTTATCATTAAAAGACTTACAATTAGACACTATATTACAATGCTGATAACTTTAGAAGATTAAATATTTTTTGTATTTTACATATATATTATGTACAATAGCCAAAATACTATAAGTATTTTGGCTATTGTACATAATACATTATGTACAATAGCCAAAATACTTATAGGCATTCTAACTCCATTCTTTCATTTAACCAATAAGATAAACTTATAAAATTACTGCCACTTAAAAGTAATATTAACTCTATTATAATTTATTCGCTTCTTTTTAACGATTGATTTCATTTTTAAACATGGTATTAAAAACCATGGTATTAAATAAAAAAATGTACCTACTAAGGTAAAATATTTACGAATAATGAGTTCCAATTTTGTTCAGATACAATAATTACTGTAGTAATCGGAATCCATCTACGTATTATAACAAAGGTCGTCACCACGTATGTCGGTCTGTCCGCGATAAACCCAAAAAGTAAAGTACAGATCTTCAAAGCGGGTTTCGTCAGTCGATAGAGAAACTCATGAAATAGGTTGAGGGATATATTTTTTAAGTTCTAGAAAATTGGTTGTAAAAAGTGAATCTACCTGCCTTAGAGCTTCTATAGAAGAATCTGTCTAGATCACTGTCCATTGATGTATAATAAAATAAAAATATGACATGGGGTAACATGGTGGAATGATATAGGTAATATGGTGGGATACTCCTTTTTTATAGATATACAAAAATTAGGATAGCATATAATAATATCTATGTATTAAGTATACCTTACTATATCCATTATATATATCTATTAGACTCTTGATAACTATTTAAACGGTTACAGAATTAATGTTTATTAACCTAAATACTTAAAGTACTTCAAGTAAGTACTTTATATACATCATTATAATATTTTAAAATCTCGCCACTACGCGTGCTCAATTTATGCACATAGTTATATACCTATATCCTATACCTGCTGGATCACCCAAAGCCGCGGCGGGGCGCTAGTATTCGATAAATCCAAACAAAAGCAGCGATTCGTTATATTTTTCCGTTTTTAAGCTCCTCTCTAATGAGGAATCCGATCAACAAAGTCCACAAATTGGATTAAACCGATAACAAGATTTATTGACCACTTTTATCGGTACGAGAAAAACAAAACAAAATTCCGTTTATTAAAGTAGCAAACGAGCATACACCTAATGGTAAGTGGTCGGTTCCATTCATTAAGCGATTAAAGTTAGCTGCTGGACACAGTCCTCCTTTAAAAGGGGTTGAATCTGAAAGTAATCTGAACTTAGAGAACTAGTGTAGTTCGACCGGGAAAGTACCACCGCTACACCTATTTCTAGCGGGAAGCATTTCTTGCGTTTTGATGGAAGCGTTTGGTTGCCGGCACACTTTTATAGGAGGCGACCATCTTCGGGAGTAACAACGCATCTGTGTTTGACTTCAGATAGAACCCATGTTCTGTATGAAGTTGACTACAGATTTCTATGAGCGGCAGTGACCACTTACCATTAGGTGAACTGCATGCTCGTTTGCTACTTCAGTCAGATAAAAAAAAACACAGATATGTTGCTACTACAGTGGACTAAGATGGTCGCCACATGTAAAATTGAGCCGGCAACTACACTCTTCCAGAAACGCTAGAACTGTTTTACGCTAAAAATTGTCTTCCCCGACATCCATTTAAAGAGAAATAGTAGTGCTGTTAAAGACAGATACTAGTCTAAATACGATTTTAGTAATAATCTAAGAGTTTCTACCCATGAGGAATAAGTTAGTAGTCAGTTATTTTGAAACGACTAGATAGAGGAATGAAATTGATATTTATAGCTAGACAAAGTTCGTACGACATTTCAGGACAAGAATCCAAAGATTATACTAGAGCTTCCAGATTATGCATATTTTATGTACCTACTTCCTTATATAACTGACACGAATCTCTTCTTGAAATTGTATGGATTGTGGAATGTTCTCTGAAATAATAATATTACCTATGTACTCATAGCTCCGTATCTCCGAGAATGGTACACTGTATTTTATACAAGGAGTATCAACGAGGAAAACAGTGATCTGATTAAGAGGTTCTGAGATTCGTCTTCTAGGCACCTATTTGCTATAACAGTAAAAGAAACGAATGCCTGAGATTTCATTGAAAAAGTCATTCAATTTATGTGAAGTACCCTAATTCACTTGCCCAGCTTTGTTGACTAAGTCCGAATCCCTTCTCACTCTAAGATAGGTAAGACCCGTGCCCAGCAGTGGGACAGTAATGGGCACCTACTAAACTTCTTTGTCGGTTATGGTATAACGAGGTCGCAGACGTTTTATCATGTTTAAACAAGCACTTAGCGGAACTCGCGAATGCTAATACATGATTCGTTGCAGCACGATTTCCGTGCTTAATAGGGATGTCGGTCGAGATCGATTATTTAAAAAAAAGTTTCTTTTTGAGCCAAAAAGAACAATATTTTCAATTAACATTAAGCAACAAATTGTTGATCTGAAATAAATTGAACGGAAGATCGATTTTTCTGAACCAAAAATATCGATTTATTTAATCAATATTGAACAAGAAATCAATCTAAAAATTCAATCTTAGATATTCGAAAATCAGCGAACTTTTTATTATTTAAAGCTACAAAAACCTGCTTGTGTTTTTATGGTATCTTGTGGTTAGATTTTTGTATAACACGGCTTGAGGGAAGAGCTTTTTTTGCCAGTAGGTTTATTAAATATATTTTCTAAATTGCGATCCTCTAGTCCTCAATATTTTTATGGATTGTTTCGTCAAATACATTTGATATCGATTCTTCAAAAGCAGAATCGAGTTTTCGGGAAGAATCGCCATCCCTAGCTTGAATGTTTTTGTTCGTGCAACGTCCTCAATAAATTACTTTCTTCACTTTTTATAATTCCTCTCAAATAGATTGTGACACGATTCTTTGTTAGACGAAATATGAAATCGAGTGATGTACAAATGAATTTTTTAGTTCTGAATTTGTCACAAAAATGTAATTCCTGCAATTTCATTTAGTTTTTAGATACAATTCTGCAAATATTAAAAAGTGGTGCGCAAAATTAAATGGTCGTTTTTGGGCATTCAGAGTAAATTTGTTCTAGATAACGATAACACTTATATACAAAATACAAGGGTCTGTTGTAGAAGGTCTGGTCTTAGTAACTGAATTACAGCGATATTATGGACTTTCAATACATAGCTTTAACAAGTTTCTTGCCGGATCTTCTCAGGAGGTAGGTCGTGTTCCGATCCGGTGGTAGTGTAATATACATATATATATATATATATATATATATATATATATATATGTGGTATATATATATACCACTACACTACCACCGGATCGTGGTACCTTTCATAAAATGCCCTTTGTTCGAAACAAACAAGTAAAAGAAATGAGAACAAATAGAACTTCAACCGGTACCTAACACAGAAAATGCATTAGATGCCATTAACATTTTAAAAGATGTAGAGATTTCACTATGGTCCACTTTTAAAATTCTTTTTCTTTAACGACCTATAAAATGATCATCGTGGCCATTTTATCGCAACATCTTATTTTTTTCTAATAAAGTAGCATACAAGTATATAGGCAACTTTATGGTAAATGGTCACTGCCCATAAACATCAGACAAAATCAGAAGCTCACCTGAAGTTGTCCACCAAAATCTTACCTCGGGAGACTAAGTTTGAAAGCATTGAATAGGTGCTGGTACCTGATATAGTGATAGGGATATTTCTAGATTATGCTTTACAACATCGCTTAAACCTAGACACAATTTACGTAGAATAGGTATGCGTAACAAGCTCGCTACCCATTATCATCCCAGTTCTGGACTAGGGCTTCCTCACAAAGCAAGAGAGACTTAGGTCATAAGCCACAAAGTTGGTCAAATGCGAATAAGTTGACTTTGTTAATTTTTTCATCGTGTAGGTTTATGTTATATGTTCCCTAACCGTTAAATCAAGTAATATTTTATTTCCAAAACTGCCTCATATCTCATACCTCATATAATAAGCCTCATATCATAGTAATCATACCAATCGTATCCTCAATCAGAGGTAGAGTTCCAACCACTATGAAAATCACTCATATGCATTACTGTTGTAGAAAGTAGGCAGATGTGATGGCAGTACCGTCGCAATTGAACCAACGTACCTTCAAAAATTACCTTATCTTTCATGCCCTCGAAAGAATTAACAGTTAGCTTCAAACGTACATTCAAAATACGGTGAAATAACGTTTCACTCTGGCTATAAAATTACCATACAGTTCCACTCCAATACCCCCATCTCGACTCCTCGAACCGAGGCAGATGCGTATGCGCATTCGTGATTCAAGAGGCCTTTGTTTCCGTGCCGGTTTGGCCTTAGGGCTTTTAGTCAAACGGTATATGTTATGATGACCTTGCCTTGTCTGTCGTAAACTCGGTCCCAAAATTAAAGACAGATCACGCAAAATGTAATGGTTTTCAGTGGTTCACTCTGCTAGTTTTTTCTTGTTGTGGAAAAGAAGGGTTACACCAAAGCAGACCCCTCTTTTCCACTAGGCACAATGGGCACGTGCCAAGGGCCCCACGCAGGTAAGGGCTCCACGATCAATGTAATGAGCAAAAAAAAGACGTCAGAATTATACACATTTCAGTATGTTGACGAGTGATGACCGAAAAAAAACGTCGTCACAATTATGATCAGAATTATGGCATTATCCTTATGTGCCCAGAGCCACTTACAGGCCCAAGATGGCCGTGCACCAAAGAATTCCATAGTACATTAGGAGAGACGCCGGATTATGTGGGATATTGTTAGGACAACCGAATTCAACTCTGATAAACTAGCTTTAGAATTCAGAATTTACTTTCTGCTTGACCTATGTGGCTGAATATGTAATCTGTGGCTTATAGGGGATCAAAAAGAGCGGCCTGATTTTTAACAAAATATATGCGTATACAAAAAAAAACAACCTTTGAAGTTAAGCTTCATTGGAAGCGATTGGAAAAATAGATGAGAATGTTTGCTAACGTAGGACGATGTTGCACGCGCCGATGTAACACAAATTATTTATCGTATTTACACTCGTCTATTGGTTCTTTATTAATCACCTTCAGCCGTCGGGAGTAGCAATTTAAATGGAATTGACCTCTTTTCTTACAGAGGTCCACGGGCGACAATAACCACTAATACAATATCCTATAAATTTAATAAATATTTATAGATACAAAAATACACGTGACTTCAGACGAGACATACAATTCAGTCTTAAACCTCACCACGTATCACCAAGGTTAGAAAAATGATTATTACGTCATCAATAGGCGGCCCTCTAAAGGGTTCTCTTAAAAAAGCTTCCCAAAAGGTATGTGAACATGCACTTGTCCTTACTTGGCGAGCGCGGTGGATATTTTATCTAGGTATGGCCTAGATAGATAAAATAAGGCCATAAGCCTCAAACTCTTATCCTGAAAGACCTGTGTCCAGCAGTGGGATGATAATGGGTTGACGATGATATATAACTTTTTGTGCAAAGGCGCTCAGGCTGCTAGCCCTATATGCAACGCTATTGTTACACAAGCACGCACTTAGTTACATAACACGTGAAAGGTATTAGCGTTTCGCACTGGACTAGCTTATTCTGGTCTAGATTTACGCCAATTCCTAACTCTCAATAGAAGATGGCGCAACCGGAGTAACAATGGTACAATGTTTTGTTTCACAATTTTCTATTCATTTCGGTTTCAAACAGTTTGTCTTGATTAAATATTAGTCAGTTGGACTACATAGCTTGGGATTCACACGTTAAGCAACGTTGAGCGTTAATAATGTATCAGATTAATGGATGGTTTCTAGTATTATGTGGTGTCGGTATTGACGCCACTCTTTCTCCTCCCGTAAATGTCGAAGCAACTGAGGGACAAATTCCAGGAGATAATTTATAGGAGGAAATTTATAGGTGGTACAACAAGTATAGTTCAACCGAGGAAGTACCACCGCCACACCTATTTCTAGTGTGAAGCATTTCTTGCGTTTCGATGGAAGGGTGTGGACTGCATGCTCGTTTGCTACTTCAATAGGTATTATAAAAAAAAGATAAGAAGCAGCATCTTATTATCGAACATCAACGTCAAAACTCTAAAGCGTCCACCATCACACATGGCAGGCGCTAAACGTTAAAAAACCTAATAGATAGATAGAACCGAGAAATGCTCAAACTGTTTAAAGACAGTCCAGGACAGTCCACCATGGATAACAAAGGGTTTCCACCCATGATTCCATTTTTAATAACTCACCTGAAAGGGTCGGATTCTTGTTACCGTATCGTGATGAAAAGGGTATGATCAAAAGTGAACGAGCACAAAGGAAAGGTTTAATTTCAGCGTATAACGTAATGGTATATTTGTTCTACATTACCGTGGAAATGCCTTCGCGATGACGTCTTGGTAGAATGGCTCCATTGTTCTCGTAACATATCCATAGACCACACAAACACCTGAACGCACACGCTATCAGTTTTCATTAACTAACGAGAACCATTGTGTCATTCACTGTATTAGCTTCAAAAGCCGTTTTTACGATACTCTTAAACGCTAATGCTAGGAATTTTTACGTTTTTGTCATTAAATTTCCGAGGTGGTAGAACCAGTGTAGTTTGACCGGGGAAGTACCACCGCCACACCTATTTCTAGCGTGAAGCATTTCTTGCGTTTCTATGGAAGGGTGTAGCTGCCGGCACACTTTCACACGAGGCGACCATCATAGTCCTCGGGAGTAGCAACGCATCTGTGATTGACTTCAGATTAAACCCATGTTCTGTATGAAGTTGATTACAGATGTCCATGGGCGGCAGTGACCACTTACCATCAAGTGGACTGCATACTCGTTTGCTACTTCAATCAGATAGAAAAAAAAAAACTTGCTTGCTTGCATTAAACTTATGAGGTTATTTTAGCTTAAGTAGGTATTTATTATAGGGCCTTAATGCATCTGTAACTAATTTCAGGTAGTAGGTACCCTTTATTTGTCGAGGGGGTAACCTTCAAAAGGTAGTAGGTGCCCTGGACTATTACGTGAAGTTGGTTACAGATGTTCACGGGCGCTACACCATTTACTATCAAGTGGAACGCATGCTCTTTTGCTACTTCAATGTAATAAAAAAATATTTATTTACAAACGATATGAAGCGAAATTCTTAGTCCTCAATAGTGTCTTTGATCAGGCAAAGGTAAAGATAGTACGCGACTATACAGGTTGGTTATAAATGTTCATTGGCGACAGTGACTATTTATCCTTAGGTGGTCTGCATGCTTGTTTACTTTTACAATCATATAAAACAAACAGGAAATCGGCTGCATAAAGTAAATATAAAAGGGTTCTTTTCCATACGAATTCTTACAATGAAACTGCGACAATATAAAGACAGGGCAAGGTCTAGAAGCCATGTAATGTTTAAATAAAAACTTAAGCTTAAGTAATCTGTTTCCGTCACGTCGACTTCCTGCGATGTTCTTATCGCGCCTTTTAAAAGGAAATACAAGGAAATACTTAAAATAGATACAAAAGAAATTATTATCTCATTAGCATTGACTTGGAAAGATGACTACACCTTTGTATGCTCTTTTGGTCATCAGCAGATACGTAAAATAGCATATACACGATTGATTGTCGTTTTAATTATATGTATACATGTATACACACACCTTAAGGACGATGCTTTTTCACATTTGGATTGGATGATTGTCTGTGTATTTTTGCTTTATATTTAACTAATGTTTTATTGATACTGTACTTAGTAGGTAATCTGTCAAATAAACGACCGCACAATCAATTTTATAATATTAATAGATGACATCTTTTCATAGAACGTTAAAAATTCCCTGGATATGAATATTTGCGTTTAATTGCCGTAATTAAAACGAATATTACTTGAAAATTTCAATCAAATGAAACCTAAAAAGCACAAGCAAAAAATATAATCTAGAGAACGCGTTACAAAATAACTTCCTCAACTCTATTCTAAATCACTCTAAAAATACGTTGCTGCCAAAAATCAAAGGATCACACGCTAACGATCACCGTATAACGCTACTGTATCGGATTACAAAACCCCAAGTTACCCGCATCCTGTGCCTTAAATAGAGTAGAATGCGACTCGAATAGAATTTTGTGTCTCGAGACACTCGAGCAATATCGCCCGCGTTAACAAAAATCGATGTATCGATTGTCCCGTGGGAATAACATATTTTCCCGCAGTAAAAGGTAGCCAATATGTTAATCCAGAGTGTCAGCTAAGTCCCTACCATATTTAATGAAAATCGCTCCAGCCGTTTACACGTGAAGAAGTAACAAACATGCACACTCACAAACTTTCGCCTTTATAATATTAGTATGAAATATGATTACAAAACCCCAAGTTACCCACATCCTGTGCCTTAAATAGAGTAGCGTTTGCTGTAGTGATGCGACTCGAATAGAACTTTTGACTCGATTCACTCGAGCAATTTGCCTACAACACTTGAGTCATACTCAAGTTATCGGGTCACCCAAGTAAAATGATTAAAATTCCATTCGGGTTATAAGTTTGCAATTTAAGTGACATTTTTAGCAACACTTTTATTAATATACGACAATACTTCGAATATAAACTAACCACAAATGCAAAATTGTGCATATTTCACACTTTTATAGGCTAATGTTTAAGCAATTCCTATTCCAAGAACCTTATACCTGCAGCATAAGCAGCACAAGATAAAAAGAAATAGTAGTCAAGGTACATCAAGCGGGAAAAAAAAACAACTCGTTGTAACGAGATGACTCGGTAAATCGAATGCATACATTTTCGTTTCATACATTTTCTCAATCGTGTTTTTCAACTTTACTCAAGTGACTCGAGTAAAAACAAGACACGAGTCACATCACTAATCTCATGTCTTCGAGGATCAAAATAACAGACTCGAGATCCAACTAAATCGCGCCATAATCCTGGTGAAGAGTATAAGAATAGACGACGCCATATAAAATAATTTAGTGTATTGCTTTCGTAAAGAGAGTATAATAATATTTACGATGATGTACGAGTAATAACTCCAGAGTATAAAAAGAATCCCGGAAGAAAATAATGTTCAATTTTATATTTAATGGATAATCAATGTGCGGTTTTGGATTTTTAAAATTCAATGGTGATTACTTACTCGTTATACATGTCGTCAACCCATTATTATCCCACTGCTGGGCACGGGTCTTACTCAACAAAGCATTATAAGAAAAGTAAGGCTACAAGGATTTTTTTACCAATATATATTTGACGACCCGCGTGGCGGAGCGGTTACAATACTGGTAAAACGCGCAAAGGGTTCCGGGTTCGATTCCCGGCCAGACATGTACGTGAATGATGAGTTTATATTCATGTTCTGGGTCTGAGTGTTTGTGTATTCGTCTTGTGTGTGTCTATGGTACCCACGACACAGGAGAAAATCCTACTGTGGGGTTATATAGATCATGTTTTTTAATATATCTTGCATGTCAAGCCTATTAACGTCTGCCAACAAAACCATTGACATTGCCGTAACAGTTAACCGTGCTAGGTGCGTGCCTCCGTCAATAAAATCTCAACGATGTTTAGAAAAGCGGCATGCGGCAGTCGATGCTATTTCTAGCAATTATGCTGCTAACATGATTTAGCGGGTAAACGTCGTATTATACAATTATACTCATTAGTAATGAGTATAAGTCGTTAGTGTAACTGAACTGCAATATATCGGTTTGGTGCGATTTATTTGCTGTAATGTAAGACTGGGTTGAATGACACATATTGTCGTTTATTGAGCGTATCGTGATAATGCATCCATCAGTGACAAACATTTCTACACTAATAACACTGAGATTTTCTCCTGTGTCGTGGATACCTTAAACAAGACACATACATCCAAACTCAAAACTAAAATATAAATCATAATTCAGGTACCTGCCTGATCGGGGATCAAACCCGGAACACTTTGCGTTTTATACCGGTATGATAACCGCTACGCCGAGTCTTCAAATGAATTCGGTTAAGCGAAAGACATTCAAGCTTATAATAATTTATGCTCATGGCTGATAAAAAATGGGTGATAAATTAAAAAACGCAATATAAATGTCGTAAAACGTCTTATCAAGCGCGGTGTTTGTTTTACACGCATTTACATATTTTTAAATAAATCAGGCAATGGACACGTTCATTGTTCACCAATCTCTCTCCTCAACCCATTATTGTCCCACAGCTGGGCACAGGTCTTCTCTCAGAATGAGAGAGTTTTAGGCCATAGTCCACCGCGCTGGCCAAGTGCGAGTACACCAATCAACTGGTTTTAATTAAGTAGGCATGAGAATAACATACTGAACCTTCCTAAAGTGCCTTTATTTAAGAAATCGCTAAATAATTTGATGGTTAACATTTGTGATTAACTTGGCAGGATTTTCGGTTATGATACAGCAGACATTGTCAAACCTATTAAGTACCTCTTTAGAATGAAATACCGTCCAAGTAATAATAGCTGTTTTTATAGGTGGTGGAACCAGTGTAGTTCGCCCGCGGAAGTACCACCGCCAAACCTATTTCTAGCGTGAAGTTTTTGCGTTTCGATGGGTGTGGTTGCTGGCAAACTTTTATATGAGGCGACCATCTTGGCCCTCGGGAGTGGCGACGCATCTTTTATTGACTTCAGATGTAACCCCATGTTCTGTATGAAGTTGCTTACATATGACCATGAGCGGTAGTGACCACTTACCATCAGGTGGACTGCATGCTTGTTTGCTGCTTCGATCTTATAAAAATAATAATAATAGTTTACAGAAGATACTTAAGTAAATAGTCCTACCTTTATGAATTCAAAAAATCCTTGATAGTATTCCCTACGACCTTATTTAGGTAATTAACTTTTTTGACACGGTGAGCTCCCCAAAATGTTCGTTTCTCACGTAAAATAGAACACGTGTGTTTTAATGCAACAATGTGACGCCCTTGCCCACATTTTTAGTTTCACAGGTGGCCTGAATCAACATAACTTTGTTTGTCTAAGATTTTTAGACCCTCGATTCCAAGTTATGTCGAAAATAAACCTCTCCACTCCGTGTTCATCAAATAAAATTAAGTCGGCCATTGAAAAATTCGAAGTCATTCCTTTTCAAACGCCGGTCGGTTGTTTGAAAGTGGAATGGAAATAAGCATTTTGTAACGACTTGGTCATTATTGTCTATGGTCTATTAAAATAAACATTAAAACGAAATTAAGATTTCATATCTCCTGGATGTTGAACCCGTAATGTAAATCTTGGGTAAGTGAGTCTCCACAGATCCACTAAGAATAGTCGTAAGTTTTTAGTTATATATTTTGAGGGATCCGTAGCCAAATGCAAAAAAAAATGCTTTATAATTCCGACCTCTTTCATTAACCGTATTGTATAATAGACGCTTACTATAAACCGTTATACAGTTGTTTAAAAAAAGATACCAAAAAACTAGCAACTGCGCGAAAAAAATCGCAAACGCAGGGGTGTCATTAAACATCCTAAATCATTATCGTCTTTCTAATAAATATTGGTACGTACCTATAAGTACGGTGTGTTAAATGAACATAATCTTGTCATTTTTATGTACCTATTATATGCATCGCCATGTTTTAACTCACATCAGACGTTATGTATAGGCATTTCCCATGGACACCTGTAACCAGCCCGAAATAGTTCTTTAATCCTCAGGTTACAAGTTTCGGCAACTAAGATATACCCTTCAGTCGTTTGTGATTGTAAATTTCCTACTATATTATAAAGTATTTGCTGTTCGTCACTTGATAAGACGGCGAATAAATATGATGCCCCTGTGTAAACTAATTACGGAGATAACTGCAAGTCGACATTCAAGGCGTTATCACTTTCTGCATACGCTTCGGTCGTCGAGCTTCATTTAAAAAATAAACCATTTATTAGTCAATGTCAGTCGAAACCTGACATATTTTCTCAGTTGGTCCATAGGCAGTGGGAAAACCGGCTTGACGGGGACCGCGAGTCAACAGGTACAGGGCACTGACCTACAGTCGGCGATGCATAGTATGAATGGCACTGCCGCCATCGCCCAGAATGGGTGCAAACGTTAATGAATTATCGATTTTAGAACGATCCAATAAACATTTGATTCGAATCTTGTAGCATTCGATTTTTAAAATTATTCATTTATTTTTTTATTGGTAGATACGTAACTACTACAAACTAAACGTTCACAGATAATTAATATATGTACTAACGTTTAACATAAACATTCAAGTGTGACTAGTGCGTGCATAATAAACAGTAGCAGTGAGCAGCGCATCTGTATACGAAAGCAGATAACAATCACCGGAGCTTCGAGTGAAAGAGGCATTATTTCGGAAGCAATAATAAAAGATCAGCCCACGGTGAACTGTGAAGATAACTGTAGTTTGAAGTAACTAAGTAGGTAATCCAACCGAAATGCCACTCACCTTCCTCTCGCAACCGCACGCGAAACGCTTCGTTTCGAGCTAGTTGCGGGTCGCCCGTGTCCTTATGAACTTAACAAAGGTCTACTTTCACCGGTAGGCCAGCCCAAAGAATCAACTTTACCATATACGGCCCTCTCTCGCCGTGCGCGACTTATTACGCGCTTTTTGTCGAAACAGTAACGTTCAACTGAAACGGTAAATAGCGAACGCAAAAACCATAGCACTTCACAACACTTTACGATTTTATCACTTGAACGCACCGCACTGTTATAAAATGTAAAGTTTTTGTAAGCAAGGGCCGCAAACGGAGAAAAGTTGTGAAACTTTTCGGATGTCGGTTAACATTCGAACGCGACAACACGTCACGACAGGGCGATGCCGCCTTGCGAATGGCGGATCGGATGGCGCCGACGGCCGACTCGGTCTCCGGTCGCCGGTCGCGAGAACAAACGAAACGACACTCGAGACGAGAAACGGAGCTCGCGCGACGCAACGTTTGCAAGGACGTGCGAGCAAAAGAGACAGACGTCCCACCGTTCAGTGGCCACCAACCGTTGGCCTAAACCCGCAAAATACAAAACTTAGTAAAACACCTGCCTTCTACTTAAAATATTCCTTTTATTTAGTCATCGCGTATGAGCATTCATAAATACATAAAACTGGGTTAAAAACAAATGATTAGCATACAAAAAATTAAGTATAAAATTACGAACGTGAAGATTAATTTACAAACCTTGTAACAGAGTCAACATAAATTTTCAAATGAAATGCTTATGCATAAAGATTTTTTAAATCAGTATTCTTAACAAAATACAATATTAAATTGTACATACACTATTTTAAAAAATTATCTAGCCAAAAATTGTTAAAAAAAACATAATTCAGTACCTATGTATAAATCTAAATTACAAGCAAAAAAAATAGCATTCGATCATTTATTCAAAAATATATAACAGCTTCCTATGACAAATATTAACATACACCTATATCACAGAAAGCTTCTCATAAGTTGATGTTAAGTGTTTATTTACATTTAAGGCCTGATCTAATTATTTAGCCGGTCTGCATATAACAATTACCACCCTTTACAATAAAGCCTAACATAACCAGCGCCGATAATACCCAAGGATATCTTGTATAAGGCCATTAAGCCTATTTAAAGGACTTTAAGTCATCCTTCACCTTTACGGGGGGCGGCTAGATTTCAGAAATAGGTGGATGCTATCGTTAAATATTCACCCAATATCCAACGTCCTTATCGGAAGACTTCACTTTTAACAAATTGTTACCTAGTAATGCAGCAAGGTGAGTAGCAATTGAAGAAAAACGACCACCCTGAATACGTCAACTTTATATAGCAGTGTCGGGCAAATTTTAATTGTCAAAATAAATAAACAATTAATTAATTGTTAATGGTTTTTACAATAAACAACTTACCAATTTTAATAGTAAAAATGTAATTAACAATTGATTAATTGTAGTAAGCAATTACAATACAATGCAGTAAGCAATAACAATTACTATAACAAGTAATCAGATTAAATGTGACGTAGTAATTCGTAAACTGAAAGTCGACAAATAATAATTTAGTTCATATTTTTCTCTATTAATACCGTTTTGCCGCATAGCGCCAAAAAACATGCCTGTAGTTACAAATAATGTATTTAAATATAATTATGTTGAAAAAGCGCCACATTTCCTTTAGGGGATATTTTTCACGTGATCTGCATACGTTCCTAAAGTTGTTCATATGCATGTTTTTTTACAAATAATGCTTACTAACACTGCTATATATAATCGTAATTAAATTAATTAAGGCTGTTAAAAGTTCACACGTTAAATTATATTATATTTTTTCATAATATGTCAGATTACATTTTAAAATAAAGTCTTTTTTCGAAAATAGCTGAATTTGTGGCTATTTGGCATATTTCTCAATTTCATTATTGGTACCAAAGTTAATTGTTACTTTTAACTTTTACATAAAAAAAATAAAAGTTAATCGCTAATAATTTAATTGCGAGTTACGATTTATAAATTTAAATAATTTTATTATATTATACGATTAATTGAATCACAATTGATACCTACTTAAATCAATTGACGAGCTGATTGAACAATTAATTGATTACCACCGCATTAACGTATAGGAATAGGTTTGCGACAATGAAACGATACATCCTGTAGAAAATACATTTGACAACACACTAGTTATTTTTTAACCGACTTCCAAAAAGGAGGTGGTTCTCAATTCGGCCGGTATATATATTTTTTTACACATGTACAAGAATTACTCCGCCGTTAGTGGATCGATTTTAATGCTTCTTTTTTCAACTTTTACTTCGACTTAAATGTTGCCGCCCTTCATTTTTGATACTGTGGGTAATTGCACGGCTAGTCCCCGCTTAGATCAGGCCCTGTTTACAATATTATTCATAACATTAGCTACAAGTATTGTGATATTTTACTTATGTTATTCGAGAACATTACTCATTTCTACTTACACGTGCATGTAGAAACTCTCTTATCAGAATTCCTAGTGGGGATCCGTTTAATAACCACACAAATATTATTATTAGAACAAAGGACTTAACACCAGAGTGCAAAACCGTGGTGCAACCAAATGAATTCACGAAAACGACCCCTTGACGGAGGTGTTACTATACGCAAAGGTTTCCGGGTTTAATCCCTGGCCAGGCAGATTTCTGAATGACGAATTTAGATTCCTGTTCTGGGTCTGGGCATTTGTGTATTCGTATATGTGTATGTCCATAGCACCCACACCATTGAATTAAATCTTAGTGTGGGTCTATGAGTGTAGAAAGCGTAAAAGTGGTAAACTAACTTTGCATGAAATCAGTATTTAAGTAATTTTAGGACACGGAATGAATAATAATTATCACTATCACTACATAGTATAAAACAAAGTCGATTCCCGCTATCTGTGTGTGCTTAGATTTATAAAACTACGATAGATAAAACTACGCTACGGATTTTAATGCAGTATTTTTTAATAAAAAGAGTGATTCAAGAGGAATTTTTCAATGTAATATAGAGGAGGAACACTGGTAACATTAAATTTTTGACTTTTAGGCGGCACGAATTTTGCCAGGTCAATTAGTTAAATTTAATGCCCTCTACATTCATTCCCGCAATTAGATTTTTCTTGTTTCGTAGGTGCCATGGATACTTTCAGACAAATTCATAAGTACTCAAACACAGAACAAAAATCTAAATTTCAAATATCTGTATAAAGAAAATAGGTTTTCTTTAATTATTTAGTTCTTTTTTTTTAATTTGACACATCTGTCTAATTTTAAAAGTTCAGAATATATTTTGTGAAGAAAGAAAGATTTGGTGGAATAATAAATCTGAAATGTCGTTTTATAAGATTATATCTTAGGGTTTTGGAAAATAAACAAATGTGTTGCTTTTGAAAATAAGAAACGACATTTCAAGTTTATTATTCCACCAAATCTTTCTTTCTTCACAAAATATATTCTGAACTTTTAAAATTAGACAGATGTGTCAAATTAAAAAAAAGAACTAAATAATTAAAGAAAACCTATTTTCTTTATATCTGTATGGCCGGAGATTGAACCTGATATCCGCTATTTGATGTCCTACCGGTCCGGTGACCAATCCGCCATTCGGATCACAAATTAATTTTACAGAGAAACAAACATTAAAAATTTCATAGATTTTTTTCGATTTTCATTAACAAATACATATTACACAATTACTTACACATATGTATAATAAAATGAGAGATTCAAACAAAACATAAAGTACAAATGACTAAAAAGTTAACACATACATAGTACAGCAAGAGGAAATAATTAATTTATTTGTCATAAAACCCATATGTGGTTATTAGTGTCTCTTCAAACACAAAGTATACATTATTAACAGATTATACTCAATCAGCATAAATATTATTGCTAACCATCACTGTTTGTATATTTAATCATTCTCATCTTGATCGTCAATAAACTATCTGACTGCACTATTATCTCTATTTGCTCTCCTCTTATAAGACTTAGGGGTAGGCTTGTCAATTGGACCTGCCTCACCCACATAAGTGAAGCCACTACCAGCCTTTCATGAACTAAATCCGTAAATTTAAGTGTATCGTCAGTGGAACGGGAATAATGCTAAAGCGCATATAAAATAGCATTTGTGGGAAATGAGATTTTAAAGTTGTTTTTTACAGAAAAAAATCATGTCACCTTTATTTTTTGGTGGGATCATGTTGAGTAGTATGAAATCCTAACAACAAGAACCCACCAAAATTAAAGATGACATGTTATTTTTTGGGAAATAAAAATACAGACGAATTGATAACCTCCTCCTTTTTAGAAGTCGGTTAAAAACAACTTCATAACCTCATTTCCTATAAATGCCATTTTGGCACTTCAGCATTATTTCCTTCCCACTAATTATATTTAATAAACATACAAATGAAATGCACACAGATAAAAAATCGTAATAGAAATGATGTATCTTTTCTATCTTTAATGTCTTCTATAAATATATGCACTGTACAAACAGACAATATACAGACTTATTTTATAGACTAACAACATATTGACTGAAGTATAAATCACCTCACTCTTGAAAACACGATTGACTTTGTAAAAATATCTTGTCTTATACAATAACTGTGATTGTTATGAATATTTTCTCAATGATTCTTATATACAAATTAAAATTAACCTAGTAATGAAAGAGACTCAGTTTTTTATGGTCTTTTTACTAGACATAATTAATTTTTATAACATTAGTAGGTAATTTAACTCATAAGACAATTTAGTCTTATAGCTTTAAATAATAAAGTGTTTTGTTATCTTAAAGTAGAAGACTTAATTTATGTAAAAAAAATTAATCATATTCCTAAGCATTTAACATAAGTCGATAGTTAAAATGCTATTAGATCTAAAAAGACTCAAATGTTGTCAGTGTTTTTTTCATGATTAAATGTTTTATTCTTTCTAAAATAATTCAGTTCAAAACCTGAATAGTATTTTATTGAAGATATAAACATGATTTTAAATTATTTGTATGTAAACAAAGTTAAGAATTGCTAAACAATACAACTCAAAAAGTCTATTAAAATAAACACTTTAAAGGTCAATTTGAATCATTAGTCATTATTGTCTGTTGAGCAATTTGCACTTGGCCAGCTAATGGACTATGGCCTAAACTCTCTCATTCCGAGAAGACCCAGGCCCAGCAGTGGGACAATAATGGGTTGACAAAAAAAAAATAATGAACTTTATTAGGAAAACTTCAGTCTTTATCATAGTCTAGTCCAGGAAGGTAGTCTTTTAAGAAGCCTTAGAAAACTGAGCCTCTTTCATCACTGCATTTACTCTCCTTAAATCGAATATAACTAGCTATCATTGTTTCAATAGATCTACTGGAACATTTAACTCTGGCGTCATTAGTAACGGATTATGTTTAAATGGTGTCGGTTTACTCACTTCATCTGCTATTAATCTTACATGGGGTTCTTGTGTGCCCCAAAATACATTTTTAATACTTAAAACTACAAAATTTACAAAACTAATAATAACATAGATACCACCTATTATAGAAAATAGTCGTAACATGAATTGTAATAGATTTTCCCGCTCCTGGTAAACATGGATTTTTAGTGCAGCCATGTCGTATTTGAAGAATATCCCCGGGACGCCATGGGAGCCCCTAGCATGGCTTATAGGCCTCTCTAATTCCTTCACAGAATATTGGAATGTCTTTATAGATTCAAATGTTGTATCCACGTCTGTCGGAACAACTTCAACAAAGTATTGATACAGCATATTTTCGTCATGGGTAATTTTCTCATCACCCTCAAGAGGATATATTATTCCATTAGCTGGACTTCCAAAACTTAATCTATTTATTCTGTGACTAAAGTTCTGAGGTGTGTTATCGAATAGCATATTCAGATGTATATGGCCTCTCGGCAAATGCAGACTCTTTCCTGCTGTTATGTGGAAGTTTCCGGCAACTTTATTCAATGTGAGCACTCCGTGAAGTCTGCAGGCATCGGGTGGCCGGTTTGGTTTACTTTTCCGCGGCGGTATTGTCGCCCTGACGGACCCGTGACCTTTCTTCCAGAGTAACTGCCAAATGGAATGGTATTCTTCCCTCAAATACGAATTCAAGTATTTTACTGCTTCGAAGGAGTCTCTCTGCTCCTGTGTCAGTTCAAACCAGGTGTCTTCTTCTTGTAATTCACCGAAACCAAACACACTTTGAGACGTGGAATCCAGTATATCCGCCCCAATATTAGAACACGGCATTGCTACAGTTATATCTATGTTTATTCGTAATTTTTCGTCCATATCCGTATCCGGCATGAATTTGAAAACTAGATTACTGTCTAAAAAGTAAGTGACTTCACTATACACTAGCCACGCGATGATAAATAACGTGATAACCGAAAATGTTCCACCGACCGGCGTACTGTCCACGTATTCTTCAGGGACCTTTGAGAATGCATCAAATTCCTTAACTTTGTCCAACACCTTCTTTTTACCCCTATATCTTATCATTTTAGTGCACTATTAAATGTTACGAAAACGAAATAATAAAAAATTAATATTTTAATTCAAATATTGCTAGCATCTAAAGAATTGTTGACGTGTTTTTGACTTTTTTAAAGCCTCATCTGGTCATCTGTCATTGACGTCAGGCGTGCAATGTTTACGGAGTCTATTTTATGAACATACAAAGTCAGAAAACATATAATTTTATTACAAATTTTAAATTTATGAAGTTTGAAATTTGTTACTTAGTAATTAGGGTGATATTGATTCACGTAGATTATTATATAATCTCGTTGTCTTTTCTTGTATATAAAACAGCGTGGCTGTTCATAAATCGTGATACGACTTAAAAAGTTAACGTCAACGTCAAAAGTTAACGTCAGAGAAAAGACAACGTCAGTCGCTATACCATACTGTGAAGTTGTTTGCGATCGTGAAAATCGTTCAGCGAAATACGGAATTTTTCTATTTATATCGGCAATAACTTAACAAAACATTTATGCAGTCGGACGGCGAGGAATGTGTGCTGCATTCGTGCTTCGGCTCTCTGAAGAGCGCAGTCATGGGGTGTTGCTACAGTATATGTCACAAAGAAACCGATCCACAGGTAACGATGATTAATGCATGCAAATTGCTTTTAAAACGAATATTTTGGTGTATGATGCATTCTACAAGCCTGTTTGTTATATGTACGACATTGGATTGTAGAAAGTGTCACATACATTGTGTTCCTGACAATGATAAGTAGGTAATACGTACACCGCAGTCCGATACGGAATAAGCGATAACGCTGTGTTCCCAGTTGACTGGCTCTTTATCTATACGGCTTAATAAATCAGGAAATATGCGCATTTATTCTTTACTCTAATGTAGATATCAATGTTGTCAAGTTCATTAATAAAAATAATAAGTATCAGTTTGTATGTAGTTATCTTGTGTAATAGTGTTGTAGAAACGTTACTATGGTTAAGTGTTTGTGCTACGTCTTCGAGAAAATCTTTATGTCAAATGTAAATATTAATTTACTACTCTGTGCATTTAATTTTCTTATTCTTAATAAGAACATAACATATGTTGTGTGTATTCCTCTGTATGTTTATGAGTACACTTTAAATGTTAAGTATGTCATTCTTTATTGTTGCAGCTGCAATTTTATTTCTATGTCATTTAGTTTTATAGTTTATATAGTTTACATTCATACACCAATTCTCACTTGGCGAGCAATCCACCAATTCGCACTTGGCCAGTGGTCCACCAATTCGCACTTGGCCAACGCGGTGGACTACGGCCTAAAACTCTCACATTCTGAGAGAAGACCCATGCCCTGCAGTGGAACTATAATGGATGACAATATAGTTAACATAATCTTCTCATACATTTTATGTCTTGGCATTTATAGGTTGCGAAAACAAATGAATATATGTGGACCCAACCAACTTTTTTCTTATTTCGCTGGCTACTCTTATGATGAGAGTTTCACTCTCTTAACAGAGTTACAAAATCAACAGGGCTCTCTTTTACTGAACTGTAAGGCAAGATAAAAAAAAAACGTGATAGTAATAATAGTTAAAAAATGGATATAAATAAGAAAAAAATACAAACCCGCTGAGTTTCTTGCCGGATCTCAGTTGAGGTCGTATTCCGATCCGGTGGTAGTGTAAGAAAAAAATGTAACTGACAATTTGTAAGTGCCCCCGCAGGCCTATACAAAATAAAGACATTTCATTTCATTTCATTTCAACAGCAGTATTATATTACCATTGTATTATAACACATGTTGCTCTGTGGTTCCAGATGTGTTATCTTATTTTTCAGTTTAAACGATAGTGACATTTATATCATTATCTGATACAGTTTGTTATTGATAAGCAATTTCATGTACACTTTGTATACATGTTCATGTTAGATTGTGCAAAATGGGAAGAATTATTTTGCAAATCTACGATTGCTATTTTATAGCGGTGGGAGAGTCTGTCTGAACATTTTTGTATTCTAAATTGTTGTTATATCAAAGGTTGACCCATTATTTTAAACATAAACATGATAGTAGTACAACAAGATAGTAGAACTCTGAAGTTAAATCACAAAAATTTCTACCATAATGAAATGAAATGTCTTTATTTTGCATAGGCCTTCGGGGGCGCTTACAAATTGTCAGTTGTATATATATATTTTTTACAATACCACCGGATCAGAACTCGACCTCAACTGAGCAGTAGTGAAAAGTAGTGGATCTGAGTACACAATGTAAAACTTAGGATCTATCACAATTTTTTTCATTGTTGTAGCATTCTAGCAAACTGAAGATTATGATTGTTAAATAAAGTAATTTACCTATTAGTCAAAAGTCAACTTTCATTGAGGTATCAGTTTTTGTGAAATGGTTCCAGGAAAACATAGTGAACGAAAGGACTCATCTTCTCGAGGTGGCTGAACAGCAGCAGGAAACACCGTCCCCTACCACCTGCGACTCCACGCCAGCACGGAAACCAGACGAACAGAGTGCTCTCAACAGGATATTACATGAAACTGCTACGTAAGTATTCTCTGCTCTCCTTTCAATGTCTAGGTGTGTGTTTTTATTTATAACACATTTTCTAGCATAAAGCAGTTGAGTTTTGGTAAATATGTGAGGCAACCAAATCAATCAGTTGCTTACCGATGTCCATGGGCGGCAGTGACCGCTTACCATTAGATGGACTGCTATCTATGTTACCTCATTTTAATTAAAAATATGAAAAATCTGCTATATGTCAATTATCACACCTCTCCTGACCTTCCTTTCTCCTCCCAATCCTCACTTCCCTCCTCACCACTTCCCGCCTCTTCCATACTCCTTCTCACTTCCCCCTTCGCACTTCTCTCCTACTCATTACTTCTCTCCTCGTTATTTCCCTCCTACTCCTCACTACCCTCCTCTTTATTTCCCTCCTACTCCTCACTACCCTCCTATTCCTCACTTCCCCCCCCCTCCTCCTCACCACTTCCCTCCTCACCACTTCCCTCCTCCTCACGTCCCTCCTCCTCACCACTTCCCTCCGCCTCACTTCCCTTCTCCTCACTGCCCTCTTCCTCATTTCCCCCTTCCTCATTTCCCCCCCACCACGTCCCTCCTCACCACTTCCCTCCTCTTAACTTCCCTCCTCTCTTCCCGCCTCTTCACTTCCCTTTTCCGCACTTCCCTCCTCACCACTTCCCTCCTACTCATTTCCCTCCTCCTCACTTCCCTTCTCACCACGTCCCTCCTCCTCATTTTCCTCCTCCTCCTGACTTCCCTCCTCCTCAGTTCCCTCCTCTTTGCCACTTCGCTCCTCCTCAATACCCTGCTCACTTCAATCCTCTTCACTTCGCTTCATCCCTCTGGTCATGTCACCACCACCGCCATCTCACCTCATTACAGCATCTCACTATTGCATTACACATTTGTTACTATTTGGACTTTCATTCTACTAATGCACTCTTTCTTTACCTCCCCCTCGCCGTACCTCACCTCTCACCTTACTCCCTCCTTGGCTTGCCTCACCCCCTTGGATGTGTCACCCCACCTCACTACATAACAGCATCTCACTGTTGCGTTACACAATTGTTACCTACAATTTCCAGCAACGTAATAGACGTGGGCGCGCTCGGTCCGTACGCGCTCGAAGCGGGCGTGTACAGCGAGCGGGTGCGGGCGTACACGGCGCGCGCGGCGATAGCCGCCCCGCCGCCGCCCGCGCCCGCGCGCCTGCTGGCCGACATGCCGCCCGCCGCGAGGCGACAGGCGCTGGCCAGTGCGCCGCTCGCGACGGGGGACAAGGATTTGGTGAGTTTTTTTCTAACCGGCTGTGTCAGGAGCGTTTTTATGTATGTTTGTTTGTTCAAACTCCTCCCCCAAAAGTTAAAATTAGAGATGCGCCGAATATTCGGTACTTATTCGGTGTTCGGCGTATTCGGCATCTTTTTCACTATTCGTATTCGGCCGAATTATTCGGTTTTGGTGCCAAATATATTCGGCTCGAGTATTTTCTATTTTCTTGGCTACACATCACGGTATAGAACAAAAAGACAAAACATTTTACGTAAAAATTAAGTTATAAATCAAAGAAATCCCATGAAGAGTGTGTTGAATAAAGCTAATAATATAAAGCAATTAAACTTCAAATCAACATTGTTTCGAACCTCAACCAAATTCGCATATTTTCTAAACTTATATCAACATTAATTTTTAAACCGCAAAAAACATTTTAATTTTTGTATTAATGCAGTTTCACAGTTGTTTCTTAATAGGAAATGGTAAACCGATTAATTCGGTCGAATATCCGGTTCGGTAAAAGTTAAACCGAATAGTATTCGGTATTCGGTTATTCGGTGAAACCACTATTCGGCGCATCTCTATTTCAAATATTAACGTCCATAATACGATTACATTAAAATATGTAATTTAGATTGACTTTAATGCACTTCTCTCATTAATTAGAGCAAGTTCTCATGACAAGCGCTCGACGCGCGTTTTAATAACGCGCGCTTACAACTACAAACATTTTATTCAGGCCGTACACATACTAACGCGCGTTTTTATAAAGCGCGCGTTAAACGCAGCGCTTGCGCTTGAACCTTGTTAGCGCGCGTCAACGCGCGCTTTGAGATCATTTGTTTTCTATGTTTCCGTTCAGTTGAGCGCGCGCTTTTGACGTTAATAAACGTATTTAAGGGTCCAATAGTTCGTCCACAAATCGTCGGAAATGGAATCCGACGCTTTTAATACAGATTTATTTATAAACGAAATAGAGAAACGTCCTGCGATATGGGAAATGACAAGTAACGATTATTCAGATAGGAATTTAAAGAGACGGGCTTGGGAAGATCTCGTCCTCATATTCATATTCATTTCATGCCATCGGTATAAAAGCACCGTTAAAACTGTTTCTACGTCCATCTTCAAATGCAAGAACTCCACTGAACCTCGGCGAACGCGGTAACGCGCGTTCAACGCCTTACAATCGTGTGTCATGTGAACACTATACAAAAATTTAGCGCGCGTTGTACGTGCGTTGAACGCTTGTCATGAGAACTTGCTCTTAATTCTCAGGCGCTCAAGGTGGAAATACATATATGATTCACCCAAGAAGTTACCACACACCTATTTTATTTTTTTGAATTCCGCTCAAAACCAAAACCAGGCTACAGCCGTGAAGAGTGAGTGATAAGAGTGTGGTAAGTTCAAGTAACTGGAAGTAAATTTGAATGCAGATGACTATCAACTTTATCGCAGTTTAAACATTTTGAAGATGATGACATGATTAAAAAGGGCTAATGAATATGTTTTTATTTAATTCCACTTATTAACTATATTAACAAACACCTGTGGAACTCGCGGAAGGTATCGACCACACTTTGGCGGCGGGAGATCTCCCGCCAGGCTAGCTGATCATGCCTGGGAAGAGACCGTGCTCCGACAGTCGTTGTTCGGAACTTGTATATATGCAGGATTCTGAGAATGCTTCGATAGCGTGTTTCAGAATACTAGTAGCGCCATCTCTTGATGAGTAGCGGGAGGTCGCCACACGCCCTTTTTGAGTCTTGAAGCTTGCTTCATTTTTTTTATGTGATGTTGCAAGAAAAACAAAATGGAAGAGTTTTAAACTATTAATGAGTCTTTCTGTCTGTTAATCTTCTCTACTTCTTAAAGTTACGGTGTTTTACTTATATATACAACCTTATTTTTTATCTTAAAAACATGTAGGTTGTGAGACCACCCGCGTGGCGCAGTGGTTACCATATCGGTCTGACACGCAGTGGGTCCCGGGTTCGATTCCCGGCCACACAGGTATCTGAATGATGAGTTTAGATTCTTGTTTTGGGTCTGGGTGTTTGTGTATTCGTCTTTGTGTGTGTCCATTGCACGCACGACACAGGAGAAAATCCTACTGTGGAGCTATGAGCGTAGAAAGCGTTTTAAGTTTTAATAACAATGTGGCTGTGCGCTTATGGAATTCCTTACCGATTGTCATCCGTCCCGCACAGTCACTTGATTCTTTTAAAAAGCAAGTAAAGGACTTCTATCTTTCCCTATAATCTGCTTCTTATTTTATTAATCTTCGCGTTTCTTTATTTTATTGTATCTCCCCTGTCCCTGCACTTCTTCTTTTATTTCTATCCTTTATTTCTCTAACGTCTAGCTGCTGATATATTTATGTTTCTATTAAGTCGATATGTATTCTTCTGTACACCCCTACCCTCTCTTGCATTTTAAATGTTTCCTTTAGCCACAAAGGTTGTCTGGAAGAGATCACTATCTAAGTGATAAGACCGCCTTTTGTACATAACATTATGTATCTTTTGTTTTTGTTACATATAAATTGGTGTACAATAAAGAAATTTTGTATTGTATTGTATTGTATTGTAACGATATAAAAAGAAAGAAAGAAAGAAAGAAAGATCTTTATTTAGTCATTTTTTTGGGTTACAATAATATTGATTACATAAGATGTTTAAAAAAAAAAAGAAAAGGGCGCCAAAAATTGAATATGCCGGTGAAGGCGTTCTAAATGTATGGCACTCACATACTCGTATTTATCGATAAAATACTTACAATTAGACACTATTTTACAATGCTGATAACTTTAAAGGATTAAATATTTTTTGTATTTTATATTTTTAAATCATCGTTTAAGAATTCGTGTAATAGCATTTTTCTATGAATATATTTTTTAATTTTCTGGCACATATGTGGTCTTTCTTTATTTGTATTAATTGGTAAGGTAGTTTAATATATAATTTTATGGCCATACAGAGTGGGGCTTTTGTCACTACTGCTAGCTTATAGGAAGGAGGGCGACAAAACCCCCAGGTAAAATCTTTCGCAACAACAGCACAACATCATCGCATAAAACTCAAATGTACTTATTAACGTTTACAGATAACAAACGCAGTGAAGAAAGCTGCCGCAGCCATATCGGAGCTCCGAGTGGAACACCACGAAGATCTGGTGGTGCCGTTCCGGGTCCCGTAGCCGCGGACCTCCGCCTCGACGCCCGAGGACCCACCCCGCAAGTGGGGGGGACGGATGCCAACTTACACCGCTAGAGGCGCTACTGTGTAGACTGAAAGTTTAAGCTGCATATTGATATTCCTACTGTCAAACACTTTGATTCATTTATTTGTGATTGTCCTACTAATTTTGCGTTTTTGTCGTCTACATCTATAGATATTTAATGTGTGAGATACAAGCTGTGGTAGACAAAATAATGTCTGGATTACTGCATAAATCTTTATTTATCTAATAAATCTTTATTTATTAATATAAATAAAGATTATTAATATAAATAAAGATTTATTACGCATATTTATTGTTTGAAACTATAAAGATGGCTCAAATTTTATTAATGTGAAGTTATAAAAAACCACTATTACATCTGAATCCAGTTGGATATATCACCAAATATAATTTTTTTAAGTAGTTTGACAGTAAAATGTCACGGAAATGTCAATTTGACTTATATTATTGACATGTTATGCTTCCACACTGCTACAGAAGCGCCATCTACGCGGAGCTTCGATCCGCCCTCCGCATAGTATATATATTTTTATGAGAAATGTGGTGTGATAAATGTTGATAAGCGATGAGAAGTGATATGGGTAAAGTTATTAGGTCTGTAATGGATTGTAAAGCAACTCGCCAAATGGTAAGTGTTCTTTGGTATTTTTTTAGTAGCATCCTCAGTATAATTATTCCCGTGAATAGCAATCTCTAAAAGACTTTGTTGTTTTATTTGATTGCACTAGTAATGTTAATTTAGTCCAAATAAAGACATTTTAAATGAAAATCAAAAAATGGATACGATACATTGAAACGAATACTAAAATTGACATTAAAATCTCTATTTGTCTTTATGTGATAACTGTAATAGATACCAAAGATGGTCATTGCCATGCAGTGAATATTTTTAGAACTTACTAGAATGGGTTGTTGGTGATATTGCAAGAAAAATGTAAGACCAAATTTGACCTTGACAATGAGGCTACACTATTATACTGAAAATTATCACAAGCATGAAGCCACCAGTCAACTTATAAGGACTGGCATATTTTGTAAGAAACTGGATAATTTAATATGGCTTTGCATAAGACGGCTGCATGAACTACTAAAATACTTTTATTAGTACCATACAGCAGGGTTTTGTAATCTTCTTTATGTCATAACCCCATTAGAGTATAAATAACGTAAGTGCTATCATTTTGTTCTCTTTTTCATTTTAAATATCCATCTTTTTTTTACTACAGTGGCTAGTTGTTATCTTGACCTTCCCGTGAACCCCCCTACAGGGGCTTCGTGACCCTCCAGGGAGTCGCGACCTACAGGTTGGGATACCATGCCATAGAGCAAAAGGCTTAAGAAACTTGCAGAAATACTTGTACACAGTTTAATGGATAATACAGTACAGATAAGATTTTCACATGCTATCAATTACATAGAACTGGTTTATATATCCCTGATTCACATATTTATCACATCACATGGAGTATTATGTATTTAATTTAGCGATAATATATTCCAGTAAATTTTCCACGGGAAAGTAACTGTGAATGAATGAAATGGACTTAACTCTGGGTCATTTGGTCAACTGATATTTTTTGTTTAATAAGATTTAAGTAGCAAATAAGCATGCAATGCACCTGATGGTTAGTGGCAAGTGCCATCTATGGACATGTGTTAGCAAGTTGTACATTAAAGGTAGTAATCTCAAGTCAATACTGAGATAGATTTACTAGTTGTCCTGGCGAACTTCGTACTGTTACACGGGTCCTCGCGGATGCGTTTTTAAAAAAGAAAATTATAACTGAACTAGAAATATAACTTTTAATTGAATTCACTTTTACACTTTGTTGCTATGAGAAAAATGCGTGACCTCACGACTATAATTACCGGACTGATATGAAGGAACTGAGGGCTCTCTTCAAACGGGACTCTTATATAGGGAAGCAAATGATGATGCAGCAAATAGTAGACTGCATCACAGCAGCAATGCATGCATAGACGGGGTGTAACAGTACCGCGTAAAGTCAAAAATTTAAAATTATTAGGGTTTCTCCACTATAATATACTTATATCATACATAAAAACCATTCTGTTGAATCACTCTATCTATTAAAAAAACTGCAAAAAATCTGTAGCGTAGTTTTAAAGATCTAAGCATATGTAGGGACAGACAGTGAGAAGCTACTTTGTTTTTATTATGTAGTAATGATGCCTTAAAGGGAGAGACTTATATGCACCATTAAAATATAGCAACATAGTCTTTAAGGATACATCTTTGGCCATCTCAAATTCAATTTTACCCGAGGCTGATAACATATTTAAAGGTAGCAATAGCCACATACTCTCGGGTGCATTGTATGCTTGTTTGCAATTCGTTCATTATAAAAATAAAAATGTGTGCGTGTACTAGCGTACACTCGTAAGAAGTGAAACTTCTTTATGACGTTATTTTTCAAAAAATAATTTACTATATGCAACTTTACAGAAATTGGTTAAATAAAGTTAAATTAGATAAAGTTTAATAAAAGGCTTTTATTAAACTTTATCTAATAATCTAATCTATAATAATCTATCTAATATCACGCGTGGTAGGGATAAGAAAAAGATGGCGCGTAACGGAAAAAGACGGCGCGTAACGGAAAAAGATGGCGCGTCACGAAAAAATGATACACTAAATTTTTTTCCAACCCCGATAAAGAAGTTTCACTTCAAAAAGTTTTATAACATTATATTTAAAGTATATACCTGATTTTGTTAAAATTGTATTTGATTATTCATGCCCTTTCGTTTTTGTGTTATTTTACATCAACATAGTTTTAAAACTAAGGTTTCTTTATATCTTACTGTTGCCATAATGACCCATATTGCCATAGTTAAAAACGAAAATATCATTTATATACATATATATTAAAAATAATTTTGTATTTCAATAAAAATAAGCCTTTCTAGTTAATAACAATAAGGATATTAATTATATGTTGGTATTAAACATTTTTTATGAATAATATAGAAATTAGCAATATCGCTTCTCTGTGTGACTGACTAATCTCAATTATTTTGCTATGGAGGTTAGAATTTATACAATTAAATAATCTTATAAATGCCACATGTTTAATGTTACTTTTTTTATAAATTTTCTTACCAACAAAATTGTTGGATTTTAGTAACTTTCATTAAAGTATTTGTTTTTGTTAAAATATAGAAACTTTCATTAACATATTAGGTTCAAAAGTTTGATTGCTAAGGTGCTTTAGGAAAATATTGGCGCGGGGAAAAGGAGCGTAATCGAAATTGCAGGCTATTTGGATCAGTTTTGTAGTTCCGTGCAGAAGGGAAAACAAGCAACCTTGTTACTAACCCTCATCTCAATCAATCCAATCCTCAAGGTGGTAGAACCAGTGTAGTTCGACCGGGGAAGTACCACCGCCACACCTATTTATAACGTGAAGCAGTTCTTGCGTTTCGATAGAAGGGTGTGGTGGTGACACGCTTTCACATGAGGCGACCGTCATAGTCCTCGGGAGTAGCAACGCATCTGTCATTGACTTCAGATATAACCCATGTTCTGTATGAAGTTGATTACAGATGTCCATGGGCGGCAGTGGCCACTTATCACCAGGTGGACTGCATGCTCGTTTGCTACTTCAATCAAATAAAAAAAATCCTCGTCAATATTTTTCTAAAGTAAGTTAAGGTAATCCCTAACTTACCTTACTTTTTATCTAGTAATTTTAATATTCGTAATAAAACCTAATTGTTTTGACCAAAAAATTTTGATAATTTTCATAACTACCTACATTCTAAGCAATTTCTTTGCAACTTTGTATTATAAAGCTAAAGTGTAAAATTAATCATATGTTATACTAGATCTGAGGTGGGATTGTCTATGCCCTAAAATCTTCGAAAACCATTTTATTATCAAAAATAAACCATCTGGACTTAATAATATTACTGTTTCCTTCTTCTAGGTGATAACTATGAATAAGGGCCAATTGACACTCATAATTGAATCTTACGTAAAGTGAATGCCTGAAAAGACCCTAAACATAACGACACAGAATTTTAAAGTAGAATTAATAATAAATTTTGAGATATTTGGGTAAAGTGACAACCCCACCGAGACTTTTGTACCTCCGATCGTAAGTTGTATTTATTGCGATAAAACTTTGAAATAAGAACGCGACTGATTGAGACTTGTGAGTTGATAAGTGATTGTATATAGATAAAAAATAAATTTATGAAAAAAAATATTATAACTAATATAGATGTATTATTGAAGCGTACGGAATGAGCTTGTCCTAATTGTGAGATGGAATGATTTTAAACTTATTTCTACCACTTTCCAAAAAAATATTATTTGGAAAGTGGTATACCACATTATACTCAATAAAATAAGAATAATTAAAATCGGTCCACTAACGGCGGAGTAATCCTTGTGAATACATAAAAAAATATATACTGGCCGAATTGAGAACCTTCTCCTTTATGAAGTCGGTTAAAAAAAATATTATCTTAAATTCCGGCTTTGTATATGAATATTTTACTCATTATAGATTATCTATAATGAGTGAAAGAGATGTATTACAAATGCCGATGTTTATGATTTTATTTTAGTTAAATAACAAACGAACCGCCGCCATTTTGGATTGTCGCAAACTTGTCTCAATATTAAGAAATCGATTGATCTTTTTGTAATACCTATATGCTCGATGGTAGATCTTGATTCCTAGGGTGTTCCACCAGAGAAGTGCAGGATAGTTCAGCGGAATGTAAGGTTCATTCTAACTTTAAGCTACGAAACGAAGCTAAACGTTAAAACTAAACTAAACTAAAACGTTAAAACGTTTTGAAAGTGGTAAAACCTGTGTAGTTCGACCGGGGAGGTACCACCGCCACACCTTTTTCAAATGTGAAGCATTCATTGCGTTTCGATGGAAGGGTGTGGTTGCCGGCACACTCAGATGAGGCGACCATCCTAGTCCTCGGGAGTAGCAAAACATCTGTGATTGACTTCAGATAGAACCTGTGTTCTATATGAAGTTGCTTATGTCCATGGGCGGCGGTACCACTTACCATCTGGTGGACTGCATGCTCGTTTGCTACTTCTTTATGATAAAAAAAATTGTAGCCTCTCGATCCTGTTCTTTGGCTCGTATCTGTAGCTTCAATTTTTAGCTCATATCGTTTCATATAAAAATACAGCTAAGTTAAGAAAAATAAAATCCTATCGATGAATTTGATACTCATTAGCTTAACTATCCTGCGGATCACTGGAAAAGCACCCTCGATTGCTATATTATAGATTCCTTTGAATTATCTACTTTCTTTAAATAATTATTCCTAGAGTCATGGGCTTAAACTAGGGGTTGGGTGGGGGGTTATGAGGATCCGGACCCCCTCCCCTTAACAGAGATGTGAAAATGCAAAAATCTAACAGGACGACCGTTTCTTCTTTTTGTTGCATAGTTTTAGAAAATACTTATTCATCAAATGTCACTGTTGTACGTCTCTCCTTAAACAAAGTAAGAACTTAGCCCATGCATAGTACGTCGAATGAAAGTTGTATCTAAATGAGTTATCTCAAATAATCTGGTTTTCAATTCTTTAAACCACGGTTACCATTTAACACCGCGCAGTGACCAAAGAGTTGGTTAATCACGTGAAATTGATATTGGATTAATTAGATAGCATATTGTTATATCTACTGTATTCAAACATTGTTAAATTTGTTAATTATAATGGAAAGAGGCGTTAATCAATAGTGAAGCTGATGTGAAGGAAACTCATTTTCTTTTCTGGTCTGTTACATACATTTCAGCATTTAATATCGAGTACCCATTTGATTTCTGGTACATAAAAAGACTAATTATAGTATATAAAATATTGGTGTCATTTTAAATTGGAAAAGTTAGGCTTATTGATATAATTATTGTTAAAAATGTATTAATTTAGTAAAACTGATGGTTTGATTGCGATTTAATTTGGATGTTTTGTGATTTATTCTTGTTTGACAATCCAAGTTCGTAATATGTTGGGCAATTATTATTTAATTTAAATTTCTTTAAAACGGAATGTCTGTTTAATCTATTATTACTGAAAATATTGTTACCTAAGTTTATAATTATTCCTTCTTAAATAAACGGACGATATTTAATTTGAGCACATTATTTTCCATTCATTATCCTATTTCAGCCTATCAGTTAGTTAATTAACTCATAATTGGTATATTTAACAATTAACAATATCAATTAAAATGGTTGCATGCAAATATATCTAAAAAAGAGAAAAACAACATATTCTTAAGAAAAAACTACAATATAATTTCAATATTACAAAGAAAATGGTTGCTTACAACTACTACACTTACATTTACTTATCTTACATCCCTTTGACGGTTTAAATTAGAAATGCGTTTTAATTTCATTGTATTTCGAAATGGAACTTATTTATAATCGTAATACGACTCAATGAAACAAAAATGCGTTACGAAAGCAGTTGTCGGCGGAAAGCAGATGATGCTGTACCCCTTTCTCAATTATGCTTTTACGGTTCATTCCCCGTGTTACTACCAATCTTACTACCAGTAGTAAGACGGAGAATTTTATTACCGTTGTTACTACTGCTGCTGCTAGTAATAACAACGTTCTTGACATCTCCAAGTTACTTGGAGGGTATTTTTTGCGAGCATATGACTGTGTATCAATGTCCATTTCTTGGGTTTACTCTACAGCCCAGAGCCCAAATGGATTTTTCGTTTGAGATTTAAGATAGTAGTAAGAACGGTAATTTTTTATTCCCCGTGCTACTACTAGCAGCAGCATAGTAACAACGGTAATAAAATTCCCCGTCTTACTACTGGTAGTAACACGGGGAATGAACCGCATGCTCACTAAATGCACACGCACACTTACGATTTTACCACGTAGCTTGTATAGCGTCCCATGTTTGGTGTGAAAATTAATTATGTTATGTTAATTATATTAAGTTTCACTTCTGCCGTGTGTGAACTGCGGAACATTGTTTTCTTGGCATAATTTCACCTATTTTTTATTTATTATTTAATTTCAAGTAAAACATCGATTTATTAGCACATAATCTATACGTACCTATTATTGACAGATATCAAACTTTGAACGTTTTAATATGTACATGAAAAAATTGCACATTCTATAATCTAAATTATAATTATTTTCGGTTAATTAACTTAAACATGTCTGTCTTTGATGGTGAAATCGAATTTCAATCTGTATATATGGTGGATTATGCCAAAAAGATTAAACCGTGAGTATAGTAGGAAATAAAATCTATTTCAACCCCACACCCGCTCTTTCAGTATTCTCTAGTTGAGAAATTGTGACAAAAACATCGCGGTTAATTAATTTCTTTATTTGCGGCTGTAATTGGTGCAAGTAAAAAGATTCGGCGCCGTCTGTGCACCAGTGCACGTCACCGGTTCAGGGTTACCAACTCTGAAAAAGGTATCCCCCTAAAGCCTCCATAAAAAAAACCCTAAAATTCTCATAATGAATTGGAATTCCTGGCAACCTTTCGTATTTCTGAATCATGTCATAGGTTCTTCTCTGGCGACGAAAAAAAGGTCATCGGGTGTAGTGCATGTCCTTTTTTTCATGCACCGTCACACCCCTAAAATACCCCATCCTACTTTTAATCCCCTAAATTTGGGGCAAAAACCCCCTAACTTGGCAACCCTTCACCGGTTGAAGTACCTACTGCTAGTCAGAGCCGTCTGTAACTATGCTCTTGGGTACACAAGAATTTGGGGCTCTTTTGGAATGTAAAGAGAGCGAAGCGAACTATACATTTTTGCCACATAATGGTAAGTATTTCATTGCCGCCCATAGAAATCATACAGAACGGAACAAGGGTTCTATCTAAAGTCAATGACATATGTGTTGCAATTCTCGAATATAAAGTGAGCCGGCATCCCAAAACGGCAAAACCGCTTCATGCTAAAGATAGGTGTGGCGGTCGCAACATCCAGATCGAACCATTTATCTTCTTTCTACCAGTTTTTTGAAGTGAAACTTCTTTAGGCGCATGAGGGTAAATTTTTTACAGATGAAACGTCACGCCGGTATGCAACGGAAGTGTCGGAAAAGAGAGAGAGAGCGATCGAGACCGATTGAGAGAGAGTAAGACAGGGCGAACGTAGCATGAGCAACTATCCGTGGAGTGAGAGTAGGGAGCAAGCGAGTGAGAAAGATTGAGAGAAAAAGTGAGACAGAGCGAACGTCGTATCACGCCTTTTTCCCTTCCTCTTAATCTTGGAAATTTAAAGTTTTAGATTTGTATAAATATAAACAAGATTTATAAATTAGTTCGCCAAAGAAGTTTCACTTCTGACATGTGTACTTTTTACGCACGCATGTTTTTTTTATAAATAAAGACATGGACTTACGTGTTTAGAAAGAGTCCAAGGCGCAAAGCAATCGACGACAACTGTCTCATCGTGGGGCTGAGCAGAGATTCCTTGAAAGCTAAAGATGTTCCGAGGAAGTGTCCAGACGTTCTCTGCCCCATAAGCTTCGAGTATTACAAGAAGGCAGTGGACAGGGTAATAACACAAATATTTTATGACAATTCAGATTTAGGTTTTAAGGATTTACATATATCTTCAGGTAGTATCATTAGCCACTTGGATAAGTTAATTCTGTTTAGATTATGGCGCACAATAAAAAATTACTGCCGATATTCCCATTCCATTCCATGGATTGTAGTCTCGGTGAAACTGCGGTAGCGGGGAGGACCTGTTGAAAAGAACTAGTACCTAATAGATTTATTTATCTACCCTACGTTTAGTTTTTTTTAGGTTTCATATCACGACAGTTGCAATTTAGTATAAATTTAGTATTTTAGTATAAATTGCAACCATAAGTTCCAAAACGCACTAAAATAACTAAGTATTTTGAGATTTATATAAACCTTTTTTTTTTGTTCTCGAGGGGGAAACCTTCAAAAGGTACCCGACGCCGTGGCACTATGGACAATGGTAGAACAACGGCAGATCATAATTCGTTTTCACTAAAGTCGTCCCTGAGGCACGTTGTTTTTTTTTTTTTAATAGTTTTATAGTGGAACTTTAATGTAATGAGTTATTTTTTCGTGAATTACATTTGGAATATTTTTTTTTTATTGTGAGAAATTGTTGTACGTAAGAATGTCTATTTCAGGTTGTTCGCTTCGATATTTTAAATATAATTTCCTTAAAAAACTGTGTAAATAGGTATAAAGTTTTATATATTTTTAAAAAGCCTATAGTATGTAGATTTTAAAACAATTATTATGTTGTGGATTTTGTAATTATATTCCTATAAAAAATATTAAAAATTAATGAAGAGAAAAAAGGTACGTGTTTAAAATTCATCGAGAGTTTTGACAGTTACCGACGTCTCCCGACGCTTTACATTTGATGTTATTTTATAGTCCAAATATTCATAAATAACATTTATAAAAATCAGCTGCGGATTCGTGCGGTTTTAGAAGTTATCAAGAAAAGTACGATACAAGTCAGGGAACAAGAAAACTTTATCTATTGTGGTTTCTGATGTTGTCCTATTTAATTGTTAAGTTAGCGGTAAATTTTAATTATATTGTTGTTTTTTATTGATACAAGAACGTGTTAACTTTATTTTGCACACATTTTGCGGTGTTACTAATCAATAAAATGCACACTACTCTCATTTATGAAACTATATAAAAAGAGTGAATCAAGAAGCAAAACTCGTGGAAAAACTAAGGCTTGCTGACCGAGATACAATGACTCTATTTGAATATCATAGAAAACTCAAGCCAGAGCAAAATGCTATCAGATCAAGAGGTATTGAGTGTTCTCATTGTTTTGGATTTAACAAAAGCGCAATACAAGTATTTAAGGAATTAAACAAACGAAAGAGACTGTGTTATACTGCCACCATTTTATAAAATACAAGAAATCAAACAATCATGTTATCCACCAACAACATCAATAGAAATCACTAATACACATGTAAAAATACTATATCTTCAAGATTTATTGGACCACACTACCAGCTAGGATTTTGGCCATAGATTCGGTGTATAAGAATGGATTGTGTCATTTAGTTTTATATAGTAAATGGGTATGTGATGGTTCATCTGGTCAAATTCAGTCAAAAACTTTCAGAGGAGTCTGAACTTGTTTCCGATACAAATTTGTTTATTTTTTCTTTAGTGCCTATTAAATTAATCAATGAGCTGACAGAAACTCCTGAAAAGACTTAAGCTATTGTGGATGAAATAAAAAACCAAATCATTTCCTTGCGGCTATCATTAATTAATAAAAACGGTGAAGGAGTGAATGTGAAGCACGAACTCTCTGCTAGACGATTTTTTTCAACGCAGATTGTTCGTCTGAAATAACTGGAGTGAATGTAAATCTAATCAAAAGGTTGTATATAATTTTACAAGCGCTTTCATTGGATGTAATGATAAATGCCGAAAAATTTGGCAAATATGCCATAGAAACTGCCAGGATTTATGTAAGTATTTATGAATGGTACTACATGCCATCTTCAGTTCACAAAATTTTGATTCATGTAGAAAGTGCCATTAGGCATTTTGGTGTGATTCCTATTGGTCAACTTTCCGAAGACGAAGCCCGTAATAAGGATTATAATAAATTTCGCCTACATCATGCCAGGAAGTGCTCTCGATCAGATACAAATGAAGATGTAATTCATACTCTTCTCTACACATCAGATCCGTACATATCCAGCCTTAGAAAAACATATAGCAAAAGTGTGAAGGCACTTGATGAAGATACCCTAGATCTTTTAAAAGTGAATGAAGTTATTGTGGACCCCGAAGTTAACCATGTATAATTAAATATAATATACTCACTGTGTAATATACAATCATTTCTAATATTATTTTACTTGTAAATCACTTATTGTATACTTTCTATTTTTTTAAATAAGTATGTGTAATGATAACTATTAATTTCTTTCTCAAATAAATAACAGCTTGAGAAACATTGTTCTGTAATAAACTGATTTTAATAATACATTTTATTACTACTATAAGTGGTGTGGACTAAGGAAATTAAATAAAAGGGTTTAGTTTAAAACTTTTTTTTTCATGATTTTTTTATATACATATACTCCAATAAAAGTATAATATCTGAAGTTTACCTAAAGCGCTATTTTATATTTTATGCTTGTGCAAAAATTCAATCCGTTATCTTAACAAATAAAAAAGTTATCGATTTATGATCTGATACAGACCTCGATTGTCCATAGTGCGTGGGAGCGACGCAGGGTTATGTGGGATTTTTACCGCACTAAACCCCCCACCCCCCTCCCGGTGGCCGTCCTCGGCGCTATAAAGAGGACTTCGGGTACTCGGTCCGACCGCAACCGCAATCCTCTGAGCGCGTTGCCCCATCGGTCTCCTCCCAGATGGGTGGCTGAGCCCACCGCTCCCTCTAGTCTTTGCGACGGTATGCGACCACATATACCGCCGTTCTTCCCGGGATCGCTTGACCGAACGGTTCGAGCTCCCACTCTAGCCGCCTGCAACCCTGGAAGCCCCTTTTAGTCGCCTCTTACGACAGGCAGGGGATACCGTAGCCCTATTCTGACCCCGAGGCTACAGGGACGTGATGATTTATCCTATAGGAACGTTACATTCTATCAATAATAAAGCGACAACGATTACGCTTAGGTATAACATACAAGTCAAATTTCGATTAAATTAGTAAGTGGCAGAACAAGTGTAGTTCAACCGGGGAAGTACCACCGCCACACCTATTTCTAGTGTGAAGGCAAGAAATGCTCTTGCGTTTCGATGTAAGGGTGTGGTTACCGGCACACTTTTACATGAGGCGATCATCTCAGTCCTCGGAAGTAACAACTCATCTGTGTTTGACTTCAGATAGAACATATGTTCTATATGAAGTTACAGATGTCATGGGCAGCAGTGACCACTTACCATCAGGTGGACTGCGTGCTCGTTTGCTACTTCAATATTATAAAAAATAATAACGATTTAACGCAGTTTGCAGAGGACCATCCAAAATTAACAAAGAAGTACATGTCCGAAGACATTGATCCTACGCCCATAGAACACGAGATCCAAGACTTGAAGAGAACAGAGTATCTGACCAAATATTGCTCTAGGGGTAAGATATTCTGTCTGTGCGTTCATCAATCTGAATCGTTGAAACAATCCTGCGATTCGGTGGATGGGTATGGTTTTCAGCTGACTTACATTTAAGATGAAGTAACCAACCTAAACCTCAGGAGTGGCATGAGCAACCATGAAGTCATTCTATTAATTATATTAAAAAAAGTAATTATATGAAAAAAAAGATATAAATAACAAATAAGACAAACCCGTTGAGTTTCTTGCCGGATCTTCTTAGTTGAGGTTGTGTTCCGATCCGGTGGTAGTGTAAGAAAAAAAATGTAACTGACAATTTGTAAGTGCCACCGCAGGCCTATACAAAATAAAGACATTTCATTAGTAAGTCGCCATTGCCCCCAGTACACATCTGTACCTATTTAATGACAGATAGAATAAAATTCCTACTTTAACTAAGTCCAACAACATATGCATTGCTTGCTATCCACGAGAAAAGTTGGAACGCCTCAGAAAATATCTCCTTCAGACTTCAAAGAAGACTACAATAACGCTTAAACTATAAGGACAAAGACTACTGCTAAAAGGTAGATAGAGGTACAGGTATGCTTGAGTAGTTGCTACTTCCGGAATCGAACAACGACGAGTTTTAACACCTAATTTTAAATCCATCCATCCATCGATCGGCTCTTTGTCGTCCGCTGCTGGACATAGGTCGCCACTCCAACCGGTCCTGTGCCTTCTAAATACAACGGTATCCCGCTGTCTTCTTCATGTCATCGGTCCACCTGGTGGGGTGGGGGGGAAGGGCCACCCTGTGCTCCTTTTGCCTAAACGTGGTCGCCACTCGCGGACCTTCCTTCCTCGTCGGTTATTGGTCCTACGAGCGATGTGGCCGGCCCATTGCCACTTTAGCTTGCTAATTTTGAGAGCTATGTCGGTAAGCTTTGTTCGTCTACGGATTTCATCGTTGCGAATCATGTCTCGTAACAAAATTCCGAGCAAAATCCTCTCCGTAGCACGCTGAGCGACCCTGAGCCTCCGAATGAGGCCTACAATGAAGGACCACGTTCGGCGCCGTAATTTTAAATCGCGATATATATTTCAGAACTACCATTCATGTCAGTAAATCTAGCACGGCGGGCCAGAGCACTCCAAACTCTTCGATTGCCTGACGATATTTACATCCCAGACACCAGTCAGAAGGGTTCCTATCGACACCCCAAGCCGGAAAAGTATGCTGAACCACCTTCCAAGATGTCTATGCGACCTAAGCATGACCCGTCGTTGCAAAGTAAGTACTTAATAGTAGACAATTCAAAGGCAAATAAATCTTTAATAAGAATCACGTGAAGACTAATGTTCTGATAGTGTTGTCTCTTCTTGAAAACAATTAATAATAATGTCGATTTAGACATTCATAGTTCCACACTAGAATTTCTCCAGTATTGTAGGTGCACTGCACATTTACAAAGGCGAATACAAAAACACTCAAGGATCGAACCTATCACTCATAACGTGCAATACCGGTGACCATTTTACCAGACAGACAGACAATGTAAATCAACTGTAGGTAGGTACTTAGGAGCAACAAAATCAGAGATAGTTTTAATAAATTCTATTACCTATTTTATTACATCTTGTAACTACTTTAAATCGAATATTTTTCGTTTTTAATACCCATTTCTATTTTATTCTAGCTGCTCAGTTCTAGCTGCGCACTTTCTTTGTTATCATTTTTGTAATGAGTTATTTTTCCTTCAGCGATTTTAAAGTTGACTTGAAGAGACCGCTATTTTAGTGATAAGGCCGCCTTTTGCATTATGTCTTTTATTTTTTTTATACATATCTGTCTTTGGTGTACAATAAAGAGTTTTCGTATTGTATTGCGTATCCTTATGACTATATTTTGATACATCTCTTATAGAGGAACTTCGTCGAATACTCCGCATCAACACCGGAGAAACCACGTATGGAGTGACCCACGGTCTTCTAGCAAGTGTTGTCCTGGAGAAGAAGCCGTTTGGAGAACCCCGCGTAGAGCCCAAATATGGAAGATGGAGAAACCCATACTATTATACTTACAGGATTTAAGCAACAAGATTCTATAGAGTTAATTCCGCCGAGTATTTACTTAGATTTGCTAAACATATTATTTTGTTATTAATTTTAGTGATGTATATATGTATGTACCTAAAACATCTTAATAAAAATTTGTTTGTTGTACTAAACGATTGTTTTCATCTTGAATTTTAAACGGCAAATTTAAGTATATAGTATAAATAAAATAAAAAGTAGCAAACGCGCACACACAGCCAGACCTTTTTCTGCCTATAAGATTATAGGCAGAAAAAGGTCTGGCTGTGTGTGGCAGTTCTCGCTGTTAAATATCTTCTACAAATCGAAATGTTTACTTTAAGCTTGTAATAGATAATATACTTAAAATAAGCCTCACATATTGGTAGTAACACGGGGAATGAACCGTTTAAGTTCCAGATTACTATTAGACTCAAAATAATATACCACTATTTTCGATTTTTCTGTTGATCTTAGGAGTTTTCCTGTCACGCAGGGTTACGCCTTAACTCAATGTCTCCACTTACTTCACAATCTGCGTGCGCGTGGCATATGTGACAGGAAAAGCACCTATTAAACAATATAATGTAATTTATTATAGTAATTTAATGCTATATAATGTAACAACCCGTGTGACAGAAAACGGCGTTCACGAAGCAAAAAGTAGAATAGCATAATTAAATAGCTCAAATTTTATAATAAGCTGTATAGAAATTAAAGTTATAATTAAAAACAAATAGCGATTCACATCGGCACTGACATGAATAACTGTCATAACAAAATTTTCTGTCAAATTATGTAAATTTATTTTCATTCGAATTTATAACAATGAGTCTTTGGCGTAACAACTTCAAAATTCGTAATGTGGTTAAAAATTAGAAAATCCAGAACAACTAAAAATAATGGATCATTATCTGACAACGTACAGGAAAGACTACTTGTGGCCTAACTTGCCCGGAGCAGGAGGGGAGACTCATGGTGGTGGTGGGGGTATTGCTGAGTATGTCGTTATTTTGCTACTCAAAAACTTTTTTGTTTTTTGTATTCTTAAATGCAATGCTAGTTTCAAACTACTTTGAAACACTTTACGTACTTATATTTAGAATAGACCTCTTTAGCTCTTAGGTATTTCTTGTCACACGAATATAAATACACGCTTTCTATACTCATAGCCCCACACACACACAAGACGAATACATAAACACCCAGACCCAGAACAGGAATGAACAGAACTCATCATTCAGATAGCTGTCTGGCCAGGAATCGAACCAGGTCAGACCGGTATGGTAACCACTGCGCCACGCGGGTCGTCGTAAATACCTACATCTTTTAAAGATTGATACATTTCTACTATAGCTCTTAAGCATCTTTACCTTGGACGGAAGGATTTGAAGTTCTACCTACAAAGTGGAATGTAAGTATGTCGTCTGGGAATACAGAAATTTTTCCACTTCCTGACGATCACAGTTCAGGAACATGATTCAAAATTGAGGCGACCTTTAAACCCTTTACTTCCTTCTCTTTCTGGATCGGCCCTTTCCTTTACTTAAGTTAGAGTATTGCTTTATGTTTGAGGTATGCAGGTTAGTTAGTGAAATCTAGCAAGTGCACACACACATTTAGAAAAAAACTAGCGGCAGGTTTTTGCATCAAAGAATTTGAGTACTGGAAATTGTGTCACCTCTTCCTAAAGCTTTCTCGAATTTAAGAAGTACAAAAATATCGATAATATATGAACAATATACGAATTATTTTAGAGTTCCGAAGCTCTCCGGTCAAGAGCTAGCATTCTACCAAGCATGCATGCAACACTCGCGTCCACCGGACTGCCGATGTCCACAGTACTCCGGCGAAGAAGCTCCACAGTTACCACCAGGAAAAGACAGCGGCTGGAGTCGGAATGAGGTACCTACTTGATAGTGAACCCCAAATAGATTGGCGTTCTACATAAACTCTGCTCTCAAATATGTTGCTATTCCAAAAACTACGTTAAAAACGACTTTCTGCTTTAGTACACTTTGAAATATACCAGGTATTACTCCCCTCGTGGCCGTCCTCAGCGCCACATAGAGGACTCTGGGATCTCCAAAGAAACTCAACCGGAGTTCTGTGAACGCGTTGCCCCATCGGGTCCCTCCCAGATGAGCGGCTGGGCCCACCGCTCCGCCTGGTTCGAACTCCCACTCTAGCCGCCCGCAACCCCGGAAGCTCCTTTTATTCGCTTCTTCTTACGACAGGCAGTGGGTTCCTGTAGCCCTATTCTGATCCCAGAAGTAGAGAAAGGAAACAGATCTTACTTAGTAGCCTAGTAGAAGAGCGTAATCTAGGAATAGTTTAATTGTTAATACTTATGTTAACATTGATAATAAAATTAATACATCTTATTGCAGTTGATGGGTCCAATGCTGGACCCTAAGATATATCCAGCTCGTGTAGGCGCCAGTCCAGAAACGGCGACATCTCGTTACGATCAGCCGAACGCATTTTTAGATAAAGTAAGTTCTTTATATTATTGATCCTATGTAAGTCCAGTAATAATTACTAAAGCAGCGCATCTTTAGCAAGTTCAAAATAATCTATTACGTGAAAAGTTTTTTTTGCCAAAATATAATATGAAGTCTTGTAATGACATAAAAAAATCAGGCATCCCCTCTGACATTGCTATACTTTTTTCTGTATGTACCACTTGTGCTGGACTCACGTACTATCTATCTATATGACGCATGTATCATGTGACAGTTTTCTCATTATAAATAGGTTTAATTCAAGGTAATTCACCGAAACTGAAAATATTTTGTATGGTCTTTAAATACTTCATATTTCATTCAATAAATATTAATCCAAAAATTGCACTTTTATTACCTACTAGCTACGAAGCTAACCCGGATCATAGATATGCGAATATCATTTCTATTCGTTTCTATTTATCCATAGTTGCAATCCAAGTATCCGATGCTATACAGCATTCTCCAGAATGAAGCTTCTCCCGAGCTGAAGCAGCGTATCGACCGGGATCGCAACAAAACTACGTATCAAGTAGACTACTGTGAAACTGGTACGTTATCGTCATCAACCCATTATTGTCCCGCTGAAAACAGTTCTGCTCTCAACGTGATAGGGATGTAGACCATATTCCACTGTGCTGGACTAATGCGAGTTGAAAGTCTACATATGCAGACTACGAACTGTGCGAACTGTCAGGAATGAAGGTTCAAAAAATCAGAGATGCGTACCCGAGATGTGACCGACCGACGAGTGAGTTTAACAATTAGGCTGCAATTGTCTCTACTGCTATATTTAAATCCACCGTGCTGTGCGAGAACCGCCATCCCGTAAGTCCCGGCGAATTAGGAGACGGTCAAATGCGACCTCGGGTTGTTATAGTTCCACAACATTTAGAGGCAACAAGTAAGGTAACGTGCTGCCGGTATACGGATTCTACTTACGATAAGGCATGTACGGTCCGCCCGTGGCTCCTCGTTCTTTCAGAATCATGACAAGGATCCACGCGGTCCACAACACATGTACATACACAAGCGACGAAGTTGAAGACTTCACTTTAATCCACACACTTTTAGTACACAAGTATCTTCACAATTGACACCAATAATTAAAGGTAGTAAGTTCCACACATACAATTTTGTACGAGCCGGTTAGCAGCGGTCGCTTCAACAACGCTCACACCGCCATACTGCTTTCCGGAGCGTGGTGAGGGATACTACCCTCCGATTGGACTGACAGTATGAACATTATAAATAATGTTCTGCTATTGGTTAAAGACTTCAACCCGAACAGCAAGTTTAAAACCATTCGATTGAGTTGAGAACAGTTTGATTTTAAATTATGGTAACGAAACAGTGCTGTAGGAAAGATCCACGATGATACAATTGTCGATAGATGAATGAATACTAACTATCAGTAAGATACTACAGAAGAGAGAAGAGTAGTATTTAGTTATACAAAAATGCCTGTACCGTCAGAATTTCCATGGCGTATCAATTGCTAAAATTACTGAAGTTTTTTTTATTCATCATCAGGTTACCGATAATGATATTGTTAATATTATAGCAACATATAGTTGGACGATATTCCAGCTTATTTTAAATCATACTTCGAATGGAAATTGATAAACAATCATTTTTATTAAGAAGTCTCTTGGTCATAAACAGTATTCAACAAATTCTGATGTATTCATTCACTATTCCATAAAGCATACATTTGCAGTTAGTAGTTATGAAATATTATTATTATTTTAAAGTATCCAGAAATTTTGTGACACAAACTCATTAGGTTATGGGAATCATTTTCCATCAAATTAAAAAAATAACGATGAAAGAATGGTAACAATATTTTTTTCAGGTCCTGGAGCCAAATTCGAAGGTCTACAGAGAGCCGCAGATGAGAGTGGCACGGGACCGTGTGCGCAACCCATGCGCCTTCCCGGAGATCCGTGTAGAGTGGGGCCCAAGCCCAGGAAGTCTGTGCCGGGGACCATGTCCAAACAAGCTGGGGCTGCTGGGGCAAGCGATCCGAGAGCTAAATGTGGTATGTATCCGATGTTTTAATTCGAATGTTACTAATCATGAAGGAAGAATGCAAATTCTTCAGAATACGAATAATAACACCTATTTCTAGCGTGAAGCAGATCTTATGTGGAAGGCTGTGGTTGCTGGCTCACTTTTATATAAGACCGCAGGACCTTAGGCCTTAGGAGCAACAGACTTTTACATAAGGTGACCATCATAGTCCTCAGGAGTAGCAACGCACCTGAGATTGACTTCAGTGGAACCCATGTTCTGTATGAAGTTGATTACAGACTGATGTCCATGGGCGGCAGTGACCACTTACCATCAGGTGGACTGCATGCTAATAATATAATATTTTTATTTTATTGTCCAATTGAAGTAGCAAACCTACTTCAATTGGACAATAAAATAAAAATATTATATTATTATTTATCTGATAAGAAAAAATACGAATACGAATACACACGAATCTGCACGCATACATGAACTGAGTAGCAATAGTGTAGTCACGACCGGTATGTGTAATCCCTGAATGACAGGAAATTATATATGAAAAGATGGCAAGTGGCGCGCGTGAGAAAATCATTCCTTTAAAGGGCGCAGAATAGGAAACATTTTCATTAAATAATCAAAATATACGATTGTCAACTTGTTCAAATCTATCCTTGATATTTATTGTATGTACAACCTATTACTGTCCCACTGCTGGGCACGGGTCTTCTCTCAGAATGAGAGAGTTTTAGGCCATAGCCCACCGCGCTGGCCAAGTGAGAATTGGTATTTATAATTTGTATAATATTAGTAATTATAAAATAATGGTAATTATATCGTTTTACAGAAACAACATCTGCAGTACCACCGCTGGGCAAAACCGAGTACCAAGATGGGGTATCGAAACTGGGCGCCATTATCATGCGTGACAAGTTGCACAGAAGATAAATTGCCATTTGATAGCAATAAAAATCGTGAAATACAACTTTGTACAACATTTTCGTTTTTATTTTTAGTGAAAATTTATTAGATACTCATAGATACTAATTTATTACTAGCCGATATGTAAGTAAGGCCCGTATTTAAAAATATTCTGTATTGTAATAATAATCAATTCTAATCCAGAATATTTTAAGTTCTTACTTTTTGGTTGGTACGATTGCCGGTTCATTTCTATTCGGGAGTAATAATGCATTTGTAATTGACTTCAGATTGAAGCTTACACAAGGTGGACTGGATGCTCGATTGCTACTTCACTCTTACAATAAAAAGAAAAAAATGTGTCCAAAAAATAATTAAAATTTGCGATATTACAAGAGTTAATTAATAGTAAGTACGTTTACCTTACGATTAGGGATTGCAATCCGGCCTCATTTTCAATCCGGCCGGATTCGGCCGTTTTTTTCTCAATCCGGCCGGATCCGACCGGATCCGATAATTATTATTTATTTATCGATAATTATTTTTGTAATGTGAAATCTTTGTCAAAATATACAATCACCATTGCAATCCCTACTTACGATGCGTGAAAAATAACGTATTGCGTTATTTTTCACGCATGCTAAGAGTGATCACAAACAGTAATATCAATAAAAATAAAATTCTATATAATAAATGAAATAATAAACAGGATGATAAATAGACGTTTATGTATAAAAGCATTAAGTACAGAGTGTCACGCGGGAGGGGTCCGCGCGCTTGAGATTAGTTCTCCTCTCTTATAGAGCGTAGTTCCTTCTTTCCTCTCCTCTCTTCTTACTACTATATTATGTTCTTCTCTTCTGGTATCATCTTTTTTGTTTAAGTGGTCATCTCGTCTCATTTCATCTTTCCTGTTGTGGTCTCTGTTGTTGTGGTCGTCTCTCCGGACGACCTCCTGGCGGACGTAGTGTTCCTGGCGGGAGGAGGTTCTGCTCCTCGATACTGTTGTCTCGTCGTGTTGTCTGAGAACTACTGCACGTGCGTCTGACGTGTTGCGTTCTCTGCAAATGAAATATAAAAGAAATCTGATTATTGATACATAAAATAATAAAATAACGCGTTTTAAAAGGGGTTATACCATTAATAGTTTTACTTAAGCATCACTAGTACATTTTTCTGATTATAACATGATTTTTTATTTATCATTTATTTCATCATTTACATCCTCTTTAAAATTTACTAAATTTGATATAGAATTACTTGTGATATATTTATTACTAGTATACATTCCAATAGGTCATGTCTAAAAGTTCTGTAAAAAATGATCTAAAGTATATAAAGTTTATTAAATCGTATTTGCTTGGTACGATGACAATTATATACGATAATTTATAAGAGAGAACTTGCACACAGAAAGATATAAATAGTTCTATGGTGGCGATTAGACTAATATCAAAAAATGCACATTTTCTATTTAGAAAGTGTTTGTCTAGTGGTACATTATTTCTTGTGATGTCGTTTATTTGTTGATTATTTTGATGAAGGATTATGAGATGTTCAAGATAATGATGATAACGATTATGACGAAGATGTTGATAATAGAAGACGTTGATGATATGATGATTGATGATAACACGACAGTGCTAAAATGCTTAATGTAGTGATGCGATTGGTTAAAAATATTTGTCTAGTGTCTTATTTTAACGCGTTATAAATACAAGTGACAACAGGGAATATGATTGTATAAACGTACCTCCCAAACCCGACAAGCCGCTCGATGTCCGTGTGGCGCACGGGGAGTCCCCGAGGCGGGGGCGAGGCGGGCGGCGAGGAGGAGGAGGCGGGCGAGGCGGGCGACACGGGCGAGGCGGAGGAGCCGACGGCGGAGTCCCGCTTCGAGGAGGAGGACGAGCGCCGCCGCGGCCGCAGCGCCGGGATGTGCAGCGACGCGGTGATCACGCACTCGTCCTCGGAACCGCCGCCTGCCTGCAAGTACTTATACTCTTAGTATGTGTTTTTTTTATAATAATGACGTAGCTAAACGAGCATGCAGTCCACCTGATGGTAAGGGCCCATTTAGATGGAGAGAGTTTCTCGCCTCGAATATACGATTGTCGAACGAATATCAAACATGTTTTTCGTCTAAACATTAGCTCTTCTCGCTCACTGCGTTATGGGCCATTTAGATTAGAGGGTTTCTCGTACGTTTCAGCACGAGAAACCGTACGCTTCTATCACAAGCAATAATCGCCATAACATAATCGTATCAAAATATTTTGATACAGGCAAGAAATAAAATCTCGCCTACGACAAAGTCATACGAGACTCGCTTATGACTTATCGCTAGGCGATAATTGTCATTGTTTGTTTACACATCGGAATTATTGTAATTCTTGCTCATGTGAATGTCGACCTGTATAAACTTGATCTCGCGTGACATTTTTTTTTAATCTCACACGAGTATCGTACAAATCAGTTTGAAACGTTTTCAATGCGAAATTTGTCATTCGAGTTTTCATAAAAATGGCATTATTGTGTTTTTAATTTGTAACTGTCGACAATATTAAGTTCATTGACTTGTATAGAAGTTACTAGTGCTTGTGGAACACGGAGAATGAAAATTGTAAAACCTATGATGCGAGAAATGCCGCCCTCGTGCGCTGCCCTCATGGTAGCACCTGGCATCAAATCTCGAAATACAATTATTGCTTTGAAATTCTGTTTACACGGACATAATATTATTCTATTGCGAGGCAACTATTGCCGAACGCAGCGAGCGAGAAGACTGAATGTTTAGACGAAAAAATGTTTGATATTCGTTCGATAATCGTATGTTCGAGGCGAGAAACTCTTTCCATCTAAATGGGCTCTTAGGCTCGAATAACGACTGCACGGAGAATAAAGACTAAACGGAGCGGTGGGCCCAGCCTCCCATCGGGGAGGAGCCCGATGGGGCAGCGCGCTCGGAGGATTCCGGTTGAAGTCGTTTCGAGATCCCGGAGTCCTCCTTTTCAGCGCCGAGGACGGCCACCGGGGGGGTTTTAGTGCGGTAAAAATCCCACATAACCCTGCGTCGCTCCCACGGCGTCGGGTACCTTTGGAAGGTTTCCCCCTCGAAGACAAAAAAAAAGGCTCGAATGTGCATGGGCGGCACTTTCGTGCTCACACACATGCTCACATGCTACTTCAATCAGATAAAAAAGAATCAATTAGAAGATACCAAAGCGCTAATTCTAGCAAGTGAGTTGCTTTTAACATCGTGTCATTGATACGTACTTCATTGTAGTCGCTGGCGGAGTCATTGGAGTCAGGGGCGGAGTCCGACCTCGCTTGCGGCAAGCTGACCACCCCGCTGCTACCACATTCGTCACTATTTCTTACCCTGGAAACATTTTTTATTTGATTGAAACAATTAATAATCAAATCAAATCAATTTATTTGTGAATGAGGTAACATACAACATACATACAGTTGGTATTCAAACATTATTGTTCAATCGCTTATTCTGCCACTAAGTGGCTTACAAATATACATTAAAATAATTAATGATGTAATTTTATGAAATTTAATTTTATGAAGATGAAATATAAATAATAGTAATAAATGTCACGTGATGTTGTGTTGTCCGTAGATTATTAAATAATAATTATTAATTAATTAGGTTAAAATCAGAGGTGTAGTAGCGTGGGGAATCAGATTGGATAATGGCTCTGGGTAGAACAAGTTGAGAGACGGCAAAATGTTTCTAGAAATAAAACCACCTTTTGTACCAAAGTTGTTAGATATAATAAAGTTTTAAATAAATGAAAATTTGCTATTTGAGCTCGTTTTATCTATGTGGTATTTCCTGTAGAAAATCGCTGAACCTAACTTGCAACATAGAACGTAGGTTGTACATTTAGCAGTACTGGGAGTAGTAACATGTAGATTTGACTATGTTTTTCGTCAAATTTTCGCTGGTGATTTAATGATCGTCGGCCCCGGGCCGCGCGAATTTCCGCTACGCCACTGATTAAGGTGTTAAGTACTCGTATGTAGTCTTCAATTTACTTTATATGTTTTGTAAAAAATGATCTGTACCTACGCTCAGATATTCATTATTACTAATATTCAGCTATTAGTATTGCTAATTAATAAATAATTTAATGTGTCATATTTACTATATATAATGATATGTTTTTTTTAAATTTAATTACTGCGGCTATTTTGACCCAGTTGCGTGGATAGTGGTCACGGCAAAACTGGCGTTTAAGTGGCAATGAAGAAAATAAAAAAAACAGTATATCGCGTATCCCCGTTACATATTTAATTCGATAAATTCCGTGATCGTAAAAATCATATGCCTTGTCTATATGATGAAAAACGTAAACTTAATAAATTTAATACGGACGTGTCAAATATGAGGTCTATTGAGTAGCTTCTAAATCAAATAAACTTAACGAGAGTTATAACGAAACCATCGAGAGTGAAGTGATTCGCATCTTATACAAGAATCGTTTGTATATTCATAAATTTTGGAAAATTCAGACCAAGAGTATGTATATTCAATTCTACGGTGTATTCAAGGAACTTTCATATTCGCACGTAAACAGAATTCGCACGGCTCACTAGTGCCATATTGCTTGTATTTTCGAAAACTTAATGATTTCACCCTTATCATATTAGAGCAGTGATAGCCTAATGGTTGAAACTTGCCCTCTCGATCGGGAGGTCCGAGGTTCAAACCCAGGCACGCACCACTGATTTATGTGCGTATTATAAATTAATTATCACTGCTTTTCGGTGAAGGAAAACATCGTGAGGAAACCTACACACCCGAGAGTTCTTAAAAAAAAAAAACAGTTCTCGGAGGTGTGTGAAGTCCACCAATTCGCACTTGGCCAGCGCGGTGGACTATGGCCTAAACTCTCTCATTCTGAGAGAAGACCCTTGCCCAGCAGTGGGACAATAATGGGTTGATGGGGCATATTAATAGCTACCATAATTACCTGGTGATTACAGTCATAGCGGAGGACAGCTGTCCTGATGAAGATTCGGAGGTTGCGTCTCGAGATCGCCGGCTACGAGAATAAGTCTTCTCACTAGAAACAAGATAAGATAGAATTGAATATTACGAACAGATTATTGATTTTTAGTACACGATTGAAATGGCAAACGGTCATGCCACTTGATAGTCAATATTATATAGAACAGCGGATCTCAAGTCAATCATAGACGCGTTGTTACTCCCGGGGACTGAGATAGTGGCTTCATTTAAAAGTGAGCGGGCAACCACACCAGTCCACCGAAACGTAAGAACTGCTTCACGCTATAAACAGTGTGGTGATAATACCTCTCAACCCATTTCCACCAATTTTCACTTGGCCAGCGCGGTGGGCTATGTTCAAAAACTTTCTCATTCCGAGAGAAGACCCGTCCCAGCAGTGGGACAATAATGGGGTGACGATAATACCTTCCCATTCAAACCGTATCTGTTTTACCACCTTTTAAGCGTGTATTTGTAATTTAGCTAAGATTTTCTTTTGAAAAATGTTGCTGAGAATTATTACCTCAGACACCATGGATAATAATAATATGGAATTAGTTTTGGGCACGACTTTTGTTCAATTATATCGTTGTAACTCCTGCAAGTTACAACGATATATTTACGTAATGTTATATTTTTATTATATGCCAAAATATAAAATAAAATTATTTTATGAGCAAGAGAAGAAAATTAGATGTTTTGAAGAAAAGCCAGATGCACCAATGATGGAGACTATTTTTCTAAAGCGTATTTTTCGACAGTTTTACTCCTGATGTATTAATAGCTAGGAAACGCGTTAGATGTATTTCCATATTGTCCCAACTTTAAACTAGGTTCAGGCCTTAAATACGTTAGCGTCTGGCTAAGACTTTTCTTCAATACGCTGAAAATTATGAAAGAATAATATAATGTGAAAAAAGAATATAAGAAAGAACGTAGTAGAAGAACAGTATAAGTTAGTAGCAGGACAGTATAAAATAGAAGAGTAATAGAATAAAGTAAGAAAACATTATAAAGTAGCAAAAGAACAGTACAAAGTAGCGGCTGAATAGTATAAAGCAGTACAATAGCGCAAAGAAAGCGGAGACGTAGACGTTTGTAGCAGTGGCAGAATATTTACTTGTTGGGTCCGCCGGTGGCGGCGGCGCCGTGCAGGCACTGCTCGCGCGACCACACGCGCCGCGCGCCCTCCGCCGCGCCCGCCTCCGCGCTTCTGCGGGTGGCAACGTCATAGTTACTACCACCAACACCACAATCAGCATCATCATTGCTAGCCTCATCATTGCTATCACTATCATCATTACTAGCAACATCATTGCTATCATCATTACTAATATCATGATGGCTATCACTATCATCATTACTAGCAACATCATTGCTAATCATCATTACTAGCATCATCATTGCTATCACTATCATCATTACTAGCATCATCATTGCTATCACCATCATCATCACTATCATTATCATAACCATTGCTAACACAATCTTTATCATCATTACTATCATCATCATCATCATTATCATCAGACATTTCCGAGGTGATAGAAGGTATATAGTTCGACGGTGGAAGTACCACCACCACACATTTCTAGCGTGAAGCAGTTTAGTGAGAAGTGGAAGTATGTGGTTGTCGACATACTATTATATGATCCTAGTCCTTGAAAATAACAACGCATCAATTGGCTGCTATTTCCGAGTGATGACTTCAAATAGAACTTTTGTTTTGTTTATATAAAACAAGAGTGTAAGCAAATTTATAGTTGCTTACAGATGTTCACGAGCAGCAGTGTACCTATATTTATTATCAAGGAGACTGCATGCTCGGCTCAACGTTATAAAAAAAAATCAAAGATGAAAGGTTAAAAAAAACGACGGAATCCGTCGTATTTTTTGTCCGAATTAGTAACGAAATTGTAACGAAAAGGACAAGAGTAGGTAAATAAGCATTTTCTTATATAATATAAAGTAAGAAAGGAGCATGCAGTCTACATGGTAGTAAGTGGCAACTGGAACATGGATATCTGTAAACAACTTCACACAGGTTTTACCTAAAGTCAATCACAGATGCATGCAACGCAACTCACTCCCAAGGATTAAAGGCGGGTACAGATTTGCGAAATGTAACATGCAATGAAACATGAAAGGAGCATTTTATAAGTGTGGACGCAGAGTGCGCACGAACTGAGCATGTGAGTGCTCAACATTGTTTCCGGTATTCGCGCGGCGAACGTTCCACAGTAAAGACACAGTATTAATATCATACAGTAGTCTAACTCTGCCGTGTCCTTGAATTTTATACCTACAGACGCGCTGGACGAGAGTTCGCGTTAGGGCTACCCGCCTAAAGTATTTTAATACATCTGTATACTTGACTTTCTTTCTTACTTATTATGTATTTTATTCAGTAGATTAAGGTAAAAACAACGCGTTCTTTTAATATTTAAGAGACTTAATAATAAATCGTACACAAATAATAGTTATAAATTTCACACTGAATAATATTTTACCAACCAAAATAAAAATTATTAACACTGGACGTGTTTATGCACAATTAAAGCAATTGAAAATAGCCTAATATAGTTTACAACTGCTCTTCGCTATATTATTATATATATAAAAAGATCCACTGCTTAAAAAAACGTCACATCGCTCGCCACTACGGCACATTCGCTAGCTGTTGGATACCGAGTGCATACCGAAATCGTGGCGCGTAGGTACAACTTGCGTTTCGTGCGTTTGTAATAAGTTAGAATACTGTACTGTGGTAAAGATACACACAACCCACCGTCTACACTGACGCTCCGTGCAGTGTGAACGTAGCGTCAGTGTAGACGGGTTGTGTTCGGCCCCTTTGATTTCGGCGCAAAAACCGACAAATGGTGGATCACGGTGCGGGCGAGTTGTAATGCTCTGTTCCCGCGCGTATTGAGCACAGTTCGTCGCGTAAGCCGTCCACACTATGGAAATTCTGTTACATTGCATGTTACATTGCGACAATGTGGGTGGCGAATCCTTTCATTACGTGTTACACTGCATGTTACATTTCGCAAATCTGTACCTACTCTAAGATGGACTCCTCATACAAACGGCAACAAAAATGTGTTGGCTGTCTTCATAAACACTCACTCAGCTTTCCTCAGCAACAGCGTGTCGAGGTGCGCCGGCGAGCTGTGCGCGAGGTGGATGTAGGCCTCGTGCAGCAGGTCCGCGGGCAGCGTCCACAGCTCCGCGTGCCGCTCCACCAGCTGCCGGACCACGTTGATCACGTCCGTCCGTTCTGATAGCTCTTCGGCACTGGATATGGAGAAAACTTATAAGACTAACTTTGAAACAGTTACTCCGTGTGTTTGTAGCGGGTTTGTTTTAAAGGTGGTAGAACCAGTGTAGTTTGACCGGGGAAGTACCACCGCCACACCTATTTCTAGCGTGAAGCATTTCTTGCGTTCCGATAAAAGGGTGTGGTTGCCGGCACACTTTTAGATGAGGCGACCATCATAGTCCACGGAAGTAGCAACGCATCTGAGATTGACTTCAGATAGTACTCATGTTCTATATGAAGTTGCTTACAAATGTCCCTGGGCGGCAGTGACCGCTTACCATCAGGTAGACTGCATGCTCGCTTGCTACTTCAGTCATATATATATGAAAAAAGATATATGGCTGTCTATTCTATCCGTCTTCACTTCTACTGATGTGTGCTCTAAATCCTAAATTCAGAACTGCAAAGCGCTGATTAATACTATATTTATTGTAATCAAAAATCAAACTAGACATCAAATGTATAAGTAAATAGCAAAACTACAAACTATTCAGTTTTATTCGAAAGGTCAGTTTAGTAAGTATGGTCATTATTAACACAAGCCCTCCAAACATTAGGCATAAGTTTGTTTGGTTTTACCTTCTTCTTATAATTTAGTTTGATTTAAAGGCTCATATTCTCATTTGGAGCTACAAGTGCTACAACCCATTATTGTCGCACTGTTGGGCACGGGTCTTCTCTTAGAATGAGAGAGTTATAGGCCATAGTCCACCGCGCTGGCCAAGTGCGAATTGGTAGACCATTGTCTTATGACATACACAATAATATATAGTTATGTACTACAATGTTTGTTACGATTCCGTCACGAGTCGCGATGATACGCTAGCGAAATAATAGCTCGATAATAGCGCGGACTCTCACGACATTCTATCTCGTGACGACGGTCCCTCCGACCCACATGAATGGACGGCTTGACAAATAATTATGGAGTCTACTTCCTACGTCCAAGCAATACGTGTACAAACCTAGCCACTTCATTAGGCTTGTTCCGATGCAGGATATTGGGTGCGAAGATGGTCGCCAGGTTCCCCGCGTCCATCTTGTGTCCGGGCTGGCGGCCGTCCTCCGCGTGCGACGCGAGCAGCGCCAGGAAGGACAGCAGCGCGTTGAGCGTGTCGCGGTGCGCCGCCGGCAGCAGCTGCACGATCAGCCGCAGCGCTTCCCACTGGAGACTCCGGTTGCGGATTTCTGGAAACGTTCGTTTTTTTTTTTTGACTGAAGGAGCAAACGAGCATGCAGTCCACCTGATGTTAAGTGGTCACTGCCGCCCATGGACATCTGCAACTTCATACAGAACATGGGTTTCATCTGAAGTCAATCACAGATGCGTTGCTACCCCGAGGACTGTGATGGTCGCCTCATGTGAAAGTATGCCGGCAACCACACCCTTCTATCGAAACGCAAGAAATGCTTCACGCTAGAAAAAGGTATGGCGGTGGTACTTCCTCGGTCGAACTACATTGGTTCTATACTTAAAGCTATGAGGCAGATGGACTCTCTGTTGGAAGTAGATAAGCCTAAAACATTTGCAACACGAGAGGTGTCGTTATTTGTATCAGTTACGCATAGTATGTGTAGATTTCTTAAAAAATGACATTTATTAGCCACGACACTGTCGGGACTGTAGCTCTGTCAAACGATTTTATGTTACCTTTTGTTCAGTGAACTTCAAACAATAGCTACGTCAACGGACATTGTTTTGTCGAAAATAAAACATTTAGCTCTTAGAATGACTATTGCTAATTCTTATAATCTTTCGTGAGCTAACAAGACATACCTTCATTTATAAATTAGGTAGTAAAAGGTACATAAAATGTTATCGTAGTTTAATAGAAGACATTGTATTATACGTGTTGAGGTGACTAATAATAGAATGACTTGTAAAACAACGCTAACACGGTTTAAAATTAATCAATCTCTACATAATAACCAAGATTAATTATGAAACTGTACAGATAATACCGCATTTTTATGATGGAAAAAAGTTTTTTAGAATATTACAATCGTCGACCTTAATTTCGTGAGGTTTGACGTCATATCTACTAGCTACCTACATATAAACGTCCAAGATGACAGTTCCAAAATTATGCAGCAAATGACGGACCAGTTCTGACCCCAATACGTCACTTTCTGTAAAAGTGTCATAATTATGAATTTCTTCTTCAAACTCCACTGATTTCATAATGTCACAAATATTTCAAATCATTCCTCTTTCTATTTTGATACGATAATTAGATAGGTACAAAACAAGGTCGTGCAACTCTTTGGAACTATATCAAATTCTGGTGTTTAGGTGATTCACAATTTTAAAACTCGTCTGTGTTTATATCTAGAGCAATTAGTATTACTTCATATATATTTAAGATTTGTATAATAATTTGATTGTATTTTTAGATATTAGTGACACACTACGTAGTTCCAACTTCAGTATTCACGCTTTAAATTTGCTGTCTTTTTTCAAACGCAACATCCTACTAAATAGAGGATATGGAAAATATTTTCCACAGGTTTTTAATAACATGGGAAATTAAAATGCAAAAAAGAGGATAAGAAATTTACAGTAAACTAAAACTGACATTAAAGTTAGGAGACTCTTAAAGCTCTATGAGAATCACCAAGCAGCATTTTAGAAGATTTGATAGGTTACCCAGAACACTATAAAGCGCGTGTATCATTTGCGGTGTGATCATAAACCACGTAATATTTACTGGCACGCGACTGGACACAATTTATTGCACCGTTGCTCGTTTCATTATCACTTGCTCCGATTGCTGTAAGTGCGTGGAGCGTTGCAGAAGAGTTATGACTTGCGCCCTCTCCAAAGTTTATTATCTTCCAAAAATTTGTAATACCAACATCTAAAGATAGATTGGTGGAATTAGTTATTTCAATTTTTAAGTTTATAACATCTATCTATCATGTTTATAGTTGAAGTGTCACTTTCAAAACTCTTGTGATCTTTCTTGGGAAAACGATCTTATTATACTATCATACTTCATACTAATATTATAAAGGCGAAAGTTTGTGAGTGTGTATGTTTGTTACTTCTTCACGTCTAAACGGCTGGAGCGGTTTTTATAAAATTTGGTAGGGAGTTAGCTGACACTTTGGATTAACATATAGGCCACTTTATACTGTTCAAAAACATCTTATTTCCACGGAACAATATATACATCGATTTATATTCGACAATCGATACATCATTTTAACGCGGGCGAAGCTGCGGGGTTAGCTAGTTTGATATACATATGTCTAAGTTGATTTATATAACAACTAATAGATTTTACTAATAATTGGTTCCTTTCATCAGCATCAAGAAATTGATAGATACTTAAAAGACTTCAATAGTATATTAAACACTAAAGCGGATTTCTTTTCTATTTTCTTTATCTTCATGTGCCTTGGAGATTACAAAACAATTTCCTGAAGTTTAAAAAGCAGAATAATTATGACATCGACTCCGTTCAAGTAAATTAAATAAGACCAACTGAAACGCTTTACAGTTTATGCATCACTGCCCCAGTGAACAAAGCTTGTTGCATCGTTACTTGTTTTATTATCACCAGCTCCATTTACTTTAAGTGTTTTAGGGAATTTAGTTAGTAACTGTCCAAACGTTACATCATTACAAACACATTCTGAGACGACTGCCTAATTTCGAACTGTGTCATTTTTCCTTGCAGTATTTTTCACGTTTTGACATGTTTAAAAATCCATTGATAATAAAAAAAAGTGAAATGAATTCATTACAAACAAAAAGTCACGAGAGAAGTAAAAGTGCAATCTGAAGATTCTGGTGTCGAGAACAGTTAAGTAGACCTAAATGATGGAGGTAATTTCATCTGATTGTAAATTTCATTTATTACATTTTTTGTACTACACGATTAAAGGAATATAGAAAAATATATCCATAACATTCAAAATTTCACTATAGTAATGTGTGTTCCATCGCTGATACCAATATTTCTTCAAATTATAGATGATGGCCACTTACTTTGTGTCTGCAAAAACGCAGGATACAGGTCTCTGCACAGCAGTGGGTCGGGCAGGTCCCTCAGGAATTCCTTGAGAAGCGTTGCTACATCGTGCGGACATAATTCCGCATGCAGAGCCGCTTCTTGCCCCCGCTCCCATTCTTCACGTAACTGGAAGATGACCACCATCATCATCAGTACAATAACGATAATATAGGTCTAATAACGTTGACTTTTGTGTTTTATCTCCACTCCAATTAAACTAATATCTAATATGTTCATTGTGCCTTGTTGAAACCATACATGAAATTTGATAAATATATTTTGAATAATTTTAAAGTAGTAAACGAGCATACAGTTTATATGATGCTTAGTGCTTTCTGGCGCCATTCAGCATATATATAACTTAACTTATAATATCAGTACTTTACGTAAAACTATACTCATTGTACCATCAAGCAAAGTTAATTTAGGATGCACTGTCACTAGTGGGAACTAAGACTTTGAATTCTCTTCCTAAGTCCTCCTCTTAATTCTCGAATTTAAGCCAGCTTGTCTCTACATCCTTCCAACGAAGGCATGTACTACGTGAAGCACGCAGATTGTTGGTACGTCTACATGCATCGTTGGTACATCCCCGATCAAAACATACTGGTTCTTCCACTATTTAATATTTTTGAATATCGAAAATCCAGCAAACGTAAATGACGAGCGAGATCCAAATCTCTCTCATTAGTACAGAGCTGTATCAATCTTGAGATAAGTGGTTGATGGTGGCAGAACCAGTGTAGTTTCCCCGGGGAAGTAACACCGCCACACCTATTTTTAGCGTGAAGCAGTTCTTGTGTTTCCATGGAAGAGTGTGAGTGCCGGCACACTTTTATATGAGGCGACCATTTTAGTCCTCGGGAGTAGCGACGCATCTGTGATTGACTTCAGGTAGAACCCCATGTTCTGTATTAAGTTGCCATTGGCAGCAGTGACTACTTACCATCAGGTGGATTACATGCTCGTTTGCTACTTTACTGTTATAAAAAAAAGTTACATCAGGCTTTCTTACATAGAGAAGAAAGAATATTTATATAAAAAAGGTACTCCCTTTTTTATATTAATATTCTTTAATATGTAGCTTTTACACTCGGTAAAAACCATATAAAAGTAACCGTTGAATGTTTCCGCATTTTTACGAAAAACCAGCACTTGAGCCGTTTCGTGCTGAATTCGAATCAAAATATTTATATACCATATTAAATTTAGCCGTGCGGTGTTAATGGACCTGTCTTTATTTAAGTCTGCGTACACGGTAATCCTGCAGCCAATCGGATGCTATCACATTTATTGCATACGAGTTACGTCACACGGTTTTGCTTGTATTAGTGTCTATGCATGCTTTTTAATTCATAGACTCCCTAGATGCTTTCTCGATACAAAGTAAAGGGTTTTTAAAAGATGTATCTCCGCCACATTCATTTTAATGTTTTTTTTATAATAATGCAGTAGCAAACGTGCATGCAGTCCACCTGATGGTAAGTGGTCACCGCCGCCCATGGACATCTGTAAGCAACTACATAAAGAACATAGGTTCTATCTGAAGTCAATAACAGATGTGTTGCTACTCCCGAGGACTAGGATGGTCGCCTCATATAAAAGTGTGCCGGCGACCACACCCTCCCATCGAAAAGAAATGAATGCTTCACGTTAGAAATAAATGTGTACAAGTTTTGGCATTTCGTTGGAAGCGGCAACTCATCTGTTGACTTCACTTCAGTAGTTGGGTACAGATGTCTATAGTCTGCATTCTATTGCTACCTATGAGTATATTTTAGTTCAATCATCTATCTGTTAAATCAAAATCTATTGCCACGTACAGTCCGTTTGTCTTAACAGGCCAATCGTGAAACTCAAAAGGTTGTATCATTTTGATGTTTAAAGATTAAAGATTTAAAGATTTTTATTGAACTAAAAACAAATTACAAAGTATTGACATTCGTAAACGTCTGAAATAGTAAAAATACTGTGTCGCAGCAGTTTACACCCATCCCGAACATAGTATAGGTAAGTTCAATTACAATGCATTATTTTTTCAAGTTACTTATAAATATTTTACACTTTTACACTTAACATTAGGTTATAGCTAGAAACAACTTGTAACTTATAATAACATTATGTAATATGAAATATAATAATAAAAGTGTGAATGTGTGTGCGTGAGTGTGTACGTGTGTGCGTGAATGTGTGCGTGTGTGCGTGCGTGCGTGTCTCACACACACGCACGCACGCACACAAATGTGTGTCTAAAATGTCGAGGAACAATTCTCAATGTCATACAAATTCTCAAAAATGTCATTTATTTCAACACGTACAGACACTTCGTTTTTACCAACATGTACGTTTAGATCTAGAGTACACACTACAGAGAAGTTGGTAATAAATCGGCTTCAGCATCTAGGTCAACGACGCCCGTCGATTGCAACGGGCAATATGATCGGGAAAACATCTAATTCCGGCGGTCAATGTTTTATTCTCACCGCAAGTATGCCTGCTTGGTAAACGCGCTGGATTTACCGGAGTATTTTCTGTCATAGCAACTGTATCGAAATTTTGCTCGCGTTGCAACAATGTACGCAAAGCTAATGAAAATGTTTATTTTTCTTATTGGATATTGGAAGTGCCGTATGATGTTGATTTTGAATTTTACTACTCCCTCTCTTCCCGTAGATGACGTAGGTGTTTATTAAGGGACAAAATCTAGGAAACTAGCAACTGCGTCTTCCCTTGTGGCACACAATGCGGTCATCTACACGCATGTTAAGCACGGTGGTTGTTGATAAAAAAAAAACTCCCTGATGGTTGGAAGAGGACATCAATAGTCTAAACGCTGGATGGATGGACTTGAAAGAAATTTAGTCTTTGATTGTAAGCAAGTGCATTTGTAGACGCGAAATGTTATTAATAGGAATAATGAGAACTGATTGTTACCTATAAATCGTAAATCGAAGGAACGTGAGGAAGTCTTAGCCATTATTTTTTAGATGCAGCCCGACTAAAAATATCATTGCATACTTTGAATTTGATATTGGACAAGGAAATAAATTTATCACTTTCTTGACTTTTATTGTGTAAGTTAATATAATATTTACAAACGTTTATCCCTTAGAAAATCCTATTGGTGCAATAAACTTTTGTGAGAGATTTCGTTTTCTAGCCTCATCCTATTAATTTTTGTGTAGTTTTTACACATGTTACTAATTATGTAAGACAATAAAGTTACAAAATTGCAATTAGTTATCAAAACTCGCACACGGAAGTATTGTGTTACAAATACATTTCTATTATTAAACACAGACAATAATAATAGCTAAAGAATTTAGTTACAAAAAAGTGGTAATACAGGTACAATTTTTCTGTATTTTTATCCGACGGGAGGTAATAATTTTTCAAAAAACTAAGCATATTCGGAGCTAAACACCAATATGGTCAAAATAATAATAATATTTTTTATCATTAAGGAAAAATATTAATACCTGTCTAACTCTCTTCTTCGAAGGTGAAACTCGGAACAGGCCGAGGGTATGAAGTCCGTACTGGCGGAGGTGAGAGAGGCAGGCGGACACCAGGGCCGGGACCTTGGGACCTCCGCCAGCGTCATCCAGCCCCGACCAGCCCCACTCGCCGGAATCACAGGATTCACTCTGGAAAATAATAGATTTAATGGTCGTAGGACTCTTCTTAGTTTGAGTCTGATTGCAACACCGTCACATCTTTCTAGCATCTTAACAGTAAAGTTAGGCGATACTATATTTTAAATAGAGCAGTGATAGCCTAATGGTTGAAACTTGCCCTCTCAATCGGGAGGTCCGAGGTTCAAACCCAGGCACGCACCACTGATTTATGTGCGTATCAGAAATTAATTATCACTGCTTTTCGGTGAAGGAAAACATCATGAGGAATCCTACACACCCGAGAGTTCTTCATAAAAAAAAAAGTTCTCGGAGGTGTGTGAAGTCCACCAATTCGCACTTGGCCAGCGTGGTGGACTATGGCCTAAAACTCTCTCATTCTGAGAGAAGACCCGTGCCCAGCAGTGGGACAGTAATGGGTTGACGACGACATTCTAATTTAAAAGGTATGGTTTAACAGAGACTACAACGAATTCAACCTAAATTTAGTGCTTATTATGATTATATAAGATTTTTTTCTACTACTATTGCATATCCCATGTTAAGCAACATCGTAAGCTAAATTATATTGATTCATCATTAGCAGCCGTAGTCGTAGTTACTCGCTAGTAGCTACGACGCAATAATCAACACTATCCCACTGAGAAAAAGTTAAAATATCTCGTGAAAATTAACTGTGATTCAATTCGTATAAATAAATAAAAAATGTTGATGACTTATCATACTCGTCAAAGTAAAATATACTGGTGGTATAACAGAAAATGGGTGTGGTGATGATGGTACTACAGCTGTAGTAAAGCAAATAATGAATTTACTAAAAAAAACTGAATGAATACTATTAAACAACTTGCTGCAGAAAAACTGAAGCGCGGCTGCTGGAAATACCTTGACCTTAAACAGTTTTTCTCCAACTAATAAATAAATATATATACTCTCTCTCTCTCACACACACACACGACACACACACACACACACACGCCCATACACTCGAGTAACGGTAGGTAATAAAATTAGATGCCATTTACATCATTTAATAAGCTCAAATCACTCCCACGCAACAACACAGGAAGGAGGTGGCTGAAAAACAGCGCTGCGTGGGACCTGGTCCTGTGGCAGGTGAAGCTGAGCCACAACCTTTTGCCCGTAATCTTTTGTAATAAGTTATATTTTGTGAAGTTTCTTTTTATGTGGCAACAAATGCATTTTAATATTGTTATTATTAATTTACAGTTTATCATTTACATTTTACGTGCGAACTCGGAAAAATAGTTGTTACTGCAATAAACCCACTTTCTGGTCCAAATAAAAGTGATAGTTCGTTTACAAAGGTTTGCTGATTTTGTCAGACTTCGAATGGCAATTTATTTTAATTAACGTTAAATTGCCATTTCATATCAAGTTCTCTGATTTACAAATCAAAACTAATTATAATATCCCAGAAACAACTACGGATGATGTTATGATCAAAAATGATTCATACATCAAAGCGAAGCACACGCCACATTGATTTGTAGGTAAACAAACATAAAAATTTTACTGGCTGTAAATCACTTGGTGAAGAGTGACTGGAGACCAGGAGTTCATGGGCGAAGAGCGGTCAGCATTACACCATGGAGTATCAGCCATTATTTACCGATCTATTTCCGTCCGTATAGATATTGGGATGAGCTCCACGCATCATGAGATAAAATTATCGTGGCCTTAATGAAAGCAAGCGTTCTAAGGCCATGCAGGTAACCAGACACCGGTGACGTCACGCTGACGTCGCGTTACGTCAAATTTGACCTATTGGGCGCGTCAGCCAACGATTGTTTGATCGTAGGGTCCGTTCACATTAGCTTGGGCCAATCGTTAACTGTCACAGTCTCACAGATCTTTCTGTTCACATAAGACCCCGTTCACATTACTTCGGTCCAACTGTTATACATTTCGGCGACTGACAGATTTTTCTTTTTAAATTATGCGACATTTGTGGGCTTTGTTCATATAAGGGCCCGTTTCCATTAGATCAGCTCGACAGTATTATGGATAGCCGATTTAAAACCTTACTGGTCACACTATGCGGCGAGGGAGATATATTATACTGACAATTGTCGTTAGTATTAGGAAATGAGCATGTAGTCCACCTGGTAAGCGATTCCTGCCACCCAGAAACATCTTTTTTTTTGTTTTCGAGAGGGGACCTTCAAAAGGTAACCGACGCCGTGTGAGCGACGCAGGGTTATGTGGAATTTTACCACACTAAAATCCCCGGTGGCCTTCCTCGGCGCTACAAAGCGGACTCCGAGATCTCCAAAGGAACGCAACCAGAATCCTCTGAGCGCGTTGCCCCATCGGGCTCTTCCCAAATGGGCGGCAGGGCCCACCGCTCCGTCCAGTCTTTACGACGGTATGCGACCACGCATACCGCCGTCCTTCCCGGGATCGCCTGGCTGGACGGTTCAAGCTCCCACTCTAGCCACCCGCAACCCCGGAGGCTCCTTTTAGTCGCCTCTTACGACAGGCAGTGTCAGTGGTAGGCAGACAGTGATATCGTAGCCCTATTCTGATCCCGGAACTACAGGGATGACCCAGAAGCATCTGCCAGCTACTACGCGAGCCGGCAACCACACCCTTTCACCGAAAGGCAACATCTGTTTCACGTTAGACAAGGTTTTACCTGTTCGGCCGAATACTGGTTCTACCAGCTTTATGTAAGCCTAATGTGAACAGACCCCGTATTTCAAAGTATATAGAAAGAGTTCTTTAACGAGACACGTGTTCTATGTGTTTTTTATGATTGTTTTCAAATAAAACGACACGACTTCCTTGTTCTTAAATTATGCAAAGGTCGAATAAATCAAGTAGTGATGCAAACATAACGATTATAATAATACCAGATAAGTGCGATTCGGAGGCGCAAACGAAGGGTTCCGTACCATTAGCTATTAAATCGACATAATTTTCTACCGATTTTTATTTTTATAACGTTTGTTGTATGGGGGCCCCTTAATATTTATTTTATTTTGTTTTTAGTATTCGTTGTTATGTAGGCAAAATAAATACATCATCTATGAAAATTTCAACTGCCTAGCTTTCACGCTTCATGAAATACAGCCGTGTGACAGACAGGCAGACTGACGGAAAGCGAAGGCTTAGTTATAAGGCTTCTGTTTTCACGCTTTGGATATGGAACCCTAAAAATGACGAGACTTTATAGACACTTTAATAATATTTTTTATCACAATGAACTGGCAAACAAGCATGTAGTCCACCTGATGGTAAGGGGTCACCGCCCATGGACATCTATAAGAAACTGCATACAGAACAGGGGTTCTGTCTAGCGTCATTCGTGGATGTGTTACTTTTCCCGAGGACTAAAATGGTTGCAAAGAACAGTGGACCGGGAGTGAAATGTTTCTCATACGAACGTCTATGACATGTGAATATTATCATCACATTAATGTCCCACTGATGGGACACAGGACCCATCAGTGGGATTCGCATGTGTTTTGGTTGAAAGGGTTTTCTCCTCCGCCATGCCTGGCGAAGTGCGAATAGACTTCACACACCTTTGAGAAGCTTTTTTAAAGATAGTCGTGTAGGTTTCCACACTATATTTATCTTTATCGCAAAGCAGTGACAATTAATTGGTAAACATAATTTTAGAAAAATCAGAAGTACGAAACACAAACCTTCATATTTTTATATTTATTCAAGATTGTTAAAAACATATATAGCATACATAACAGCTATAATTCATAAGGTTATGGTACCCAATCATACTAATATTATAAAGGCGAAAGTTTGTGAGTGTGTATGTTTGTTACTTCTTCACGTCTAAACGGCTGGAGCGATTTTCATAAATTTTGGTAGAGAAATAGCTGATACTCTGGATTAACATATAGGCTACTTTTCACTGTAGGAAAACATCTCATTCCCATCGATACATCAATTTTTTAACGCGGGCGAAGCTGCGAGGTTCAACTAGTAGTTTAATAACTAAGCATGTAGTTGAATCTCGTAAATCATAAACCACTCATGGCAGTCACGGTGATGTAGACTCGTTACACGCTTCAGTTAAATATACGGGCAATAGCTGAGTGGTAATTTTAGCTCCTTCGCTAGAGGCCCGGGTTCTCTGCTGGGCGTTATTTCACACTTCAGGCTTGTACTACGTTTACTAGGCGTGGACCACACGATTATTGATCAATTTACTCCCCTTTAGGCGTAACAGCTCAGTGGTTGAGGCTACTTAAAATCGCAAGCACGAGGTTAGAATTCGACGCCTCAGACTCTTCGAAATTACGAATTTTCGCATTAGTAATTAAATGATGAAGATTTTTTTTATCTGATTAAAGTAGCAAACGAGCAGTCCATCTGATGGAAAATGGTCTGTACCACCCATGTAAATCAATAAGTAGATCGTATAGAACACGGGATCCACCGGAAGTCAATCACATTCGCGTTGCTACTCTTGAGGACTGAGATGGTCGCATTAAACAAAAGTGTGCCGAGAACCACATCGTTTCGTCGAAACTCTAGAATTGCTTTACGCTAGAAATAAATGTAATTTAACGCTTTTTTCAAAAAATCTTTAAGGAAGTGTCGAATTTATCAATTCGCGCTTAGCTTAATTTTTGGACTGACCTAAATGCTCCTCATTGTGAACGAATACTCCTACCCAGTAGTGGAACAGTAATGTGTAATGTACTTAGACATTTTTATGCTATCTTTATGCTATCTCGTCGACAAATGCTACTATAATATAAATGAATTCCTAAATGATAACAATTGAATCTTTGACATACTATAATTAGTATTAAAAATAATGTGTATTTTAATAGAATTTAAGATAATGTAAATTAATTAATATAATGGGCTATATGTATGACTTAAATAATTATTTTATTTGATGTGATTATAGGATGTAATTTGGAATATGTTTGTGACAATTTTGCATACCTTAATGATTATGACTGTATATTTTGTTATTCTGCAAATAAATGAATTGAATTGAATTTCTCCCAAGCATTGGCGTAGCGCGGACAAAGTAGACGTAAGCAAACTCCTATCAGCAAGGCCCCTTTGCGTGATTCCATTGGCTGGTGCCCTTAAAAATGCCTCCACCTCCTCCAAAGAGGCCTCGCGAGGCCCCTTTAAGTGCGAGGCCGTGGGGGATGACCCACCGTGTCCATGCCTAGCTATGCCACGGCTCCCAAGTTAGTGATATAAAATTTACATAAGAAAGTCTATTTTGGGTATTTATGTATATTTGCTGACACATCCAACATTTTATGATTCTAAATTAAAAAGAACGAATTGCACGGTTTCTAATACAACACTCCACTCATTCCCGAGAGCATAAATCATAACAGAATTCTATCCTGTCAATACATTGATGTATCGATTTGTTGATCAATTGCCGCTTGAAGAAACACCTACGAGTCAGAACTAGGGATGGCAATGCCATCGATTAATCGAAAAATCGATTTTTGGACCAAGTGCTGATTTTCTAATCGATACTAGCATAAAATAAATTTAGCCATCCTCGATACAATCTTCGATCGAATCGATCTTCGATACAAAAAAATGAAGTTTAATAATTATTTAAAAAATCTTGGTAATTTTTGTACTGTACTTTTTATTAATACATTTTTGGATATCACTGGACGCCGCAGGAAGGTAGCTACAGAACAGCAATAAATGAGAATTAAGATATATATATTTTTTTAAATAGATAATCCTCGATATTTATATGAATTCAAACATTATACTTAGATTCAAATTGTTTTTAAACTTGTTTTTTTTTTTGGGAAGTATCGCTATTCCTCTTCTGAGCGACGTCTCAAAGGAAATAGATATCTAGCGAAATTAAGACTACTTAAGTCATATATGACTTAAAACCCGCCAAAAATGTTACAATTTTAAGATTCTCGTGATTCATCTCTGCAGTCATCACTGCTACACGTGTCTTTTAACAGTAATGTCAAACGCTGCTCACTTATATGTATACATAATATATACTATACGCGTACATATTACATGTATACATATTATGAAGCGATTATCTTAGCTCTCGCAACACATTCGCGATCGACTACAGATAGAACCCTCGTTCTATATAAAGTTGCTTACAGATGTCCATGGGCAGCAGAAACCATTTACCATTTGGTAGACTGCAAGCTCGTTTGCTATCTCAATCTGACAAAAAACATGGCTAACGAGCCTAGTCTATTCCTCGTCAACCCATTATTGTCCCACTGCTGGGCAGAGGTCTTCTCTCAGAATGAGTTTAGGCCATAGTCCACCGCGCTGGCCAAGTGCGAATTGGACTTCACACACCTCCGAGAACTTTTTTTTGTGTATTCCTAAAGGAATTCACCATACCGGTCAAGGTCACGCATAATAGTAGGGAGTTCCCAGCAATGGAAATATGGATGATAGCCAAATGTATCTCCTAAACGTGTCTAGCCACGATGTTTCAAGATGTCACAATAATTTAGCTCCACTCCTATAGCTAGAGCTACTCGGTTTCGTCGTCAACCCATTATTGTCCCACTGCACGGGCACAAGTCTTCTCTCGGAGAGTTATAGGCCTTAGTCCACCGCGCTGGCCAAATGCGAATTCGTGGACTTCACACACCTTCGAGAACTTTTTTTTAAAAAGAACTCTCGGGTGTGTGTTCCTCACGATGTTTTCCTTCACCGAAAAACAGTGATAATTAATTTTTAATACGCACATAATTTTATAAAAATTAATGGTGCGTGCCCGGGTTTGAATCTCGGACCTCCCGATCGAGAGGGCAAGTTTCAACCATTAGGCTATCACTGCTCTATCTTTTACCTTATCTGAGGTCAATTACAGATGTCCATGGGCGAAAATGTCATCAGGTGGTCTACCCGCTTTGCTACTTCCATATTATAAAGCTCAGTGGTGGATAGGCCCAGGTGCTCGCAGCGGGCGCGTCATGCTACAACGTTACGTGTCTTGGCTGCGAACTCGCGAACTATTTCTGAGCTCTCAAATGGCGAATGCCAAACCACACTACATTTACAAGACCACCGAACGATGACCTCCCCTGCTTCCCGCTGCTGAGTACCGTCAGCGTAACGCGGAAAAACTCTCCACCTCACGAGAGATCAAGCGAAATTGGACAGTTTTAGCGAACTAGGTACTATTAGAAAATTTAATGTTGACGTACATTTTCTAATACATAAACGATTTATGTTTTTTTTTAAGTGGAAAACGATCGTGCGATTTGACGTGATGTTAAGTGGTCGGAAACTTCCACACATGTGATGAACCTTAAATAACATAAACAGTTAAAATGCTTGAAAGCAATTTTAACATAAATTACTTTATAAATAAATAATAAACCGATAAATTAGTAACGAAATAAATGTGCGAAGAAAGAAAAATCACTACTTAGCTGTACCACTAAGCTGACCTATTACGTGTGAATTTGTAGATAGGCATGAAAATATTATAAACAGCTTTATATCTCAAAGTATGCAAGCATGCAAGCAAGCATAGGCTGATCGTCAACTCATTATTATCTCACAGCTGGACACGAGTCCCTTCTAAAAATCATAAAGTTCTCTACCAGTTCACACTCGGCCGACGCGATGGACTATGGGCTAAATCTCTTTTGATTTAGCTCATAGTCCATCGCCATGTTTAAATTTCCTCGCTAAATCTTCACTGCAAAGCTTAAAATAATGATTTATTTATTTATTTTAGTCACAACGGAATGATCCAGTTACACTAATGACAAAACATAATATAACTATGTAAATTATGGGCAAAATTATAATATAATTAAAATACAATAATAATTATAGAAACTAAGAACCGTTAAATAAAAAAAATGTCAAAGAATTCCTTACAACAATAGAGAAAAAATTAAATAAATAAAAGTCTGAATGAGTAAAAAATAATAAACATAAAATAAATAAATAATAATTCTAATAAGTACCTCCTTTTATAATACTTAGTGATACCACGAAATCGAACCCGGACGCTCGATTAAGAGGCGGTCAACCATAAAGCTGCTCTTTAAGCTAATCACTGCAATAATCTATTCAATTTGACTATTTATATCTGCAGAACTATTTGCGGCGCGAGATGCCTCATCTCGGGTCGACTGCACCAATTAATAACTGCGGACATAATTACATGCGGACAATTTCTACCGCTCAGATAATATATATACTGCATAGATTTTTCTGTTGAACACGTTTCTTTCGTGTGACCATTACTTTGTTTAAGTATTTTATATACTTTATTTTTATGCCTGATTAAAGTTACATTTCGTATTTTTTAAAAGATTTTTGATTTTCAACTTTCAACTCGTGTATAAGTTTTAGTGTTGTTTTAATAATCTGTGGACATATTATCAAGTGACATTTATTACTAAGTATTATTTATAATCCATTAATATTACAACTTTAATTATTTTAATGTATATTTGTAAGCCACCCAGTGGCAGAATAAGCGATTAAACAAAAATGTTTGAATACCAACTGTACCTATGTTACCTTATTCACAAATAAATTGATTTGATTTGATCTTGCTTTACTTGTAACTTACTGTTCTACCACAGAAGTAGCTTAAAAAATTCAAAGTACTTTTGAAAACGACTACAGTACGAGTAGGAATATTTAATTCACATATAAAATGCATCTTCCCTTCCCTGAAGTGCATGGTTTGATAAGGTTTGATGAAATTAGATTCATTTTTTTCGTTCTTCGTGTACTTACACGTTTTTGTCTTTGTGTACTTACACAGAACCCATACTTTTTTGGTTTTGGGTAGTGGGTAGTTGCGTATTCGTCTTTGTGTACTTACACAGAACCCCCACGAAAAAAATCAAGTGTTGGTCCGTGTACTTAAGTTCTAAATCACTCACATCATCACCCTTGTCCAGCGCTCCGAGGGACGCCAGCGAGGCCCTGGAGCCGCCGTGCTGCTGCCGCCTCAGCGCGCGCTCCGTCTCCACGCACTGCGCCAGCGGCATCCCGAACACACTGCTCGTCGGCTCTGTGTGACATAACTTTTAATTAACGGTTGAACGGTTTTAATTAACGGTTGAATTGGTCAGAGGGGTTGAAAAGTTACATGTTAAAATACTGGAGCGTTATGATATGGGGCTTTTTAAAAAACAAAGAGTTCTCCTTCAAAGACGGCGATGCATTTGCGACTCCTCGAATATTGCAAAAGTCCATAGGAGACGATGAATCCTTTCCATCAGGTAGCCCCTCTACCCTCGTCCCTGTAGTTCCGGGATCAGAATAGGGCTACGGCATCCCCTGCCTGTCGTAAGAGGCGACTAAAAGGGACTTCCGGGGTTGCGGGCGGCTAGAGTGGGAGCTCGAACCGTTCGGTCAGGCGATCCCGGGAAGGACGGCGGTATATGTAGTCGTATACCGTCGTAAAGACTAGACGGAGCGGTGGGCCCAGCCGCCCATCTGGGAGGAGCCCGATGGGGCAACGCGCTCAGAAGATTCCGGTTGCGGTCGGACCGAGTTCCCGGATTCCTCTTTATAGCGCCGAGGACGGCCACCATTACCTTTTGAAAGTTTCACCCTCGAAAACAAAAAAAAATAAAGCCCCTCTACCTTATAGTTAGGTTTATTAAAAACGATACTTTTACCGCGAGAATATTAATCCTTAATCATATAGCACGATGTTAATATTGCTCTCTAGCTACAATCACAGCAATTTCCATGAACCCATCGAGGTCCACAACTGAACACAGTCCTAATGGGGATTTTTGCCAAAAATCACCGCGTCTGATATGCGTGTTTGGTGAATGCCCACTGCACTGATGTTGCATTGATGCCCTGTGTTGATGTTTGACAGGAAGACACTGCTGTCCATCTTCTGGATTTTGTCCCTCAGTCGTCTCTTAAGTCATTCACGGGAAGAGAGGGAATAGTACTATCTTAGACTGACATACCACACAATTTGTTGAACTCAAATAGAAAATGTTTTTTTTTTTTTGCAAAGAACGAGTTTGGTATTGGCGAGGTACTATACTTATTTCTAGCGAAAAGGCAAAAAAAACACAGGAACTGCTCTTGTGTTTCAGTGGCAGCGTGTGGCTGTCTCACTTCACAGCAACACATTTGTAATTGGCATTAGATAGAATCCTTGTTCTATAAAAGTAGCTTTTAATTGCCATGGGCGGTAGTGACTACTTCCCACCAAGTGGATGCATGCTCGTATGTTACTTTAATCTTATAAACAAAACATTACTCCGTACTTGAATCTCAATATGTTAATACGTGAAGCAAAAACTTGTGATTCGTTTAAGATACTTGCCATAGGCGGAGGACTATGAAATTACGCACGGTTATAGTTGATGTAGAGAAGGATTGCGCAATGCAAATATTTTTTTCAAATAATGCATAAAACATACATTAAATCAACTAAAAAACATCACACTTACTACCTTGGATTTGACACAAACACATACATAATAAACGAAATAGAACATTTAATGTCTATATGAAAACACATAACGTCAAAAATGTCAGATGCCTTTGTCAAAATACCCGCTATTGCTTTTAAATGCAGCTTAGATAATGAACCTGTTTTACTTTTAATGGGTGCGTTCAAAATAACTTGAAAATTATTACAATTCATTTAAATTAGAGAAATATTGGTGCTATTTTGGACAATATGAAGTTAGCTTTGTAATTTAAATTACGGTCGAATTTCGACCGTTGCGACGGGTGATTAGTATTTATTAATTTAACGAGCACACCAACTCTATCATTAAAAGTTATTGATAGTGGTTTTAAAATCTAGATCTTTTTATTACATTCTGATTTAGCTATGTTTACGGTGGCCAGCGAACAATATATCGGCTGGCGATGACAGACAATCCTCACATACTAACAAAAGTGAGCAGTTTATTTTTAGCCGTTTGTATACGCCCGCCTCGTGGCGCCTACACTATTTTAAAATTTCATATTTCCCACTCCAAATTCCTAGGCCTTAGTCAGCTTTGTTGCTACGATGGTACTAGCAGGGCATCTGGTCAACGACTTTGACATACTAGAGAAATGAGTTACATACGTATTACTATAATGATGACAAAGACTTATCGAATAATTTTAAGCTATTCCATAGCTTTTATCGCGGGCTTTAAGTGCGGCGACCGAATCAAGAAATTCCGTAACGAAAAAACCTAACATCCCCCCCCCTCCTCCACTCCGCCTACCATGTACCCGCGCGGATCGAGACGAGCTGCTCGGAAATCGGACGAATATGTAAGCAGATGTTTTTGAGAAAGTATATAGTACCAAAGAAAAAAACTTGAATTAATATTAAAGAAAGAAAATACTGCATAAATAAATAATTATAATTGCATAAGATGATAAAAATAAGAGTGCCGCACGTTTTGTTTGATTGATGTAGTTAACGAGCGTACAGTCCATCTGATGATAAGTGATCACTCAGTCGTCCATGAACTTACTATAGAACATGAGTTCTATCTGAAGTCAATTACACATTAGCGTTGCTATTCCCGAGGGCTAAGATGGTCAGTCACCTCATATAAAAGTGTGCCACCACTTTCAAGTGGGCTACCATAACCTTCCATCGAAATGCAACAATTGCTTCACGTTAGAAATAAATGTTGCTGTAGTACCTTCCAGGTCGAACTAACCTGAGTGTACAAAGGTAAATTTCCAAAGAATTTGATTTTAAAATCGTACTACTTTTCTTGTTCACAAGTCGTCTTTGATTATTATTCTAGTAGTAATTATGAAAATAATAAGTAATTCTCTAAGCCTACTGACTATTCCGGTTGCGTTCCTTTGGAGATCCCGGATCCTCTTTGTAACGTCTAGGACGGCCACCGGGGGGGGTTTTAGAGCGGTAAAAATCCCACATAACCCTGCGTCGCTCCCACGGCGTCGGATACCTTTTGAAGGTTTCTCTCTCAAGAACAAAAAAAAGCCTACTGCCATAATTGGAAATCAGTTATGTCTATTTCAGACAAGCAGAAATAATAATTAATTTATTTACTTCAACGGTAACAGAAAGATAGTAAGGGAAGATTTAAAAAAACTTTGAAATATGCAGACGTATGCTTAAGTTTATCTTAATCAGTACATATAATAGAAATTACGTTTCCCGTGTCTATACATCTTATCTAATATATAAAATCGTGTCACAGTTTTTGTTGCCGTACTCCTCCGAAACGGTTTGACCGATTTTTACCAAATTTTATATGCTTATTCAGTAGGTCTGAGAATCGGCCAACATTTATTTTTCATACCTCTTAAGGGTTGTCCACCCTTAACATTTATTTTTTATTTTTTATATGGCAAAACAACGTTTGTCGGGACAGCTAGTTAATACATAAAAAATAAAAGGATTGTTCAAAGTTTGAAGGAGGACTAAAAAGTTCTGAGAAAATTTTTGAATACAAATTTCTATCATTTTTAAAAGTTTGGTCTGTCTGTTCATCTTTGTGTTGAAATCGTATTGAACCCATTCTAAACAATTTAAGTTAATAGTTTGAAAACGTTTCAAAGCTTTCTAAATAAGTAAAATTAAATTCTCTAAAAACTTTCGACTCAATACGATTGTAATGATATAATTATCAAAATCCATCAATTCTCTGGAAAGTTATTATTTACCTACAAACTTATTTCTACCGCAAAACAGTCATTTACGGTAGAAGGGTGTGTTTTTCAGCTCACGGTCATATGAGGCAACCCTGTTACTCGTTTACCAGGTGGTAGAACCAATGTAGTTCGAAGTACCACCGCCACACCTATTTCTAGCGTGAAGCATTTCTTGCGTTTCGATAGAAGGGTGTGGTTGCCGGCACACTTTCACATGAGGCGACCATCATAGTCCTCGGGAGTAGCAACGCATCTATGATTGACTTCAGATGAAACCCATATTCTGTATGAAGTTGATTATAGATGTTCATGGGCGGCAGTGACCACTCTTACCATCAGGTGGACTGCAGGCTCGTTTGCTACTTCAGTCAAATAAAAAGAACTCCTCGGTATCAGCAACGCAATAGGTTACAGTTTAAAGGCAACCCAATAAACTTGTACTTAAGGCACTGACAATCGCACGTCAATTTGTAACGATAACGCTTAAAATCCTTGAAATACAAAGTGATGTGTATAAACAAAACGCAACAATTTCGAGCGCGCGCGTTACCTACGTTTCAAGATAAATTGATGTTTAGAAAGGTTCAAAGTCCGACCGTTTGTTAGCGCGAACGGTTTTTGTAGAATGCAGGAAAATAGCATGATAGCACATTTTCTTCCCGGCTTTCATCTTGTTTAGTTTGCAAATGTATCCCGGTCTGGCGCGAAATATAAACTATGATTACTTCTTCATGCGAACTTAAGAAGTATACCGTCGTCAAAATAATATTGTTCCACTGCTATGCGCCGGTATCTTTTTGGTTTTCGAGGGGGGAACCTTCAAAAGGTACCCGACGCGGTGGGAGAAAGGCAGAGTTATGTAGGATTTTTATCTCACTAAAACCCCCCCGGTGGCCGTCTTCGGGATCTCCAATGGAACACAGCCGCAGACGTCCTAGCGTGATGCCCCGTCGGTCTGTTATCAGTGAGCATTTGCGCTCACCATGCTTTCAGGTGTTTACGACGGCATGCGGCCACAGATGCCGTCGTCCTACCCGAGGTCGCTTGGCTGGACGGATCAAGCACCCACTCTTACCACCCGCAACGATGCTCAGATATCCTACCTAATCAAGAATTTTCACTTTAAGAATTTATATTACACATTCCGTACTATACATATGCATTTTATAACATAGATTTGTGACTGCGACGAATCCACACATGCAGGTAACACACGCACACGGACTAAGCACGCGTTACAAGAAACCCTTGTAACAATTTCGTTACGAACAAAACAATTATTAATTTCTAACACCTAAAAATAACAAGTTTATCATTACCGAAGAATTTGAAAACCTACTTCGCGCAGTAAAAAACCCTTCGTTTATTTGTTTAGCAATATTCTAAACAAGTCTTCCCACTTGGATCCAGTTAATAGGCAATAATGACTCATAGTGTGGAAAGTAGAATAATCTGATGTTAGATAAAGCGGGCAACGATGAACCCGTGGGATTTACATAAAACTATCAATACACAATGTATACAAGTTTGCGGATAATAATCAATGGTTGTTAAAAATAGCGAAGAACGGGAACTGTGTACTTAGTCTATTCTTTGAACTTTGAATGATCAGAAATTACATATCACTTCTTAATATATTTCATACTAGCTGTACCCGCGGCTTCGCCCGCGTAAAAATAAGTGTATCGTAAAGTTTTTCCTGCACAAATCTCGACCCCGTTGAAATTATATGTTAAAAAGTAGTCTATAATTATGTTATTCCACAACCTTTTCTATAGTGCAAGTCCTATCCAAAATAATTTAGCCGCTCGGCCGGCGATTACCCGGACATACAAAGAGTGAAGAAACGAATTTAAAGTATGTATTTGTGGTTAGGATCATAATTGTTATGTAAAAATATTTTAAAAATTAGACAAATTGAAATTAGAATTTTAAAATTAGACCATTGTAAACCGCCTTTCTTTGAATTAATTAACAATCTTAGTGGTCACACAATACCAAGAAGCACCTTGTAAACCAAATCCTCCTCCACATTTAAACCAAAACGCATCGATTACAAAGATTGATTTTAACTTTTCCGCAGTATGTTTAAAAGTTCTCAGGGTGATGCTGCAGGGTGAAGTGCAATGTTTGTACTGGTCTAGTACAAAAAGACGCTACTCTTACAAACTCATTTAACATTCGTATCCTACTCAACACTGGACACTATCAAGTGGTCAGATTACTGTAATAATGCACACGCATCGGTGGCCGGCTTGTAGTAGCATTAGAGACACATCGCGATCTTTATTATTTTAAATCTCTAATATCTTTAAAAGTATTTATTTGATGCATATAGTGTAAAAGCTAACGAATGCATTTATTTATATAAGGATTAATATGGAACAGAAGAAAATACACTCGAAATTAACGTAATATTTTAAATTCAAATATGGAACATATAAAAAAAATATTGTGACTTAACCATAAGTTATAGAGATATACTATCGCGGATTGATTTTATATTTAAGGTTGCAATCCAGTGTTTCGTAGCCCTTGACGGAATTATTAGTATTCAACATCAACATTTAATTTATCGATAGACTTCGTAGTTGTTTTGTAAATAACGCCACCTATCGCATTCAATGTAATTCAACATAGTAGTGGATAATAAAATTCCGTCAAGGGGCAAGATAGACTTGATTGAAAACTTATTTCAATAACAAAACATTTAAAAAATATTGATTTTGAGTCGACAACATACATATATCTGTATAGCTCGGTATATCGCGACTTTTGTTTAATTCCAAATTCCAACTATCGCCATATTAGCCATTTTGCCCTGATGTCATCCTGATCCTTAGTTCATTATGAAATAATACATACCTATAAATCGATAACAATTAATTATCATACAAATAAATGTGATATAAATTTGATTTAATTTACCCACAATTATTTTAATATAGATAGCGCAAGTATACCTAATATTTAACTCATCGGGAATTCCAAGTAATATTATTCGTATCTTTCGCATTATAAATACATTCTCATATTATAAACCCATATTATGGGTAAATTAAATCAAATTTATATCACGTCTATTTGAATGATAATTAATTGTTACCAATTTAAATGTATTATTTCTGAACGAACTCACGATGACGTCCAGGCGAAATGGCCAATATGGCGATTGTCATTTGCATTGGAATTTAACAAAAATCGCGACATATCGAGTTTTACGGATATATGTTGTCGACTCAAAATCAATATTTTTAATGTTTTATTATTTACATAAGTTTTTAATCAAATCTATCATACCCCTTGACGGAATTATTAGTACACCTCTTTGTCAAAAGCCAATATGGAGATTGTCATTTGCATTGGAATTTAACAAAATTCGCGACATACCGAGTTTTACGGATATATGTTGTCGACTCAAAATCAATATTTTTGAATGTTTTATTATTCACTTATGTTTTTAATCAAATCTATCATACCCCTTGACGGAATTATTAGTACAACTCTTTGTCAAAAACGAACTACCATACAAACATTTATGCTCGATTTTAACATTTTCAACCCATTTTTTGAAATAAAAAGTAGCCTATAATGGATCCCAAGGTCACCACTATCTGTGTACATAATTTCATAAAAATCGGTTCAGTAGTTTTGGCGTGAAAGAGTAACAGACAGACAGACAGACAGACAGACAGACAGACAGACAGAGTTACTTTCGCATTTATAATATTAGTAGGGATTAAAATAATAATGGCGAAAGTTTGTGAGTGTGTATGATTGTTATTTTTTCACGTCTAAACGGCTGGAGCGATTTTCATGAGATTTGGTAGGGAGTTAGACACTCTGGATTAACATGTGGGCTACGTTTTAATGTGGGAAAATATCTTATTCCCACGGGACAGTCGATACATCGATTTATTTTAGCGCGGGCGAAGCTACGGGGTTCAGCTAGTTATTGGTAGAAAAAAGGTAATATTTTTTTTAAGGGAACAACTGGGTATCTTTGGTGGTTCTGGTTTTCTTCCGATGGAACGACGGATTCATTTCACTATGTGTATACTGGAAATGATATCAGAACTCGGAAAATATTTTCCTATTCCGTTTTATTAGAAGAGGGCCCAGGAAATCCATTGAAAAAAATAACACCAAAAACAAACGCTTGCAAAGGGGACATTTGGGTCCCCTTTGCAAGCGTTTGACTTATCATATAGTTTAAAGGTAGTAGTTTAAACCACTGACACAATCGTATTTGCTGCTTATTTGTATCACTCATATATAAGAGCAAGGTAAAGCAGCTTGCAATTTCTAATTTAGCTGTAAAAGTAGATTATCAAAGGATCGAATTTCAGATTTGGAGATGGAAACCTTCAAAAGGTACCCGACGCCGTGGGAGCGACGCAGGGATATGTGGCCGTCCTCGGCGCTACAAAAAGGATTCCGAGATCTCCAAAACAACGCAACCGGAATCCTCTGAGTGCGTTGCCCCATCGGGCTCCTCTCAGATGGGCGGCTGAGCCTACCGCTCCATCTAGTCTTTACAACGGTATGCGACCACACATGCCGCCGTCCTTCCCGGGGTCGTCTGACCGAACGGTTCGAGCTCCCACTCTAGCCGCCCGCAACCCCGGAACCCCGTTTAGGTCAGACCTACGACAGGCAGGGGATGCCGTAGCCCTATTCTTATCCCGGAATTACAGGGACCAACAAAAAAAAATACCTATCTACGTTTTGAATCGACCACAATTGGCTCAGTTTCATTTTAGGCGACTGTCTAAATTCCCGAGAGCAGCAACGTATCTGTGATTGACTTCAGATAGAATCTCTTTTATATGCAGTTTCCATATAGCTATTGACGACAGTGACCTTGTTTGCTATTCATGCTATCATTCGAATATCCAAATGATCTGTATCGAAAAGCATCCATCCCTTCCATTCTATTCTAGTATGTGCGTAACGTAAAATGAACCCAGTGGCGTACCTCAAGGTGTTAAAAACCTTTGATCCGAGTGGGTTGCCACTCGTAAACACTCCACTCACATTGAACATCGTAAATCAGCGGATAAGGGCTTCGACAAACTATTTTAATTGTATTCTTTCAGTCTTATAAAGCCCGATCAACACATTTTTGCTTTAAAATAGTGTTATGTGCTGCACAGCTGTACGATGAAGTTTGGTAGGAATATAAGAATTGTTTCGACCTAATCATCAGGCAATGGAACCGATCATACATAGTGCCCTAACCCGACTTTTATTATTACTTTAAAGTATGAGTTTTATATGAATGAGACCACCAACTCGCCAGCGCGGTAGAATATGGCCTAAAACTCTCTCATACTGAGAGAAGCCCTGTGCCCAGCAGTGGGACATTAATGGGTTGGCAACATATGCATCAAATAGATTCTACCACCGTTAACAAAACATTCCGATAATCTCAATACTAATCTCGCTTTTACGGCGCACCTAAGAGATTTTTGACAACTCGTGTGGCGGAGCGGTACCATACCGTCTGACGCGCAATGTGTTCCGGGTTCGAATCCCGGCCAGCCAGGTATCTAAATGATGATTTTAGATTCATGTTCTGGGTCTGGGTGTTTGTGTATTCGTCTTGTGTGTGTCCATGGTACCTACGACACAGGAGAAAATCCTAGTGTGGGGCTATGAGTGTAGAAAGCGTGTGTAGCGTGCGTATGGTTTTACAACAAAATCTATACCTTTTGAACTAATAGTCGCTCATCTGTCTTTGAACTAAACTAAAATCGCCACTTTGGCTGTTTGTATGCAATGCGAATACTTGGAATGCTGCCGGCCCCCGCATTCTACAAAAATGTTGAGTTTTTGTACCGAAGATTTACTAAGCTTTACTAGTCATTTTGTTCTTTAAAGATGTGCATTATTGATACTCGTATATAGAAGGAATTCGATTTTTTTTATACGAAAACTAGCTGACCCGGCGAACTTCGTTCCGCCTATAAGAAAAAAATCTAAAATTGTCTGTGTTCCTCCACTATATTTTGCATATATTACACATAAAAACCTTCCTCTTGAATCACTCTATCTATTAATAAAACCTGTATTAAAATCCGTAGCGTAGTTTTAAAGTGGTGTGAAATTCGGCCTCTCCTGCTGGGGGTCCTAGGTTCGAATCTAAGGCACCTCTGAAGACACGTGTATAATACAAATAACTATTGATAAAAGCACTTATAATTATTAAAAAACGACTTTTTAGGTGATAATATGCATGTTTACTTTTTAAAGAAATAGCAAACGAGCGTGCAACCGAACTGATTTTTGAGGTCACCCGTGGAAATCTTTAAGCAACTTCATATAGAACTAGAGGTTCTATCACAAGTCACCTTTTTTAGCATGAAGCATTTCTTGCGTTTCAATGGAAATGTGTGGTTGCCGGCACACTTTCACCTGCGGCGACCATCATTGTCCTCGGGAGTAGCAACGCATCTGTGATTGACTTCAGATGGAATCCATGCTCTGTAATCTGTATGTAGTTGATTAAAGATGTCCATGGGCATAAGTGGCTATTTACCATCAGGTGGACTGCATGCTCGTTTGCTTCTTGTCAGATAAAAAAGTCCTATGATTGACTTTTTCTTTTCGCTACTACTTCCGAAAAATAAAATGGTCGAACACTTTTAAGGAAAGGAAAGAACTGCTTCACGCTTGAACTATAGGTGGCTTGAAATATAAAGTGTAATGAAATATATATTATTATTCACTGTAACTCTTCTGGAGACCAAAGGGCTGGCGGCTACTTTGCATAACGTTTAAGGCTCACCGTACAACAAAGTAATGCTGCCAGTGTTTTGGGAACCATGACTCACACGACCAAGCCATTTTCAAGGTGGTAGAACCAGTGTAGTTCGACCGGGGAAGTACCACCGCCACACCTGTTTCTAGCGTGAAGCATTTCTTGCGTTTCGATAGAAGAGTGTGGTTGCCGGCACACTTTCACATGAATCGACCATCATAGTCCTAGGCAGTAGCAACGCATCTGTGATTGACTTCAGGGCGGCAGTGACCACTTATCGAAATAAAATTTGATAATTAATCTGCAAAAAAATAAAACTGTACATATACTCGGCAAACAAATCTAAATACGTAAACAGTATAAATAAACAATATACATCTAATAATAAAAACCATAATTTTGATTTTAGACTAATATTATCACGGAATTGACACATTTTAATACTTAACGGGTACTCACGATATGCGGTTTTTGAATCCTTTTCTGCAGTTTCGCCGTGACCACGATCGTCGAAATATCGGCAAAAAGAATTCGAAAAGGATTCAATAACCATAATTTTGTTGCTTCGTTATAAATAAATACTTTACAATCTCGCACTGAAACGCGGAATCTCTCGTCTAGAACTCTTTGCATTTATAAACATCGCCTGTTTACCGTTCTTGCTATAAAACTAAGCTATCAAATCCCACATTTCGTTCTAGAAATCTGAAATGTTAGCGCCGGGTCCATATATCTTTTTCATTGTGGATTAAGGAGTTATGCAAGAATGCGTTGAAAGCGACGGGAACTTTTTTGTATGAAACTCGTAATTCATATTATACTTGAAGTATTTCTGTTTTTTTTGTTTAATAGTAAATTTACCGAATAATGTACGTTTCGAGGTAATTTGCTGTTATATTTATACCAACTAGTCACCCGTCGCAACGGCAGAAATTCGACCGTAATTCAACTAAAAAACTAAACTTGATATTGTCCAAGTATTTAATTTCGTACCAAATTCATTTTTTATTAATTACAAGTTATTTTAATATACTCGAAAGAGAGTTTTAAGATCTGCAAGTTTAGTTTGAGGTGTTTTATGATAAAACTAACCGTTTTGTAGAAAAATCCAATAAACTTCAAAAAATGACATTTGACCCCAAATAACTTTTAAAGCACACATAGGATCGATGGAGATTTTTAAAACTTTATTTGTAATGGTAAACTCCAGCTCTGTACCAAGATTTGGCTTTCCAGGAATTAATGTTACTTGACCACTACTTTTCTAAATTGACGGGACTATAATATATATAATTATAATTGTAATGGTCTATTCACCGATATTATTATATTAAAAAACATTTCATCTCTCTTCTCACTTTTCTCTTATTGCAGGTACGTGTACATAAAACATACCTACACACTCGAAAACACGCTTTCTACACTCATAGCCCCACAGTAGAATTTTCTCCTGTGTCGTGGGTACCATGGACAAACACAAGACGAATACACAAACACCCAGACCCGGAACAAGAATCTAAACTCATTATTCAGATACCTGTCGGAAATCGAACCCGGGATCCATTGCGCGTCAGACCGGTATGGTAACCACTTCGCCACGCGGGTCGTCAAAACATGTACCAGGCCGTAAGCCGCAGCCGCACCCACCGATAGATTACATTTCGCCGGCAATAAAACGAACACAAGGCAGACAATGCCCGGTCTAATGAATACATCACACTGATTTACCATCTGTTTACCGTGGTCGTAACTTATAAAGAATTTTATAACCGATGATTCATAGCGCCTGCGATGTTTCAAGAGATTTTTCCTATAAGGCGGTCTTACGCCTTATATACTTCATAGTATAAAACAAAGTCGCTTCCCACTGTCTGTCCCTATGTATGCTTAATTCTATACTCGGGGCAAATTCGATCTGGAATAAATGTAAACAAACCATAAAAATTCCTATGTAGGGTTATCACCAACTTGCATGAATTTGTACACAAATGCATTTTATATTCAACCAAAGTATGCATTAAATTATCGCGAAGTAATTTAATTAAGAAGAGTTGATTATCTAATAGCGACCAACTGTAAGATAATATGCTAAAACCAGTCAAACGAAATTTATTTACCATTATCGTCATTGTATAACTATTGGTGTTACATCCTTAATTCCATGAAGGGATTTGAAACCTTTTATAAGTTACAGGTAAAAGTTAATGATAGGTAAAATACGGGTGATAAAACAACAAAAAGTTGCATTCCTATGCCTGTCAGTTGTTGCTAGGCAATGCTTTGTTATTAAACATTCCATATCCAAATTGCCCCGTGTATATATATCTATATACTTTGAGCAATAACTTGTGAAGCATTTTTAGGTTATATGCCGCGGACGGATTAGAATGAAACTTTGCACGGTTATAGTGGACGTAGAGAAGGAGTGCAGAATGTTAATATTTTTTTCAAGTAATGCTTGAAACTTACTTATAATCAACTAAATACACACTACCGTGCATTTGTCACGAACACATAAATAGAACATTCAATGTCTTACTATGAAAACACATAACGTCAGAAACGTCAGTGTCTTTGTCAAAATACCCGCTATTGCTTTTAATTGGGGATTAGCTAATTAAACTTTTTTTATATTTAATGGGTGCGTTCAAAATTACTTGAATATTATTACATTTTAATTGAATATGAGATATATTCGTACTACTTTGGACAATATGAAGTTTAGTTTTTTAAGTTAAATTACGGTCGAATTTCAACCGATGTGACGGGTGGCTAGTCTTTAAAACTAAGCTACGGATTTTAATACAGTTTTTTTTAATAATTATAAGTGCTATTATCAATAGTTATTTGTAATAAACACGTGATTTCAGAGGTGCCTAGGATTCAAACCTAGGACCCCCAGCAAGAGAGGCCGAATTTCACACCACTGAACTATCACTCCGTGTTATTTAGCATACCATAAACAATGTATCATCACGTACTTGAATTGTAAACCTAACAATGTCAACGAGTCAGAGTTGGACAAGTATCGCAGTCCGGCTGCCAATAGACGAGTATCAATGCGGTGTCGGGTTCGATTCTGGCAGACATGAGTTTTGGTATGAGGAAATTAAAGTTTGTTTATTATAAGGTGAGAATGTGCGCTCTCTTTCTATTCGCGTAATATTATTTTACAAAAACATAATTGTTTACACATTCACGTTGATTAAAAACAAAAATTGTTTCCAGGAAACTTAACAAACTTTGAAGGGGTAGAACCAGTGTAGTTCGACCGGGGAAGTACCACCGCCACACCTATTTCTAGCGTGAAGCATTTCTTGCGTTTCGATGGAATGGTGTGGTTGCCGGCACACTTTTACATGAGGCGACCATTATAGTCCTCGGGAGTGGCAACGCATCTGTGATTGACTTCAGATGGAACTCACGTTCTGTATGAAGTTAATTACAGATGTCCATGAGGGGCCGTGACCACATACCATCAGGTGGACTGCATGCTCGTTTGCTACTTTACTCAATAAAAAAAAAACTCGTAATAAAGAAAAAAGTGTAAACGGATACATGTCCCCAGACCCCGAAAATGGTAATGTCTCGCGCAATACGGGACACATGGCAATGTTACCAACCAACAAGTAACTTCCTGGGGACACTACTATTAAACTCATGACCACATTAGTTATAAACACCAATAAGCATCTATATAATAATTGTATTTAAATTGATCGTGTCATGTAACAAATAACATAAATCAGTAGAAGTCACAATATAAATAAATATAAATGATTATATAAATAAATATTATAAATGCATTTATTTATTTTTTAAGTAATGTAATAGATTAATAGTAATGTTTTTGTCCCTGTCGCGGTTTCCTTAATGCCTGTCATGTTAAGTATAAAAGGGAGGGTATCATCGTAATGTTAATTCCAACAGTTACAAGTGTAAGACGTTAAACTATCTGAATGTATTTTGAAATTGTGTAAGTGTGAAATAGTGAAAATATACCAGTGTTGTACGTAATGTGTCGTGTACTATGGCCATCCAATCCTACTTCTGTAAATTACGCTATTTATATTTTACATATTTTACAAGGTGATAGAACCAGTAAGGTGACAGTGGTGACTCCCTGGTACCCCTGTCACACCTATTTCTTAAGCAGCAAGCAGCAGCGTGAAGCAGTTCTCTTCGTAAAAAGGATATACAAGGCTGACAAAGCATTAAATGGCAAATTAAAACAAGCTTAAATATCTTCACTAACGGCATAGCAGATCGCTTACCATGCCGGTCTAACATGAAGCGAGTTCCGGGATCGATTTCCGCCCAGACAGATAATTGAATGATGAATTTACATTTGTGGGTCTGGGCATATATATTTGTATTCTGTGCGACAACCACCATTCATGGGAAAATCCTGATATGGGGCTATGGGTTTACGAAGTGTTTTTTATTGAAGTAGCAAATAAGTATAAAGCCCTTCTGATGGTAAGTGGTTAATGCGGCCCACGGACATTTTTTTAACAGACTGAAGTAGCAAACGACCATGGACTTCTGTAATCAACTACATACAGAACATAGGTTCCATTCGAAGTCAATCACAGATGCATTCCTACTTCCGAGGTCTATGATGGTCGCTGTATATAAAAGTGTGCCGGCAACAACACCCTTTCATCGAAACGCAACAAATACTTCACGCTAGAAATAGATGTGGCGGTGATACTTCCCCGGTCGAACTACGCTGGTTCTACCACGTGTTAAGTTTTTTTTGCCATTTTTTCAATTATTGACTAATAAATCTACATACATACATCTACATAGTACACAACAAAGTCGCTTCCCGCTGTCTGTCCCTATGTACGCTTAGATCTTTAAAACTACGCTACAGATTTTAATAAAGTTATTTTAATAGATGGAGTTATTCAAGAAGAAGGTTTTTATGTATAATATGGTGGAGAAATACTGATAATTTTAGATTTTTGACTTTTAGGCGGAACGAATTTCGCCGGGTCAACTACTCTTCTATATTATAAGATCTTCGAATGTAATCTATGGCAATGACCTATTTTTGTGATGAGGCCAATACTCGATATTGACTAGTATAACTCTACGCATCCGATCCCCTGACATTGTTAGGTTTCCAATTCAAGTACCTCGTGTTACAAAAATAGTCAGTAGATATAAAATTAAGTGGATTTTACGAAGACATTTTGTGCGTAACTTTATATATGTAGAATGATAGGAAGCGTGCTGTACATTCTATTTATCAATATCCTTATGTTTTTTTCTGCTAAACTGTCAATAATCTCTGCTCTGTTCAGGTCATATTAAAATAATCGGCCAAATTAAATAAGTATTAGGTCATATGAAATGCGAGTCGGACTTGCGCATGGAGGGTTCCGTACCATTTCGTACTATAGATAATAAATAAAGATGAACAGTTTTCCAACTAACAACATAAGTTTGTTTTCATTTAAAAGTTAGAGAGGAGGGGACTCACATTTAACCGATTTGAAAGATAATTTTTGAATACCTTTCTATAGACACCCCACACGCGTAGATAAGATAAAAAAAACTTGAGTTTCAGTTCCATGTTTGGGGAGCCTCCCTAAATTTTATATATATAGTTTTTTGTACATAATTCGGAAACAGGTTTACAGAATAGTTACCTACCAAGTTTAAACTCTATAGTCTCAATAATTTCTGAATAAAGCTGGCTGTGTGTATGGATGCCGACAGACGGACGGACATACAGACATGACGATTCTATAAGGGTTCCGATTTTTGCCGTTCGGCTATGGAACCCCAATAAAATCAGTCTAAAATAAACACTGCGAAATACATACAATATAAATAGAAGTTGCACGTGTTCGTACACTGTATATAATTGCAAAAAATTTTTTCTATGCATTTTAGAACTTGATCTTAAAATCGTAAATCAGAACTGCAGAATTCAATACAAGAAAATGAATTGATTTAATATTCATAAAAATGGATGAAGTTTAACTTATCACAATTTAAACTCAAAAGTCATTAATTTATCATATTGTCTGTAATCCTAATTAGAGCAGTTATTAGAAAAAGTGTTGAATGAATAAAATTTCCATTAAATGATTATCAACTATTATCGGACCGCAGGGCTAAGCTAGTATAACATACATAAGTAATTAATTTTTATATACTGAATTATTAACCCATCCAGTAAAAGCCTGACATTTGTTACTATGTAGTTCATCTACGCAGAGTGCTACGGCGTAGACACCTACGAGGGTCCTGTCATTGAATGGCAATATTTAATCACAATTTACAAGTAACTCTGTCTCATGCATATTTGATTAAGAGATGGCGCCATTAATTTTCTGAATTACGCTAACAATTCTGTTAAATCTTGTATATGTACATATAAGCTCCAAATTGAGACTGTCAAAGCAAGAACACTCTTCAGGCATGATCAATTCGCCTGGCGGGAGATAGCTCTTTACAAAATAAGAGTTCCTACAACCTTTAATCTTATACAATAATACCACGACTTACGCTACCCCGACATATACTACCCCGACCTACGCTACCCCGACTTACGCTACTCCGATTTACGCTACCTCGACACACGTGAACTTGGAGTTACGCGATTTGACGTCACACAATCTCTTTTCTATTAAATACAAATTATTCTATTAAAAACAATTTATTTTATGTTATGTATTTCTTAAACTTCAATTTACGCGTTTTCGATTACGCGCGTAATTTATTATTATAACTGTTAAGAAATGACAGGAACACACACCAGGTGGAGCCCTGTTGCCCTGCATCGCTATGTCATCATCAGAACACCACCAATAATCAGCATTTATGCCGTCATCGGCGACCAATGGTGTAGCTGCATTCGGTACCGTTTGGAGGGAGGACACGCCATCTTTTCACAAACTTTTTTGCAACGACTACGGATGCACTATCTACTTATATGTTTTCTCTCTAAATTGCATTATTTCTACGTAATTTCGAACTATAATTGTAAAGTTTTGCAAGTAAAAGCGAATTATATTACCAAACGTCGTTTGAATCAAAAGCATCCTATACAAAACGCAAACATAACATTTGTGAACCTTAACAGCAATCATCGTTGGATTTGCTTACTACTAATCTTAGCGATTTGACTCAACACTAAATTAAAAAATGTGGTAAAATTATTACTTTTCTCATATTTTGTGTAAAAAAAATCAAAATTCGACTTACCCTTGTCCTTGTCATCTTTGGCACGACTTTGGTCAAAGAACCCGGTGGTGAGCGCCTTCCTCTTCAGAAGGTAGGCTCTTCTTTTAGGCTTGGACGCTACTGCTGTTGCGTTCTCTGTATTTTAAAACATAGTTTTATTGTAAATTGTAAAAGTAGGAGCTAACTCACTAATTACGATGGGGTACAACCCCTTATTGTCCCACTGCTAGGCACGGGTCTTTTCTCAGAATGAGAGAGTTTTAGGCCATAGCACACTGCGCTGGCCAAGTGCGAATTGGTGGGCTTCACACACCTCCGAGAACTTTTTTCAAGAACTCTCGGGTGTGTAGGTTTCTTCACGATGTTTTCCTACACCGAAAAGCAGTGATAATTAATTTCTAATACGCACATAAATCAGTGGCCTTGATTTGAACCTCGGACCTCCCGATCGAGAGTTTCAACGATTAGGCTATCACTGCTCTCGATAGCACTACAATTAATCTAAGGTTGCTTACGAATGTCCATGGCTAGCGGTGGCCACTTAAGTCAGAATAACGACATGCTCCTTTAAAGGTAGAACATATATGGTTCGACCATGGAGATACCACCGCCACACCTATTCCTAACATGAAGCAGAGACTATCTTACTTCTTGAGAGTAGCAACGCATCTCTGATTGATAGAAACTTTTTTCTGCATGAAGTTGCTCACAGATGTTCATGGGCAACAGTTTTTGCTTACCAGGTGGATTGCATGCTCGTTTGCTACTTCATATTATTATAAAAAACACGTTTGTTATTTTCCGATTATAGAAATAATCATATTTGACTGGATCGGTTGATAATGATCTTAACATCTTCTAATATTTAAAGGAGCAATTCCAAGTATTAGGTCAATAATTTATAGTTTTAATGAGAAAGATCATTGACGAAGAAGTAAACACTAAAAATACGAATTTTATAAATATTTTATGAAGATGTTACTAAGAATGATTACATCTACCGAATACCAAAGTGATTTAAACCGTTCCAAATACTCCAAATATAATAAATATGGCGTTCAGGGCTGAAAAAAGAGGATTCCTCCGCAAATAATCCGAAAACAAACAAACAGTGGAACAGAAATGTCGCAACATGATACGTGTTGTCACGATATAAGTGCGCACGCGCCGCTTTACAAGCGATGAGGTAATGATTTTAGTGTAACATACGAGTGAAAAGAACCCTTATAGGATCATTCATAGACGACCCGCGTGGCGCAGCGGTTACCATACCGGTCTGACACGAAGTGGGTCCCGGGTTGGATTCCCGGCCAGATAGGTATCTGAATGATGAGATTCTTGTTCTGGGTCTGGGTGTTTGTCTAATCGTCTTTGTGTGTGTCCATGGCACCCACGACACAGGAGAAAATCCTACTGCTATATGGGGCTATGAGTGTAGAAAGCATTTTAAGTTTTTTTTTAATTAATTCTTAGGACGATCCTTGTGTGATCTCCATGTCAGTCGGACTCCATGGGTTCCGGGTTCGATCTCTAACCAAAGATATCTGAATGACAAATTTTAATTCTTGATCCAGATTTACTTATGTATGTGTATTCGTTTATGTATGTTGCCTCGTACCCATATCACAGGAAAAGTCCTATTACGGGTATTGAAAAGTTAAGCTTCTACTTTTATCCAGAACGAAGTTATAGGGGGTTGAAAATGGCTCGAACTGCTTCGAGAAAAGTATGGTACGACTTGGCGGGGGCACTGCCGTGACCCCAGACAGCCGTGCCGCTTTTTACTCGAATTGGCGTGGGCACTGCCGTGCCCCCAGATTACGGGATATGAGTGTACGAAACGATATTTTCTTATTTTTTCCGGTGTTCTCTGTCTTTTACAGCCTTTTTTCGGAATATTTTTAAGATAAAAAGGTTACAAATTTATAATGATATAGACATTTGGCGACTTGGTCTTACACTTATAGTGAGTACCGGTTTTTTTTTTATTTTTTATTTGACTGAAGTAGCATACGAACATGCAGTACACCTGATGGTAAGCCGTCACTGCCGCCCATGGACGGCTGTAATCAACTTCATACAGAACATGTGTTCCATCTGAAGTCAATCACAGATGCGTTGCTACTCCCGAGGACTATGATGGTCGCCTCATGTGAAAGTGTGCCGGCAACCACACCCTTCTATCGAAACGCAAGAAATGCTTCACGCTAGAAATAGGTGTGGTGGTGGTACTTCCCCGGTCAAACTACACTTGGTTCTACCACCTTGAAAATATAGATGCCTGGATGTTGTGTTTGCCAAAATGTGGATGCCTGGATTGCCTGGGAGTCGAAAAAAATCCGTAAAGACATTGCAAAACACGAATAAAAATGCAAGAAACGTAGAACTTCCTCATGCTAGAGTTGAGGTTTAAGAAAACTTTATTTCCCATTAAGAATAATACAATTCACTCACATGAGAAACATATCTTTACACTAAGTTTACGCGTACATGAGCGTGTTTGGTCACTGCCACTCATGGACATCAGTAAGCCACTTCATACAGAACATAGGTTCTATCTGAAGTCAATCACAGATGCGTTGCTACTCCCGAGGACTATGATGGTCGCCTCATATACATATAAGTGTGCCGGCAACCGCATCTTTCCTTAGAAACGGAAAAAATGCTTCACGCTAGAAATAAGCGTGGCGGTGATACTTCCCCGTCGAACTACACTGGTTCTACCACCTTCTATACATTAAATCAAAAACATAATAATCGTGTGTCTAAATTCAAAAGTATTATTTATTTACGCTCATTAAACACGCTTCCCTTTCGATTTAGTTAATAAAGATTTATTTGACAGCATTAAAAATTAAGACACGGAGATTATAAAATTTCCACGAAAACAAAAATAAATAAAAATATAAACTGATAAATGTCTATTCTTACGAGATGAGGCGTTTATAGCTGGATGCTGCGTGAAACGTTTACATATTATAAATGAATATTTTATTTAGCATAACGTTAATATATCGTAGGACGTAGCCTAAATTTAAAATTAAAATCTAAAAGGTGGTAAGAGCTGTTATGTTTATTTTTCATTTAAAAATCTATATCAGATGAAATTGACAATCCGCGTGGTGCAGCGGATACCATACCGGTCTGACACGCAGTGGGTCAAGGGTTCGATTCCCGGCCAAACAGGTGTCTGAATGATGGGTTTAGATTCTTGTTCTGGGTCTGGGTGTTTGTGTATTCGTCTTTGTGTGTGTTCATGGCACCCACGACACAAGAGAAAATCCTAGTGTTGGGCTATGAGTGTAGAAAGCGTTTTAAGTATTTTTTTTTATGGTAGGTGGGTGTAGGGAGGAAAAGACACGTGTGAGGCATCCTAATTATGGCCTTAGTGGTTGCAACTCATAGAAGTCTAATCCTTAAAAGGGATGTTATAGATTTTCATGGACGGCGATAACTTACCAATGGACTCTGTGTTTTTTTGCTATATTTATCTTTTAATAAAAAAAAGTTTAATAGAGGTACTGCGGAATTAAAATGATGGAAAAAAAATCAAAAAAATATATCTGACTGAATCAGCAAACGAGCATGCAGTCCACATGATGGTAAGTAGTCACTGCTTCTCCCAAGGAATATGACGGTCGCCTCATATAAAAGTGTGCTGGCAACCAAACCCTTCCATCTCACGCAAGAACTGCTTCACGCTAGAAATAGGTGTGGCGGTGGTACTTCCCCGGGCGAACTACACTGGTTCTACCACCTATTTAGCTTTAGTTAAAATACACATACGTACGTATAATGCATACAGATTACAGCACAATTAAATTAATAGCTCATGTAATCGTCTGTAAATGATATATGAATATGTGTGAACACCTGCTTGTTTGTCTGACATCGCCCACAACGTTATCTCTACATCGGATTACCACATTAACTCATTTCAAATATGCAGCTAATAGAGATGGGAGTTACTGGAAATTATCGTTCTATAATGGTTTCTGGAAAATATCGATGTGTTTAAACTAATGATAATATCAAAAATGTCGATACGTAGTTGTTGACTTGACTGGTGTTTGTATTTATACCACATAACTTTAACAAAGTATTCAAATACCTTTACTCGAAATTGTCCATCTATTTCAAAGAATAATAGAAGATACAAATCCGCCAATTCGCACTTGGCCAGCGCGGTGGACTATGGCCTAAAATTCTCTTATTCTGAGAGAAGACCCGTGCCCAGCAGTGGGACAGGAATTGGTTGACGAGAATAGAAGATACAAAATATGCGAAATTTAAACAACAATATCGATATTTCTTCGATATAACACGTTGGGATACGATACATTAAATCATCGGTTAAACACTGAAGAGACACGAAAATCACGTCGATATTTAAGATATTAACGAAATATCGATAATATTATTGTTGCGTCCCTAACAGCTAATCTCGTGTAGGTAGTTACAAGCAGGTGTGTTTGTTTGTTTATAAAGCACTGAATTAATTTCCAACTACATTAACCCGTCTATCTAATTTTACGAGTTTTCTCTATTAATAAAACAGGTGGTAGGTGGTGGCTGTGCAATTGATTGGGGAGGTATGGACGGCTAGAGTGGGAGCTCGAACCGTCCAACAAGCAACCCCGAGAAGGACGGCGGTATGTGTGTCTGCATCTCGCCGTAAGCACCGGATGGTGAAAGGGGATGGTACACGTCCCCCTAGGGGGACGCTGCACTAGGGGACACTGGTTCGTACCGTTGGAGTTTCCGAAACCGCAATACAAGCGCTGAGGAAGGCCACCGAGGAGGTTTTAGTGGGTAAAAATCCCACATAACCCGGAGTATCTTCCAAGGCTTCGGTGTCCCTTTTGAAGGTTTCCTCCCCGTAACAAAAAAAAGTGGAGGTACCACCGCCACTTTTTTTTATAATAATGATGTAGCAAACGAGCATGCAGTCCACCTGATGGCAAGTGGTCACCGCAGCCCATAGACTGTTGTAAGTAACTTCACATAGAACATAGGTTCTATCTGAAGTCAATCACAGATGCGTTGCTACGCCCGAAGACTATGATGGTCTCCTCATGTATAAGTGTGCCGGCAACCACACCTTTCCATCGAAACGCTAGGAATGCTTCGCGTTAGAAATAGGTGTGGTACGTCGCGGTCGAAGTACACTGGTTCTACCACCTTTATAATTCTACCACATCTATATCTAACGTGAAGCAATTCTGCGGTTTGCTGGAAGGGTGTAGTGAAGTCCTCGAGAGTAGCAATGCGTCTGTGATTGAATTCAGATAAAATCCATTCTGTATAAAGTTGCTTACAAATATCCATGAGTAACAGTATCTACACATTCATTGCTACTTTATTATTATAACGCACTTTTATTCATAAAAAGAAACTTCTTTAAATTTTTGATTTGCGAGTTTATCACCTACTTCCTTCGCTTTATGGCAGTGGTAGTGGTTCCCAACCGGTGATCCGCGGACCACTAATGGTCCCTGGAAGCACCCGAAGTGGTCCGAGAAGTCATCCAAAAATATTTTAACATAAGAAGTCAACACAATGACAGTCATGTAGCGGACAGCCGTGACTAGACCAAGGATCAGGAATTAGTAAAGAGTATACAGAAAGCGCACTAAATATTGTTTGCTTTGAACAACAATGTACGCATGTTTTATTAAAAAAATAATAACCCCATATTAGTTTTCGGATTTATTTGAAATAACACCCTCATACCGGTGGTCCGGGGGTCGACAGATATTTTGTCAAATGGTTCGTCGTCACCAAAAGGTTAGGAACCACTGCTTTATGGTATAAACTGGCGAAACATAAATTTTGAGTCATTTCTTTTTATGAATAAAGATACGTAAATTGGTAAAAAGTAGAGATTGTTTTAGGTTTGGCGTCAGGTTACTACGTTCTGTCAAAAACCCAGTCATCCATTGAAGGGCAGCCTACACACGTCATACTTAACGTTATAAGTAGAAGCCGTAATATTAACCATTTCACTTGAAAAAATGTGAGTAATATTGTTTTGTAACTGGAAGTGATGAAAAAATGAAGGAAATATGACAAAAATATGACAGCCGACAAACACGCGCAATGTCAAATAGGATTATTTTTAAGAAACTATTATTAAATGTACGGAATTAGAACTAGCGACTTTTTATAACTCTGCTTTAATAAAAAACGCAATAATGACCTAATACGAATTTTTTTTTTTTGTAATGTATCAAAAGAATGTTATCTACTTTTAAGTAGACGAAGAAAGGTTGTTTAAATGGAAGTTGGTCAAAACAATGAAAAATTCAGTACTGCGCTAGATTATTAAATTGTACAGGAAAAGAATTATCCGGTTATCGAACCAGATATCTTTTTACTGCAATGTAAATTCGCCGATATTTGCAAAACCAAAACAATGTAAATATTACATTTTCTAATGGAAAATGTATTGTACCGGATGACAGTAGTGTTGTACTGGATCCATAAAAGTGATATATTAAATGGGAAAAAGTTAGTGAAAGTGGTAGTTAAGTTATGATATCAGCTGTGTTTGAATAGCTTATATTACTAATTTCTTTCATCGAAGACAGTGGTTTGGATTCGAAAGTTATTTGAACCTTAAGCTCTTTTCAAAATAGCAAATTTCCGTCATTTGTTATTAACTGTAGGCTCATTCAAAGGCTCAGAGTTGCGCAGCGTGCTATGGAGAGGACTATATAAGGAATTTCGCTACGAGACATAATTTGCAGTTTTGAAATGCATGGACGGACTAAGCTTAGCAACGTAGCTCTCATAATAAGCAAGCTAAAATAGAAATAGGGCGGTCACATCGCTTGAAGGACCGATAGCCAATAGGGAAGAAAGGGAAGAAGAAAGGGAAGAAGAAAGGGAAGAAGAAAGGGAAGAAGAAAGGGAAGAAGAATGGAAGAGGTACGACCACGTTATGGCAAAAGGACTACAGGTCGTCCTCCGACGAGGTGGGATTTAACCTAAGAATGACAACGGGTCACCACTGTTTTCGATGGCACAGAACCAGCAGTGAACTTAAAAAGGCTGATGGAGGAATGGATGGAAATCTTGCGTAGTTGCGAAAATTCCGCCACTCATGTCGATCAAGGGTTGGAATTTCAGGTGAGAAATTTCAGAATGAGAAACCTAAACGCTTCACAATCGTTTATTAAACCCTTCTCAAAATTGTGTGAATTCTACCGAATTAGTACACTGGTAAAGAGTATTGGCTTGATTACGATGGTGATTACTGCGCCACGTGATTAATATAACTCTCATTGGTACAGACGTATGGTAAAACTCGTAACTGAGATAAAGACTGAAAAGTATCAAAACATTTATTGTGTGGGAAAGAATCGCGAGAAAATTGACACACGTTTACGATTTTATACGTAGATCGACCAACTCACAAAAGTAACCTAAATAAATACTATAAGAGCGTGAAGAATTTGTTTTGCATTGAAGAACCAGTGTAGTTCGACCGAGGAAGTACCATCGCCACACCTATTTCTAGCGTGAAGCATTTCTTGCGTTTCCATAGAAGGGTGTGGTTGCCGGCAAACTTTCACATGAGGTGACCGTCATAGTCTTCGTGAGTAGCAACGCAACTGTGATTGACTTCAGATGGAGCCCATTCTCTGTATGAAGTTGCTTACACATGTCCATGGGCGGCAGTGACCACTTACCATCAGGTGGACTGCATGCTCGTTTGCTACTTCAAATAGATTAAAAAAAAGTGAGACGATAAGAGGTTAACGACTGTTCAAAAACATCATCTAGTACCAGGCGATCATGATATGAGCGTGACGGAGTAACAGTGTAAACTAAGCGACAGTTCATCCCAATTTGTTTGATGTCTCGCCGTGACCGATCCATCACATGGTGCGTGGGCGATCACCATCTTTATAAAAATACCTGCCATTTAGTGATTCATCGCTATAAAATTATCAAGCAGCCGTTCCAAAATAATTTCGACATGTTTTCCAATTGTTGATTGCCCGTGGATGAGTTATGGATTTGAATTCAAACGTATAAAATGCTTGATTTTAGATTTACGGTTTCAGATTAGTAATTTGATGATAAAACATATTTATTAGCGGATTGCTATTCAGTTAAGAATATTACGGAGAACTCTGTTATTTTATATTTACTACTATGATGAGGCAGATTAACGTCATCTAAAATTTATTAATCTAGATGCAAACATGAAAAGCTACATATTCAATACAAATTATATCGATACAATAAAATAAAAAACTCAATAGTATTACTTGTAACTGACTGAATTTTATAAGTGTTTTAGGTATTAGATAATTATTTAAAACACTTTGGGCTCAAATGTATTCTAATTTTATAAAAATTTGTTGCCTATTGGGACAAATCTGTAGTTTCGAAATCTCTGTGAGAATTTATGTTTTTTATTTTATCAATAAAAAGAAGTAGTAAACAGTTCACCAATTCGTACTTGGCCAGCGCGGTGGACTATAGCCTATAACTGTCTCATTCTGAGAGAAGACCCGTGCTCAGCAGTGAGATAATAATGGGCTGACGAGTAAACAAATATAATGTATTCTAGATAATTATATGATAAGCAAAAATAAAATGAAATGTCTTTATTTTGTATAGGTCTACGAAGGCACTTACAAATTGTCAGTTTCAATTTTTTTCTGATCGTTCCGATCCAATGGTAGCATACCATCGGATCGGAACATCACCATAATTGAGAAGATGCAGCAAGAATCTCATTTTTTTTAATAAAAATATTTCCGATCTCCTTTTGCGCGTGCTTATTGTGCGCACGGAGGAATGTAAGATTTACAATAGTTAAGTAAGAATTAAAAGAAGATTTACCATAAAGTTTAAATTTAGAGAAGTTGACATTGATGTATGAAAATATGATAAATATAACAATCTAAATAAAACCAAAGTTCATCCACAACAACGACATGGTTTTTTTTTTGCCTACCAGTCCGATTGCAAATTTCTACTAGATGTGAACGAAATTAATATTGCTATTTAATTTACCTTATCGTTATATTTGACAGCGTACGATAGCTAAGTTTCCTTCAATTGACCAAATTTCCAAACAAAGTTGTAAAAAATGTGTGCGTGTACTAGCGTACACTCGTAAGAAGTGAAACTTCTTTATGACGTTATTTTTCAAAAAATAATTTACTTTAAGCAACTTTACAGAAATTGGTTAAATAAAGTTAAATTAGATAAAGTTTAATAAAAGGCTTTTATTAAACTTTATCTAATAATGTAATCTATAATAATCTATCTAATATCACGCGTGGTAGGGATAAGAAAAAGATGGCGCGTAACGTAACGTAACGTAACGTAAAATGTTACACTAAATTTAAAAACAACCCCGATAAAGAAGTTTCACTTCAATAAACAATTCGGAAATATCGTTACACAATCACGAACAAATTAAACAAAAAACTCAACGGCTTATAACGATTGATTGCGTGTAATTACAGTTGACTGTTTCTAATTGGTGTATTTTATTTATATTTGTAGTAATATCCCTTCCCTTTTCTTCAGATCGCAGGCGACATGTTTAAAAAAAGTATTCCTATGTCACTATGATAACAGAGTCTATCCCAGTAATATATTACAATCCGTCAAGCCGTTTTGGTTGTACCATCTGCCAACGAAACATTTATACACACATACACATAAATATACGCTCAAAAAAATTACTATCCTTCTGATGATGTAGCAATAAGAGTCTTTGTCATTAACAAATGCATACATAAGCTCCAAAAACCTGCCCCGCTTCTAACGACGTCACTCCCCAGTCGGACCCAATCAAACCCTGGATTGCCCCAATTCCTTACGTGGTTGCAATAACCGCGGTGCGCCGGAATGCTCACAATTTGCGCCGAGTTGCATTCTCTATTTTATATGTAGGTATCAGGTCTCCTGGGTAATCACATAATTGACAAATGTGTTGCAAAAATCATACATAAAATCAACTTAAAACACATTACATACACTATCTTGTATTTTACACAAACACGTACATAATAAACGGAATAGAACATTCAAGTCTTACTTTGAAAACACATAACGTCAAAAATGTCAGATGTGTTTGTCAAAATACCTACTATTGCTTTTAAATGCAGCTTAGCTAATTAAACCTCTTTAACAGGTGCGTTCAAAATAACTCGAAAATTATAACAATATATTTGAATTTGAGAAATATTTGTGCTACTTTGGACGTTATGAAGTTTAGTTTTTTTTATTTAAATTACGATTTTCGACCGTTGCGACGGATGACTAGTATATTACAATCCGTCAAGCCGTTTTGTTTGTACCACTTTCCAACGAGACATTCAAACATACATACACATAAACATACGCTCGAAAAAAATGACTATCCTTCTGATGATGTAGCAATAAGTGTGCTTGTCATAAACAAATGCATACATAATCTCTAAAAACTTCAATCTGTTTCTGACGCAGTCACTCCCCAGTCGGACCCAATCAAACCCTGGATTGCCCCAATTCCTCACATGGTTGCAATAACCGCGGTGCGCCGGAATGCTCACAATTTGCGCCCAGTTGCATTCCCTTACTATATTTTATACGTATCAGGTCTCCTGAGTAATCACATAATTAGTCTGCAAAATTATTATAAACGTGTTGCAAAAATCATACATAAAATCAACTCAAAACACATTACACACACTATCTTGCATTTGACACAAACACATACATAATAAACGGAATAGAACATTCAAGTCTTACTTTGAAAACACATAACGTCAAAAATGTCAGATGTGCTTGTCAAAATACCTACTATTGCTTCTTAATGCAGCTTAGCTAATTAAACCTCTTTAACGGGTGCGTTCAAAATAACTTGAAAATTATAACAATTTATTTGAATTTGAGAAATATTTGTGCTACTTTGGACGTTATGAAGTTTAGTTTTTTAATTTAAATTACGTTTTTCGAGCGTTGTGACGGATGACTAGTATATTACAATCCGTCAAACCGTTTTGTTTGTACCACCTGCCAACTAAACATTCATACATAAATACGCATAAACATACGCTCGAAAGCAATTACTATCCTTCTGATGCCGTAGCAATAAGAGTCCTTGTCATTAACAAATGCATACATAAGCTCCAAAAACTTCACCCTGCTTCTGACGCAGTCATTCCCCAGTCGGACCCAATCAAACCCTGGATTGCCCCAATTCTTCACGTGGTTGCAATAACCGCGGTGCGCCGGAATGCTCACAATTTGCGCCGAGTTGCATTCTCGCCGACAGCATTGTCACATGCGAACGTATTTAAGATTATGTACGGGAGTAACGCATGCGCCGGATTCCGAGAGTTATTTATAAACTACGATTACAGGCTGATACTTCGTTTGTAACAGTTTATCTGTTTGTTTCGAGATTCACTTTCATTGAGTTGGTATAGACTAATATCAGATGTGGCCGAAGAATGTTGCCTTTATTTACGTTCTAAACATAATTATTGGCAAGTATTGAGATAAAGTAGGTTAATCCATACTAATATTATAAATATGAAAGTTTGTTTGTTTGTTCCTCTTTCACGTCGCCACATAGCTATTATATGATATGATTTATATGCTGGGAGATAGTTAGGAGGGCGGAGAGTGACGTAGGCTACTTTTTACCACGCTCTCTCATTCCCATTAGAATATCGATGTTTTGTGAGTTGAAACATATTTAGTAGTTCTAGACACTGTTAATAGATGGCGTTAGTAAAATTCATTTGCAAGATCTGAATCACTCTATCAAATGCTAATGTTAATTCCCCTTGACCGTGCAGGCGAAGCCGCGGGTGAGAGCTAGTGTAATATAACCTTAGCCAGGTAGAACGAGTATCATTTGACCAGGGAATCCAGGCTTGAATTGCGATATCTTCATTACCATCAATGTGATACGGAACCACTTTCTATGTAAGGGACAAGTAAGTATTATTTATTGTCAATCTGTTAGGCCAATCCTTGATCCTGATGATACAAGGATACTGCTAGCCTAAATCAAAGAAATTCGTCCCTGTAGTTCCGGGATCAGTATAGGTCTACGGGTCTACGGTATCCGCTGTCTGTTGTAAGAGGCGACTTAAAAGGGCTTTTAGTTTAAATCCCACATAACCCTGAGTCGCTCCCATGGCGTGCGTCGGGCACCTTTTGAAGGTTTCCTCCACAAAGGCCAAACGATCATCATACAGATATCTAAATAATTAAGATAGATTTAGTTGTTCATCTTTGTGTGTTCATGGTTACAATGACATCGGAAAACTACCTTAGAGTTGGGCTGAGTTGAGATAAGTGAAAAAACCAGATTATTTAATTGGTAGTACTGTATATCAAAACAAATTTACTCTAGGGTACTTCAGTAACAATTTTACGTATCAGGCCTCTTGCGTAATCACAATTAGTCTGCAAAATTATCATAAATGTTTTGCAAAAATATAATAAGAGTGTACAACCCACGGGATTCCAATCGAGCAATTCCCCGATAATTCTGAAGGTCAGACATGAAATAATCGGTGTGTTACCCAGACATAAACATGTAATCCTGAAAGCAAACCAGAGCAAACAGACCCTTTCTTCAACCCAAACAGTGTCTGCGAATTGTAGACCCGCTAGACACAATGCTATTAAGACATTTTGACTTTGTTGAATGTTGATACGTATTTACAAAAGATGAAATTGTTTGGTTACATAGATAATGTGTTGTCATGAAGTTATGTAAGGGGGAGGAATGGGGGAATTGGAGGAGTTAGCGTGTCTGGATAGAAAAAAGCAATCAATACAGTAAGAAAAATGAACACATTTGTTCAAATACACTCCATAAACCATTATTGTGTTTTTCTTCTTCATAACCTAACATATTACAAAGCGTAGGTGGAGTAAAGAATCTGCTTTAAATAACAGATTCTAGTTACGAGTACACGCGTATGGCATGTCTGTTGATGGCCGCAGTAGAGTTGATGTTAACAGAAAGACGCTACTGCCTTTCTCTTACATTTTGTCACGTAGTCGTTTGGATACTTACGATATGTGGATATCGTAAATGTCTAAAGAGAGTAACCAGAGAGAGAGTAATGCTATTCACGATCGACAACACGGCGACACGTAAGTGATTACTGCCATCCATGGACATCTCTATGTAACCTCACAAAGAACAAGTATTCTATGTGAATCTATCACAGACGCGTTGCTACTCCTAACGGCTATGATGGTCGCATCATCTACATATTAATACGTGTAGATGCAAAAACTTGTGACCCGTTTTAACAAACTTGCCGCGGACGGAGGAGTATGAAAATACGCACGGTTATAGTTGATGTAGAGAAGGATTACGGAATGCTCATATTTTTTATCAAATAATGCATTTCACATACATAAAATTGACTAAAAACACATTACACACACTACCGTGCATTGATAAAATAAACGAAATAAAACATTCAATGTCTTACTATAAAAACACATAACATCAAAAATGTCAGATGTCTTTGTCAAAATACCCGCTATTGCTTTTAAATGCAGCTGAGTTAATTAAACCTCTATTTACCTTTAACGGGTATGTTCAAAAGAACTTGAAAATTGATACAATTTAATTGATTTTGGGAAATATTCGTGCTACTTTGTAATTATTAAGTTTAGTTTTTGATTTAAATTGCGGTCGAATTTCGACCGTCGCGACGGGTGACTAGTAGTAATGAGACGACAATCTAAATCACACTCAAATACTTCTCACCTTTTCCCTTCCATATTGACCACTGTCTGCAAAATTGTATACCTGCTAGACACAACGGAGACTCACATGTCTTCAAAAGATTTTCATTCCCAACCCAATCCGCATACCAACGGCAGATTGGCAGTTGTTATGCGAAGTTGCCAACACAAATCATATCGCGTACTGACTGAATTATTGTGTTCACGTTTCACTTCACTACGGCGCGTACTTCGAGCGAATTTAGAACCGAATCACGAGGAATAGGAACGATTTGACGCGCCCTCGTGAATTGAGTTTCGTATACCGTGTGTACAGTGGCATTCGTGGATTTGGTTTGAGAAATCGATTTATTTATCTTCTGTCTGCATGCGGGATAAACAAGAAATATGATTTCAATTCTAGTTTAGAATCTTTAGGGTTGGTACGTTTTATCGATCATATTTTTAGACTACTCAACCCTTTTAGATTGCTAGAAATACCGTCTAGTGATTTGGGATTTGGTATTTCAGTCTGAGTGTACTAAGTTCGCATTGCAGACATTCACATCCGATATATTTGAAGATATGTCGATATCAGATCTGTAAAGTCAACCAATCCGCTCGAAGCCAATTTAATATGTACTTACGAACGAGTACGTAGTTACTTTGAAACGAAACCTGTTTCCCAGCAGAAGTATTATTTAAAAACTATTCGCTTATTTTCAAAAGTTTATAAGCGTGTTTTATTCGAATTAATGTTAAAAATAGCTATCTAGACGTTTGATTATTCTCCATTAATATAAGTGATTATATTAAATTTTAAAAGTCTGACTAATATTATAAAAGAAAATGTTTGTGAGGATGAATTGATGTTACTCTTTTACGCAAAAACTACTTATATTCGCTCTATTTTTAGCATAAACTTTTGAGTAAATTTCAACCTGCTCTAATTGTCTTACGGAAATAAAATTTGGTTTGTATACGTAGTTTAAATGAGGATTTAATAACTTAATACTTTTTAACTAATCTGATGATGGAGCCAAAATATGGATGATGGAATTCTTCATTGACTACTCTTAAACCGTTCTCTTATACAATTCGATTTGATGAGTCCGACATATTATTGCATAATAGAAGCGCCTTGTTTTAGCTTTCTCGACTAAATATTTATTTATGTTCTTTATGTAAGTAGGCACATATATAAACGCAAACCTTGACAGTAATTCCGCTAATATTTTTAATACGTATAGTACAATTATTTATATACTAGCTGAACACCGCAGCTTCACCCGCACTAAAAAAGTCGATGTATCGATTGTCCCGTGGGAATAAGATATTTTCCTGCGGTAAAAAATAACCTATATGTTAATCCAAAGTATCAGCTAACTACCTACAAAATTTAATGAAAATCGCTCCAGCCGTTTAGACGTGAAGAAGTAACAAACATACACACTCACAAACTTTCGCCTTTATAATATTAGTACGATATGAACATTTCAAATAGCTAAGCAGTAGTTTATCGAAGATTTAATGTTTACATATGATTACTTAGCGGATTAGTTTCATTGTTAATAGTATGTAGTATAGACTGTAATGTTTTAATGTGCTCAATTTTTTTAAAGAAAATAATAAACAGGGCGTGTTTATTTTGATAATTTGTAACAAGTGTTAATGGAATCTACGCTAAAGCTCTAAAACGAATTTCAAACGAGCAATCGGACACTTTAATGTTAAATTCTCTATTTATAATCAAATAAGTACCAACGTAGACCCGCAGTCTCTTAATAATCACAAAATCGTTTCGCTTTGATTTCAACACGAATCAATTTCTCATAATTACAAAACGGTAGAAAACACTATTCTTTAATGTCGGTGCCAAATCCATGTGTGTTTGAATAATAAATTGCTATTGAATCCTAACATATTTCGGTGCAGGAACATAAGCCCCGTTTGCCAACACTCGGCCGGTAAAATTATAAACCACCTACTAAGATTCTTAATCAAAAATAATCTTAATAAACTCATCAAAAAGAGCATCATGTGATCGGTAGCTAGCGACATTTTCATTTGAGCGTTGCCAACTTTAGAATATGTACAGGTTGTTTTTGATTTAAAGTTATGTTAAATATTGCACATTAAGAATGATAGGAAACGAAATCAAGATATCAATATGAAATAGAAATAAAAAAGACAAACATTTTACATTTTACAAACATTTTACAAGTTACATCTTTTTAATAACCCCCTTGGTTTAAGAAATTCAATGCAAATATCGCTTTAGGACAAGTTAGTGCTGTTTTAAATTAAAATACAATGTTATCGGTACAATAATTAATAGAAAATCACTTCATAATATTTTTTCATACTAAAAACTTGTAAACGATTATATAACAGCTAAGCTGTAGATAAGTACAATAAAGGTAATGTATAAAAAAAAATCAAGTAATTAAATGTACTGATTGCAATCAAATTAAAGTTTAAGTTAATTACAGCTTTTGTTTGTTGTAGACAACTCGTGTATCGAGAATAAACTAATAATGATAGCAGACTTATATTTAGCCAAGCCAAGTAAATAAAAATTTAATGACCACATGTTTTCTCAAGAAATAGAATGTTTAAACTATTTTATCATAATTTCTGGTCTTATATATATAGGTGGTATAATATTTTCAAAATATTTACAACGTTTATCTTAATAATACACCATGTATAACGCCCTATTGTCACTTGGGCGGTGCCTGAGTGACGTCAGAGCACGTCACCTTTGCGTAACGGAGCGTCCGTCTACGTATTTATTTAAAGCGGCCATCTTGTAAATAGCACATGTGTTGCATGTGTCAATATATTTATAGAAACACACGAGTAGGTCACCTGTGAGGTACGTTTTTAAATCATTTGTTCGCAGAAATGGCCGTTAAAGTGCCATTACGGAAATAGAACATCCTGTAGTGAGTGCGAGCGAGATGGGTAGTCGTTTGTAAGTACGTCTGTTGTAATTAATGATAATATGCAGGAATGTAGCGATTAGATAGTATACCGCAGTACATTTGTATAGTTCAAATATAAATAGAGTAAAGCTGTTATACTTTACGTATAAATACAAATAAAAACGCACGTAGGTACACTTTTTAATTTGGGTTGAAATAGCAAACAAACATACAGTTCATCTGATTATAAGTGGTCACTGTCGCCCATGAACATCTGTAAGGAAGTCTATACAGAACAAGCGTTCTATCTAAAGATAATTACAGTTATGTTGCTACTCCCGAAAACTAAAATGGTCGGCTTCTAACAAATGCGAGCTGAAAAACACACTTTCACCGAAAAAAGGGTGTGTTTACTTATTTCGCGTTAGAAGTTATACTTTGGCGTAACGAGATAAAAATATTATTAAAAAATGTCCTTTCGCCCTATTCTACGTTTGTAGAAAAAACGGAAAAAAAACTTCATACCGTAACTTTTGTGTGACGAATCTTAAAACTTCAATCTTATAATTTTTTCATAATGTGCCTAAAGAAGTATAATTAAAAAAAAAAATTAAACAAAAAATACAACCGACTTCCATGCCACATAAAAGTAAAAAATAATTTAATTACATGTTGGTTTAGAGCAAACACAGTACGTACATAGTCCCGAAGTCGGCGCTCACCATATTTCGATGGATCACGACGAAACTACATGTATCTTATATGAGCGCCGACTTCGCAACTATGTACTAAGTACTGTGTTTGGGAAGTCGGTTAAAAAATCTGCTTCATCCTAGGAATAGATGTGGTGGTTATGCTGCCCCGTAGAACGTTGAACTTTCTACCACCTCGTAAACATATATTTTAAAGTTCGAAGAGTTACTTAACACACAAAAAGTTTTATATTTTATTATCATAAACACAAACATCTACAAAGCAAATATTCCCGAAAGTAATGCGATAAAAATAACGAAGTTAAATTAAACTTTAAAATATTCATTTGCTTCGCACGAAGATTGTTTTCTGTTTATTTATACTCACTCGAATGTAAACAAATAATTTTGTTATAATAATAACAAAAGGTAAATAAATAAAGCAAAGAGCAGTGATAGCCTATTGGTTGAAACTTGCTCTCTCAATCAGGAGGTCCAAGGTTCAAACAAAGGCACGCACCACTGCTTTATGTGCGTATTAGAAATTAAATATCACTGCTTTTCGGCGAAGGAAAACATCGCGAGGAAACCTACACATCTGACAGTTCTTTAAAAAAAATCTCGGAGGTATGTGACGTCTATCATTCTGCGAGGAGACCCGTTCCCAGCAGTGGGACAATAATGGGCTGTACCTCCAAATAAATAATATACCACTTTATAATATTTTTAGCGTGAAACGATTCTTGCGTTTCGGTGGAAGGACGTGGTTGACGGCTCAATTTTATATGAAAGACCATCTTAGTCCCTAGAAGTAACAATGCATCTGTAATTGATTTCAGATGGTACGCGTGTTCTACACATGTATATGAAGTTGCTTACAGATGTTCATAGGCGGCAGTGGCCACTTACCATAAAATACACTGCATGCTCGTTTGCTATTTCAATCTGAAAAAAAGCTTCAAATATTTTATCTAGTATATCAACATTTTGGCTTGAACTCCCAGTGCCAACAGCTACGCACATCTAGTTATGAATAAAAATATTTTACTTAGAACCGCTTGATAACATTTTCAAGAAAAATTTGAAAACTGATACACTTTTTATGATATTCCGCAAAAAAATCCACCTTTAGTCTAGCAACGATTCTGAGAAAGCGTAGGAAAACAAGTCGACAACAAAGTTGATCGCAAATTTCTGCAAATCGATTAACATGCTAATATTTGCTTCCTAAATATAATACAAGATAAATTTATAAGATGTTATGTGTAGGTGATTGAAATAAAACTTACTAAACAAATAATTTTCTTATCGGCGTATCAATGAAATTGGCTATTATTATCGACTAGCGTAACCCTGCAGCTTCGCCCGCGTAAAAAAAATCGATGTATCGATTGTCCCATGGAAATAAGATATTTTCCCACGTAAAAAGTAGCCTATATGTTAATCCAGAGTGTTAGCTAACTTACTACCAAATTTTATGACAATCGCTCCAGCCGTTTAGACGTGAAGAAGTTACAAACATACATATTCACAAACTGTCGTCTTTATAATATTGTAGTATAGAGATAATTATGTATGTACATATGTGTAATCATCGAATCCTGTTAGTATTTAAGCAGTACTGTTTAATATTATCATCATAATATATTTGGACGTGAATCCAATAACATCTTTTATTTCGCCTCGATCTCCCATCCTTACAATATTAGTATGATTATATATATATAGTTTTTAAGCAAATTAATATAAACGACTAGCTGTGCCCGCGACTTCGTCCGCGTGGAATAGTTATTTTGGGCATAATTTATTTTTGAAAACAACCTCCTCAGCTTTATAAATTATAGCTGTTACCCACGACTTTGTCCGTTTCATTTTCTATTATTCTTTCATACATATATTTTTGGTATCTTGTACCGTTTTCGCAGCGCACGCAACGGAAGCCCTCAAGGATGAATAATTTTCCCCGTTTTTTTTTGACATTTTCCATTATTTCTTCGCTCCTAATAGTTGCAGCGTGATGTTATATAGCCTAAAGCCTTCCTCGATAAATGGTCTATTCAATACAAAAATAATTCTTAAATTCGAACCAGTAGTTCCTGAGATTAGCGCGTTCAAACAAACAAACTCTTCAGCTTTATATGTTAGTATAGATATAGTTGAATATGATTTTACACTAAACTTGCTGCGAAATCGATATTTTATTATGTAACGGGTACTCACGACATGCGGTTTTGAATTATTTTTGCTGATATTTTGACTCAGTTACAAGGATCGTGGTCGTGGCGAAACTTCATAAGAAGTTTGTGGTGACCACGATCCATGATCGGACTGGATCGTCGTCTACTCATTATTGTCCTAATGCTGCGTTCGGGTAGGTCATAATCCACTTCGCTAGCCAAGTACAAATTGGTAGATTCTACACATCTTTGAGATTTTTTTATAAGAATTCTCAGGTTTCCTCTCGATGTTTTCTTTTACCGGAAAGCAGTGATAATTATTTTGTAATTTACATATAACTTTAGGAACATCAGTGGTGCATGCCTAGGAATTAATCCTCGGACATTTCACTGGACACATTTCATATATTACTGGGTGTAACCATGTAACTCCGAGTACTGAGGAAGTTAGCCATGGTGTTATTGGGTAGTTATGACAATGATGGGCCATGATGGACCATGATGGACCAAAACTTTTTACAAATAATCTACAGTACCTTGATTAAAAAAGCAATATCTGTGCACGTTTCAGACAACACATACATATATAACATAAATAAGTATAACGTAAATTTCTAAACAATTTCCCGACTTTAGAAAAACTGCACTTATAAACACATAAATAAACTCCTCATGAGTAACGTTCTACGTTGATAATACCGATGACACGAGACAGCAAAACTATTAAATAATAAAGTGCGAGTGGGACTCGCGAACGAAAGGTTCCTTACCATTATCTATAAAAATAGCATGAAATGAAATGAAATGTCTTTATTTTGTATAGGCCTACGGGGGCACTTACAAATTGTCAGTTACATTTTTTTTCTTACACTACCACCGGATCGGAATACGACCTCAACTGAGAAGATCCGGCAAGAAACTCAGCGGGTTTCTCTTTTTCTTATTTATATCCATTTTCTTTATATAATTACATTCTCTTTTTAGTATTTGTTGTTAACACTATCACAGTTCATGAGATACAGCCTAGTGACACAGACGGACAGCGAAGTCGTTAATAGGGTTTGCGTTTTTACCCTTTTGGCGCGGAATCCTAAAAATCGTAAATTCCACATAAACGCCCGATGGACCGATAAAATTGAGGTGTGTTGGCAGACGACCAAGTTTCGAAAGCTGGCGACAATGCTGATGAGTTTTCCGGGAATACCTAACTAGTGTGTGATAGATGGTAAAAATAAGGAAGTTATAAGCCTAATGCTTGTGTTGGCTTCAACTCTTTTTTGTCTTTTGGACACAGGTCTCATTATAACTGAGGGAAGCTTACTCTACTATGCGTCAATGGTTTATGGAAGAAGTTGGTAGAATCAGTGTCAATCTACCGGTGAGGTATCGTCACAAATATTTCTAGCGTGAGCAGTTCTTGCGTATCGAGTCTTAGTCCTCGGGAGTAGCAACGTATCGGTCATTGACTTCAAAGAGAAACCATGTTCTATATGTTCCTTACAGATGTCTATTGGCGGTGATGACCATTTAATCAGGTGGACTTTCGTGTAGTCCAACTGATGTTAAATGGTCATCGTTTGCTACTTCAATCTTATAAAAAAGAGTTCAAGTTAGTGGCTAACCAATGCTATATTTTTTTAAATTGAAGTAGCATAAGCATGTGTGGACTACATGCTGCTAATGGTAAGAGATAACCACACTCTTCCACCGAATCGCAAGAATTGCTTTACGCTAGTAATAGGTATGGCAGTCGTACCTCCCTATTCGAATCTAACCACCTCTAAGGCTTTGTTAATAGGAGTTGAAAAAACTTTGGTCTAGCACAGATCGGGTGATTGTTATACCCCTTTCGTCTCCCTAGCCTCGCAAGTTCAATCTGGAATATCGGTCCTTATAACCCTGATGGAGATTTATAAAAAATGTAACATTAGTGTAATTAATTTTTAACATGTATCTTAAATTCGAATTTTCCTAGATACGACAAGTTCACTTTCTGGCGTCAATAATCATAGTTACAAAACAAAAAAAAATTATTGTACACCAATATGTCAGCATTTGTTTTAATCGACATCAATATCTTCAGAGATGGTGTGGGCGACTATGGGTCTCGGGCAGAATAACAAATCTTGGGGTTAATTCGCTTGATATTATTATCACAAAGTCTTCTCCCACAGATACATTAAAATCGTAATTAATTTTATTAAGAACGAAACATTTTATTAAGAACGAAACGGAGGGACAGTTCCGTGTTCCCGCCGTTTTCCCAATGACGTAAACTATGATTGTCTATGCCACCCTCGGCTGACTACACAATTCTGCCAAGACGCGACGAAAAGTTAGCACGGATCAGCGCGCCTGCCGCTTCTATTCCAAATAACCGGATCCGACACATAGATTCAACAAAAAACACATATATGGTTTTAGACTAGTATTATCGCGGAATTGATACATTATAATACTTAACGGGTACTCACGATATGGCCACGTGGTCACGGCCAAACTGCCAAAGTTTCTAGATCACGATCTAGGCAACTGAGTCGAAATATCGGCAAAAAGATTTCTATAAGAATTCATAAACCGCATATCGCGAGTACCCGTTAAGTATTATAATGTAAAAAACACATAATGTAATATAAAACAAGCAGTTACGTAGCCCAATAACAATTGCCCTCACCTTCAGGTATCTTGATAGCGGTGCCGAGGTTGAGCTGCTGCAGCCTCGCGAGCGCGGCCTGCTGCAGCGCGCGGCGCTCCACCTCGCTGAGGGACAGCAGCGAGCAGTCCGCCAGCCGCACGCACCGCCCGCTGCCGTCTGCCCAGCAACAGCTGCCCTGCACAACGCGACACGTCATCATACCGGAACAAACGGTCTTAGCTCAGATACTTTAAGAAGTGATAGGAGTACTGATGATATCAAAACAAACAAATGCATTTAAAGATGCTCTCAGAATAGTCAGTGCCGGATTAAGCTAGCGCGGGGCCTGTAGCAAATTCTGACAGGAGGCCCATAGTTTGCCTTAAGTAAGGGTATTAAATAAAACAAAATTGTTACTAAGTAGTAAACTTTTCTGGATTAGATCTGGGAAAATTTAGAGATGACACTATCTATATCTTCTTTCAGTCTAGGATTTTTAGGATACCAAAGATAGTAAACTACTTATAAACAGCAGGTTGGACCGCGGAGCCTCTCTAGTCGCGTGACCCGTAGCATTTGCTACTCTTGCTACATGGCTGATCCGGTACTGAGAATAGTGTGTGCTGGGATTTGGGTTCTCTTTTGTTTGGAAAATGATTCATGAAGTTTTTGAAGGTAAGACTTAGTTATATAAGATTTTTACTGCCTATCGCATGCTTCGTTTTACGGCAGATATAGAGAAACGTCGGGATCTGTACCACATAGATCGCAGCAATGCTTCCATTGAGTTGCCCTTCAGGTTCTACCCAGAACAAGTATTTGAGGGATAGTAATATGGAGATAGTATAACCGATGGTATATGTAGATATATACTTGTGTATCATATATATATCCAAAATTTGAGTTTTGCGTGGGTTTAATGACTGCTATACACTTCGTAACGTCGTGCTCTCTTGATAACGCATCAAACACCGTGAGTTTTATCACACTTCTACCCTCAATAGCGTTTTTTTACATAATTGAAATAGCAAACGGGAATGCAGTCCACCTACTGATAAGTGGTCGGGTTACATGAACTTGATGAAGTCAATTACAGATGCTTTGCTGCTCCCAAGCACTACGGTCGCTTCTTATGAAAGTGAGCTGTAGCTAGAGTCATAAATTTACCTGTCATTTTTTTTTTGATGCGCCCCCTAAACCTATGTGGCTTCTGATTAATACAGATTTTAACCATGTGTGACTTAGTACCTATGTAAAGACTACTATCACTACAAAGTATAACATAAAGTCGCTTCTCACTGTCTATCCCTATGTATTCTAGATCTTTAAAACTACGTCATGGATTTTAATGAATTCTTTTTAATAGGTACAGTGATTCAAGAGGAAGCTTTTTATGTATAATACATGCATAATATAGTGGAGGAACAATGATAATTTTAGATTTTTGACTTCTAGGTGGAACGAATTTCGCCGGGTCAACTTGTTATGATTAGATGTTAACGTTAATACGTGCGAATGATTGTGAGCATGTTTGTATGTTAGTTACTCTTTCACGCAAAAACCACGGGAATTCGCTGAAATTTGTACACATTCACAGTTTATGACCTAGATTAACAAATAGAATACTCATTACCGTAGTAGACGTGTATCTGGATCGCTTATTATTAAATTAGACCTTCTTAGTTGATGTCTCTCTACAAAACAAATCGAACGAATTGTCCATATTTCATGATTATTAGGATTACTGCCTATTAAACCAGTAAGCTGGACTCGTATGAACTAGTAAGTGTGGTTATGGTGTCACTGGCTTCGGACCAGAAAGGATTCGATAGAAGGGTGTGGTTGCCGGCACACTTTCACATAAGGCGACCATCATAGTCCTCGGGAGTAGCAATGCATCTGTGTTTGACTTCAGATAGAACCCATGTTCTGTATGAAGTTGATTACAGATGTCCATGAGCGGCAGTGACCACTTACCATCAGGTGGGCTGCATGCTCGTTTGCTACTTCAGTCAAATAAAAAAAAAATAGCAGAAACGCAACTCAAAATCACAATTTACCAATACATATTTTGTCGCAGCCGTGTGAAAAACTGAGCAATATTTTTTTTTTTCAAATTACGTTAAATTAAATAAACTTTCACACGTTTTTCATATTTAACTACTACTTTCACACATGGTTTGAAAACATAAACTATAAAACGTCTACACTAATTTATGTAAATAACTAGCTGCATCCCGCACACGTTGCTACGCCATCACGAAAATACACCAGAAACCTTCACGAGCTCATGAATAAGAACTTTGCTAAAGATCATCATATGATCAACTGAATAGTTTACGATTCTATAGAGGACATACAGGCAAATATTCATTTTTATAAAGAAGAAGAAAGAAGATAAATGCGCAACGATGCAAGTAGTGTTGTGAGTCATGATATGGGACCTAAAAAGAAAAACGAACTAGACGTAGCGTAGATGATAGGTTAATGTACCACTTGTTAATGGTTTCCGTGGTCCGCAACTTGACCATGATCACGGTATATGTAACTCAAGCAAAACATCAACTAAAAAAATGTAAGCCAATTAAATATTAATATGTACTACATTACGGTCGAAATTCGACCGTAATTTAAATTGAAAAACTAAACTTCATTATGTCCAAAGTAACACAAATATTTCTCAAATTCAAATAATTTTCAAATTATTTTGAATGCACCCATTAAAGGTAAAAAGAGATTTAATTAGCCAAGCTGGATTTAAAAGCAATAGCGGGTATTTTGACAGAGACATCTGATATTTTTGACGTTATGTGTTTTCATAGTGAGAATGAATGTTCTATTTCGTTTATTATGTATTTGTTTGTGTCAATTGGAAGGGAGTGTGTGTAATGTGTTTTCAGTTGATTTTATGTATGTTTATGCATTATTTGAAATATATATTAGCATTGCGTAATCCTCCTCTACATCAACTGTAACCGTGCGTAATTTCATACTCCTCCGCCTGCGGCAAGTATCTTAAAAACGGAATACAAGTTTTTGCTTCACGTATTAATATATAGAAGATAAATAGCGATAAGATTCTAATAACTCTCTAAACAAAATTAGATATAGACTATCAAAGCTATATAATACATATTTATAACTTGTCTCTACACGTGACATAAATTCCTCCTAACGACAGCCATGTAAACACGAAAACAAACAAACAACGTATGTAAACAAAGCGAGCGCGAACTCGACTCTAAACATGCTCGCTAAATTCATATTAAATGTTCGCTATTTTTATAATTAACGGCCTTAAGCAACTAAACAAAAGACACAGAACGAAATTTATAGAATTACTAGTTGACCAGGCGAACTTCGTTCCACCTATAAGTAAACAATCTAAAATTATCAGTGTTGCTCCACTATGTTATGCATGTACTCTACTTTAAGCTTCCTTTTGAATCACTTTTCCTATTAAAAAAAACTGCATTAATCCGTAGCGTTGTTTTAAAGATCTAAGCATACATAGGGACAGACAGCGGCTTTGTTTTATACTCTGTGAAGGTAGCCGGTTTCCTATTTTCATTTAAAAAGGCAGGTACTAGATTTTGTTAGAGCTCCTCTCGCTTGACATGACCTATCATCGCCTTACTGCGATAATAGATCATATATGATACATTTTATTAAAATCTACATTTAATTAAATATCGGCAAAAAGAATTCTTAAAGAATTCTAAAAACGGATACCGTTAATTAATAAAAAAAAATAGGTCATGTCAGACAAACACATTCATTCTCACAAAATTTCGCGTTTATAATACTAATCACAAATAAGATGATTAAATTTTGTTGTAATAGTACGTGTGACACAAAATTGACTAAGCTGAAATATAGTTTCCATAGATTTTTTACAAGAGTGAAGTAACATAAAAGCATGGAATTCTGATACTAATTGGTCACTGCCGCCCACGATACGTCCATCAAATACGTCAAATTCACTCCATATTATAGTGACGATATATACCAGTTAATAATAAATTAAAATTGATAATAGGAAAACAAATATTGTGATCGCATGTGGGCGAAGTCAAGAGCGAAAATGCTCTTGTACAAAAATCACGAAAGGTCTTAAAGCGCTTATAGACGTCCGATACTTTTTACCGGATGACATGAAAATGAAAATACCGGTTAAGTATATTTTACCGCTAATAGGGATAGTAAGCCTTAATAATGTTTACGTACTTATTTATTGTTGTAATCGTGCAGTTTGTCGACGTTATGTCTACTGTGTGTTGCAATATTTGAAAATAAAGTTTCTTTCTTTCTCATCTGGTAATTATTTATCCGACATCGGTTAAACTCTGATGGAAGGATCGAGTATAAAAAGTCAATAAAATTGTGCCATTGACTGCTATGTGAATGCTCTGACATTTATATGTCATATGAACATTGAATCTGTGTTAGTGATAATAAATATAATATGTGTTTATACCTAGATATCAGCTACGAATTATGAAGACAGTTTTAATAGATAGCGATTCTTTATTTTCAAACTCTTCAAGCGGTGAAGATAAGCGTGTATGTGTGCTAATGATTTAATGATGATTTAATAAACCCAATTTATTCGTTTCTGTAAAAATGATTACCAAACCTAGCCTTTGAGGTCCACTGGACATTAGTTATTAATCTTGACATATACATGAATGACCGTAGTAATTGTTGATATTACATAGAAAAACGTTATTAGCCATCTCCTGATTTACCCATCGAGATTTTTTGTTTAGTCTCCTCCTGCCACAGCTGCGGGCGAGAGTGATATTATTCAAGATCGAAATCAAACAACACAAAGAAACAACGCAAATGGTACTTTTATTTGACATTTCTAAAATCAAACACAAAAACTTATTGCCGGTTCGTTATCCGGTAAAAAACCGGCTGTCTACAAACGCTCTAACACTCCTAACACCGTAGGCGTGCTTTCAGACAAAACAAGTATATTATAATAGTGAGTCACGCCGGAGTCTCAACTATATTTACGTGTAGCGTGACAAACCGACACGCTATTGTCCGGACAAGTTTTATATATATCACGTGTTTGCTTTATTATGTAATTTATCAAGAGTATATTTATTTTCGGCTTGGCGTTGTCGGACATTTTTTCGCGGAGTTTTTCTACGTTGCACGGCGAAGGAATTTGGATATAAATGAAGATTGTTTAAATTTTTGTAATTATCATCGTTATGTAGATTGCAAGTGATTATTTTAAGAAAAGATTTGATCGTTATTTAATTTTTCGATCTTTTTTTATTTTTAATTGAATGCTATATTTTAATAAATTTAGAATATTTTAATTTTTGTCCGATTCTGTTGAATGTCATAAATAATAACATTTTTTGTCATTTAATTGAATTCAATTTTGTGTTAATTTAATTTTTACGTAATTTGGTGTCTTATGTTCATGCTGTCGTTGCCTATAATTATTCTAGCACTTACCTTGGACCTTGAACTTTTTGTTATGTTTACTTTAAAATGTAATAGTGTATAGAATGTTGGCGACCTTTTAATAAAAGTCACATGGGCAAGAGTAAAATGGGTAAACGCTAGATCAAGTTAATCATGTTTCATGATACAAAAAATTAAACTGCAGAGTTTGTTTGCGAATTTTTAGGACTACTTAATTTATTAACATATTTTTCTTCTTCTCTTCTCGTCAACCCATTATTGTCCCACTGCTGGGCACGGGTCTTCTCTCAGAATGAGAGTTTTAGGCCATAGTCCACCGCGCTGGCCAAGTGCGAATTGGTGGACATTAACATATTTTTACTGTGATTTAAATGTGAAACTTTCCGAGGCTTTTAGACAGTATTTGTCATCAATTTTTTGTACCCGTACTTATCAATAACATTATTAATTAGCAGCATATCTAATTAACATTATTTTATTATGCCTATTTTCAACTAAAAAAACTTTTTAACAGAAAATATCTACCGACTTCCACGTCACAAAAAAGCAAAAAATAATTTAAATTAATTTTGGTTTAGAACATACTCAATACTTAGTACATAGTAAGTATATACTAGATAGGTGCATTAACATATAAAAAGTTAATTTAAGTAGGTGTGTTAATGTCAAATTTATATAGTGGTTAACTAATATACATATATTTAAAGCAAAATATTCAACTGACATTGATCCACCCGAAGCATATGCCTTAGTATAGGTATGTAGTTTTGTTTACAAAAAAAATGTATTTACAAGACAGCAAAACATTAATGATGCGTGTCGGTGATTTGAACAACACAGGAGAAAATCCTAGTGTGGGTAGAAAGCGTTATAAGCGTTGTTTTTTCTTCATGGGCATCGTTTTTAGAAGTCCGTTAATCAGGTGGCTTAATTACCACTTCTGCGATAAAGAAACTCTGAATTTACTAGATCACATTATTGGCTTGATTTTCGAACGTGGGTGAAACCGCAGGGCACTGCTATTCTACTCATAAAAACGCTGCTATGTTTTGTTCTAAGGGATGGATGGGCTGGAGGCATGCTTAAACGAAGCTTTTTTACTAATTACAAAATATGAAATCATGTCTCATATTCTTAAAAAATATACGCAAATCATTTGCAATGTTAAAAAAACTTAGCACCCGTCACATCAGTCGAAATTCGACCGTAATTTAAATTAAAAACCTAAACTTCATATTGTCCAAAGAAGTACGAATATTTCACAAATTCAAATAAAATGAAATAATTTTCAAGTAATTTTGAACGCACCCGTTAAATATAAAAAGAGGTTTAATTAGCAATAGCGGGTATTTTGACAAAGACACTGACATTTCTGACGTGTTTTCCTAGTAAGACATTGAATGTTCTATTCCGTTTATTATTTATGTGTTAGTGACAAATGCACGGTAGTGAGTGTAATTTGTTTTCAGTTGATTTTATGTATGTTTTAAGCATTATTTGAAAAAAATATTAACATTCTGCACTCCTTCTCTACGTCCACTATAACCGTGCAAAATTTCTTACTTATCCGTCCGCGGCATATTACTTAAAAAAGCTTCACAAGTTTTTGCTTCACGTATTAAATATAGGAGATTCTACTTTCCTTTATAGGGAATAGTGCTACGTAGTCAACCCATTATTGTCCCACTGCTGGGCACGGGTCTCCTCTCGGAATGAGAGAGTTTAGGCCATAGTCCACCGCGCTGGCCAAGTGCGAATTGGTGGACAATAGTGCTACGCGCTACGCTAACTACTACAGCCTTGTCTACAATATGCTACGACGGCTACGCGCGTAGATACGAGCCAAGTTGAGAATAATAACGGTTCTGTACACATGTATATTAGATCAGTGTCGTCGCAGAAGAATGTATTTTTCAGCGAATAATATGTAATTTATGAACAATAAAGCATTTTTTATTTAATGGTTTTTCGTTACGCATTTCAAAACATCTACAAGTATCAATTTTAAACTGTTTTCTGTATTTCATACTAAGTATCATAATAATTATCGTCATGCTGGGATTAAAATGTGAAGCCGTGAAATTAACTACTTATATTATTTGTAAACTGCGTAGATATTACAATTCGATTGACTCATGACTACAAGACAACAACGTCTTAAAATAACAATATCAATAACATTTCGTATAATATCAATATCAATAAATCGCTGTGATCTGTGTCCTTAGTACAATTTTCTTTTCTAAAACCGATCATTGCGGGGTAGTATAGGTATATATCTGGCGCGTTTACTTTTATTCGACTGCGTCAGAATAAGAGTGATGAGTTTCGAGCGTATGTATGTTTGTATGTCCATTGAATTGGCATGCTGACATATTATTTGAAACAACTCAGTTGGGATAGAGAGAAATGAAATGAAATGAAATGTCTTTATTTTGTATAGGCCTACGGGGGCACTTACAAATTGTCAGTTACATTTTTTTTCTTACACTACCACCGGATCGGAAAAAGGTAGATAAGAGACATATTTCATCGACATAACAATATGTTGATATCTACAGAGGCCCCGCGACTAGGTAGACTAATGAAATGGAGAAGATGGCGGTAACCGCTGGATTCAGATGCCATAGGACCGGGTGAAGTGGCACAGATTAGGGGAAGACTATGTCCAGCAGTGGAAGTCAGAGGAAGAGAGTGGGTTTCAAAGGATGGATCGATAATATCCATTTAATCCAATGAAAACTAGTACATAGACTATTAGAAATATATACAGTAGATTTTACTACCGTTTTGATGCAAAATCCAAAAAACCCGCTTTTTTGGTTTTTAAAACAATTTATTTAGTGTACTGCCTCACTAAATAAATTGTTTTAAACCAAAAAAGTGGGTTTTTTAATACTTTAAAAATGCTTGTTTTGTGTTACGTGATTTTTTACCCCGACTTACGCGAATTCAACTTACGCCATTTTCAAATTTAATCTTACACATTCTCATCCACAATGTACTTGGTGTTACGTATTTCTTTTAACCCGACTTGCACGAATCCGACTAACGCGGTTGTCGTCCAGTCCCATCGTAATTTCGGGGTATTACTGTATCCAGCATTCTCCGTTATTATTTCATTTATCCAATAACGACTTTAAGGTCCTGCTGGATGGGATTAACCTATTGGAGGCTATTTTAATCGTGGCACGTATGTTGGTGATCGCAGTACATATTGATTTTATATTACTTATATCATTGATTAATCAATCAATCGTCAACACATTACTGTCTCACGGGTCTTATCTCTGAATAAGAGATAGTTTTTAGAACATTCTCCACTGCGCTGGCTCAGTGCGACATGACTTGATAAACCTTTGAGAACATTTTTTCTAAATAGCTCTGAGGTATGTCTCTTTCACCTTAAAGCAGTGATAAACAATGTATAATACGCTTAAAATTTTGAAAAATCTGTGGTGCCTGGGATTCGACCTTGGAACCTCCCGATCGAGAAGATAAGTTTCAATCATTAGGCTATCACTGCTCTATGTTATTGACTGTTTTAAATTACAAAGGGAGATTCTATTGTCAATCGTCTGGATTATAATCCCCCGTTGTCGCCAACGGCATCGACAGGAAGAGAAGGATTTTTAATTATGTGTTTTTGGTAATTCGTTAGCATGTAATGATCAAATCTCAAAACTGAATTTTAAGCCAACAAACTTCTATTGATTCAGTAGATGTTTATAAGGTTTGGATGAATATGCTTTATTATTGGGTTGTTCGAAAAGTAATTTCGTTTTACCTCACAGAGAATTAAATTGTATTTTTTGATCCTAACTTCACACATAAGCCGCATGATAATTATATGTTTTGATAGATGATAAAGCGAGGCTTGTGTGTGAAAAGATTCAAATGATTTTACGCAATTGATTTTTGTAGATGCCCTTTTAAATATGGAAATCAATATGCAGCATTTTCGTCATATTTTACTCTTTTACTATAAACGGTAGAAATGCTGTTTGCGCCAGAAAGAAATTAACAGATGTATATCGAGAAGATGTATCGATAATACGCCAGGACCAGAACTGGTTCGCAAAATTTCGATCCGGCAATTTTGATGTCGAAAATGCACCACGTTCGAGAAGGCCGGTTGAAGCTGATAAAGACACGAGAAAGGCATTAGTTGATGCAAACCGGCAAATAACAACACGTGAGATCGGTAAGAGGTTAAGTTTATCGACCGATCGAGAATAGTTTATGAAATGAAATGAAATGAAATGTCTTTATTTTGTATAGGCCTACGGGGGCACTTACAAATTGTCAGTTACATTTTTTTTCTTACACTACCACCGGATCGGAATACGACCTCAACTGAGAAGATCCGGCAAGAAACTCAGCGGGTTTGTCTTTTTTCTTATTTATATCCATTTTTTTATTTTTTTATATAGTTACAATCATGTTTTTTTTACATGGTAATGAAAGTTAGCTCCAATATATTGCCTTACAGTTCAGTAAAAGAGACATTATGACTGCATGAATATGACCACCTGAAGGGGCCTGGGTTTAACGTCGAAGTTCGATATGGGCTCCTCATGTCCTCATGGACAGAAACTTGTGTCGTCGAGTTGACGTCTGTAATTCGCTCCTAAAGCGTCACGAAAATGATCCATTTTTATACGAAAAACGTCTTTCATTTTCACCTTAAAAACGAAATGACTTTCCGAACAAACCCTATAGCTATGTGACGTCCCTCTTAATTGATCAATGACTAAATCAACGTTCCAAATTGATGCATCTATTAATTAAAATACATGTTTTGGAAAAAAAAAATAAAAAAAATATATCAGATACTATAATACTAGTTTTTTTTTACTTTTTTCAACTAAGAATTTTTTCATGATCTTAACTTAATTTTGTCAAAAGCCTATAAGATTTAATCAAGTCTGTATCAACGTGAATGCTTGATCAATGATGAAAAAACAATTGACAAACTCAAAAGCCATAAAAACAGCCAAACTAAAAACACACTATTTAGGTAAGAATAGCTGTTATAAAAGTATATTTTGATGTTAAATCTATAGCTTTCGTGTATGAAAAGTGTTTTTAGTAAGGAATTAAGTAGCAAGCAAGCATAAAGTCCATCTGATGCTAAGTGGTCAATGCTGCCCATGGAAATCCGTAAGCAACTTCATGCAGACGTGTTTTACAAGAAGTCAATCACAGATGCGTCGGTACAAAGGACTAAGATGAGGACTGTGGTCACGTCATGTCAAAGCGCATTTGATTTAATTATTAATGATTACACTAGATTATGATATCCTATGAGTCTATTTTAGCTCAAAAACCTTTCACCTAATAGGAAACTTACTTGAGCCATAAATATCTGCAAAAGAAAGTAAAGATATAGATAGTAAAACAAAGTATAAATATTGATCATGTTGCCATACAAAATCGATTGTTATGAAAATGGTGTGGAATGTCTGGCTACAAGACATTAATTAGCATTCAATGAAATTATACCGGTCATTGTTTTTTGGTATATTCAAATATTGATGTGTTATGTGAAAAGACTTATATCTATCACGTAATACTTTACTCTATCCAATTAAAATACCTATCATGAACAAAAAAGCCTAAAATTACATTAACGCTTTTGCGGACGGTTCCGCTTGAGTCTGTGTTCTGGCATGACACAGAAAATCTCCATAAATCCAAATCTCCATGACATATAAACACGTAGAGTCCAATGATATCATACGTTTTAAAGACGTCATGACAGAATCGTGACAGTAAAGTTTCAAGGTGGTAGAACCAGTGTAGTTCGACCGGGGAAGTACCAGCGCCACACCTATTTCTAGCGTGAAGCATTTCTTGCGTTTCGATAGAAGGGTGTGGTTGCCGGCACACTTTCACATGAGGCGACCGTCATAGTCCTCGGGAATGGCAACGCATCTGTGATTGACTTCAGATGGAACCCATGTTCTGTATGAAGTTGATTACAGATGTTCATGGGCGGCAGTGACCACTTACCATCAGGTGGACTGCATGCTCGTTTGCCACTTCAGTCAAATAAAAAAATAAAAAAAAATAGGATTTACATGGTGTGTATTTACGGAGCGTTGTGACATTGGGGTTCTTCATAAAAGGTGCGAAAAGAGCTCTTCTTCAAAGCCGGTGATGCATTGGCGACTCCTCTGGTGTTGCAAATGCCCATAAGCGACGGTGACTACTTTTCATCACATAGTCCGTCTGCCTTATCGTTAAGTTAAAGTATAAAAAAACACATGGTACATCCAACAAGATTTTAACTTGTAAGTTCATCAGGAATAAACGTTCTATCGTAAATAATATTTTATATTTGAACGTCAACGTACGTCGTGCCATATCAGAATCTCAAATGATGACGTACAATCACGTTCTGTCCGTGAAAGGGTTAATATCTAAATAATTCAAGGAGGTAGAATGTATATGAAATACTCCCGCTACACCGATTTCTAGCTCGAAGCACTTCCATTTCGATTGAAGAGTGTGGTTGCCGGCTCACTTACATTAGACAACCGTCTTAATCCTCGGAAGTATTTTTTTATCTGATTGAAGTAGCAAATGAGCATGCAGTCCACCTGATCGTTAATGGTCACTGCAGCACACGGACATCTGTAAGCGACATCGTACAGAATATTCTTACAGATCACGGTTCTGTCTGAAGTCAATCACTGATGCGTTGCTACTCCCGAGGACTATGATGGTCGCCTCATATAAAAGTGTGCCGGCAACCACACCCTTCTATCGAAACACAAGAAATGCTTCACCCTGGAAATAGGTGTAGCGGTGGTACTTCCCCGGTGGAACTATACTGGTTCTACCAACTTCAACTTGAAGCACTTGAATTTCGGTTGAAGAGTGTGGTTGCCTGCTAACTTACATTAGGCGACCGTCTTAATACTCGGGAGTTTTACAAATTTTACTTTCGGATAGAAGCCTTATTCTATATGAAGTTGCTTACAGATGTCCATCAGTGGTATAGACCATTTACTATTTAAACCGCATAATCATTTGCTAATTAAATCGTGTATAAATATTATAATTTGCATTTTAACGTTAATAATAAACTTAATCTAATTATATGTTATTAATGTTATATTTTCATTTAACAAAAAGGAGAAATCGTTGTTTAAACTTTATAAGTATACCTACCTATTTTATAAGAAATAAAATATATTATCTTTTAACGTACATTCGTACCCACAACAACGCATTCGTTTCATTACGTATCTGATGCACTGTGATAGTTGTTTCTTTCCCTATAAAGGGGGTTAAGAATCCGATCTCTCCCTCTTAGCGTAGTCAAATTGAACAAAACGTTGATAAATTTCTTACTTTATTCATCCCTTCATGGGGTGAGAAATATCTTTTTTTCTATGTGACCGCCGCTGTCCCCTAAAGATACTTTGAAGTTTCTGAAAGCATGAAAGTAGCCAATGGGCTGTACCCCATTCCAACTAATATAAGATAATTCGACATAGACCTTTGACTACTTTCATGTTTTGCTGTCAAGCTTGCAGAAAAAGTAAACTTTAGAAAAGTTCAGAATCCTTTGTAATTGTTAAGAGAGTTGTCACATAAGGATATTATATTCGCTTTAATCGTCATTCGCTTAGCGTCTTGCCACGCTTGTCAATTAAAATCGAAAATTTTAAAACTTGCTGCAATTTTTGTGAAATTTACTCAACGCTGTCGCTTGCACCAAATATTTTTTTGCCCTGAGGTCAAAGATTTTTCTTACAACCTTTGTTTACTTAGAATAGGCACGTAAATTTGAAAGTCTAGACCATAACTGATAGGTACACAACTTTTTCGCAAAATATTATTGATCAATCTTAAAGAGTTTCTCCTATCCCTGGTTGATAATGACAGTAGCAAATGCAGATTGGGTACAAATCTGATTTTTACTTTAGTTTCTAAAAGTTAAGTTTTTAGTTTTACCTGAATAAGTATACTTGGAATTACACACATGTGCAAAGAATTCCAATCGATTGAGATTGATGATATGCACAGGTCTAAAAAGCCTTTTGATAGGTATAGCTTATTGTGTTTATTTATTAATTTTATGAAGGAACTAATATGCTATTTAGCAATAGTAGAAAATCCTGAAAATCTTATATTGTTTGTAATCAAGTTTATATTTATATAACTTGTATTGATATATCAAACTAATGATACTCTAGCATCATTGACGGCAAAATGCTAAGTAACTTTTTTCCGTATACTTTTTTTATGTGACTGAAGTAGCAAACAAGCATGCATGCCACCTGATGGTAAGTGGTCACTACCGCCCATAGCCATCTATAATCAACTACATATAGAACATGGGTTCTATCTCAAGTCAATCACAGATGCGTTGCTACTCCCGAGGACTATGATGGTCGCCTTTTTTTATATTTGATCCAAACGATAAGGCAGACGGACCACCTGATGGAAAGCAGTCACCGTCGCCTATGGGCATTTGCAACACCAGGAGAGTCGCCAATGCATCGCCGGCCTCATATAAAAGTGTGCCGGCAACCACATCCTTCCATCGAAACGCAAGAAATGCTTCACGCTAGAAATAGGTGTGGCGGTGGTACTTCCCCGGTCGAACTACACTGGTTCTACCACCTTCAAAATTCATGACACCTATTCATAACACCATGTGAAACTCACGTGAGTAATTTCACCACACTAAAAGGTTATCTCAGTATGAACATATCATGGAGATTACATTGATTAAAACATGAGAATATTTTAAAGTACAAAATAAATATTTTAAAAAATAAGCTAAACGCATGCATGCTATTATCCGTTAAATAAGTAAACAATATATAACTCCCTATGTTGTAATCGTCATGGACATAACACAATAATGTTTTTGAGTGTGAAAGGTTCGAGTCCTGGTCAGGATGATTAAATTAGTAGTTTTCCCATATGAAATATGAAATGTACGGAGACACTTACAAATTGTCAGTTACATATATTTTTTTACACTACCACCAGATCGAAACACGACCTCAACTGAGAAGATCCGGCAAGAAACTCAGTGGGTTTGTCTTTTTTCTTTGTATATCTTCTTTACCATATTGTATTAGATGGGTTATAAAAGTTAGCTCCAGTATCTTGCCGATTTTTCTGGCATATGTGGATAACACACATGTTACCCAGATATTGAAGCTGCAGATATTGCAAAGTCAAAGCTCTAGAAGTCTATACGATCTACATAATTTAGTGTCTCAATCATAACCAAAACAAAAAACAAGTACGCTATGGAAGAGAAAGCACTTTCAATTTCTTCCGCGATTTCAACTAAAAATCTAACGTGACTATCTAGCATGAGTTCATGTTATACTAGTGTATTACCGCGGCTTCGCGCGTCTACCACGGTAATGAGTATCCTATATGTTAAGCTAGTCAAAATAGGACCGTGTGTGACAAATTTTAGCAAAATAGAACCGACAGTTTTTACATGAAAGGCTAAGAAACACAAATACATACTCAAAAACTGTCGCATTTATAATATTAATAAAATTTCAATAACACAGAATTGATAGCGACTGACCTGAGGCGTCCATGTTGCTGCGACGCGGCTGGGGGAGCGGCTGCGCGTCCGCCACAGCCGCTTGCTCATGCTCTGCACCACGCTGCTCGACGACCGCGACTTCTGCATGCCACCTGCGGGAGGACCCACCGCTGGAGCTCTGCCCAGCAACGTCGAGAGGAATGAGTGCGATTGGGACGGCGACGGGGGAGACGTCGGCGATGAGGGAATAGACGCGAACTGTAGGTCACGGTACGTCAGAATCCAGGCCTCCTCCGTCTGACAGCCCTTGTGTGGACCGTCGTCGTCCACCTCCCCCGGCATCCGAGGCTTTATGTTCCGCAGGTTCTTATCGTAGTTGATCCGCTTGAACCGGTCCGCCTTGTCGGCGTCAACGCTCTTCTTCCGAGCCATCCGCAGGTACCGTTTGATCGTGTCGCTAACCGACTGCGATACGTCATCGTGGTCCACGCTAGAACGACGCCGAGGACGCCTGTCCGGTGGCGGGCTCGTCGGGCTCGTCGGAGCCGTCGCCGCTTCTATTTTCTCGCGATAAGCTCGCTCCAACTCAACCAGAACTTCTTCTGGTATTGCGTGGGTTTGTGTTCCGCAATCGACATACTTATCTTCGAACGACTCACCCAACACCTCGATAAGTGGCGGCGGGGACATCGGCGGTGACCGGTAAGAGTCCTCCTCATCGTTACCGCGGTAGCCGCCGCCGCTCCTACGCAAGATGCCCCGCGGCGTGACCGCATTGAGCGTGCTCGGGCCGAAGCTGCCGGAGCCGCCGCCGCCGCTCCGGCCGCCCCGGTACGGTTTGGTTTTACGAACATCCTGGTATATTTTTTTCAAAAGATTCCTATCGTTCAATAGATCCTGCACTGAAGTGTCCTTATTGGTTAACCGACTATAATATCTACCGAGATTGTCGTTCAAAATTCGCTGCGACGGATCGCCGTCGGAGTCGGCGGGGCCGCGCTCAGCTTGCCGTTTTAAATAGTTCCGCAACGCGCGCACTAGCTCATCAGAGTCCGTATACTTTTGAGGTGGCTTATCGTCTTCTACTTTCAGGTACTTTCGCAATAAATCAACTAACGCCCCCTCGTCGTCTTGCGCGGGGGTGGAACGGAGGTCCGCGTTTTTAAACACTGAATTAAATGCCAACGAGGAAGGTGACGGCGGCGGAGGTGGCGCCGCGAAGAAGTCTCGCCTCAGCTTGGCGATGTCGAACCGCCCGCCCGAAGTGTGAGGGATGAAGAGGTCGGTGGGGCGCATGGGCGGGGAGGCCGCGTCGTCGGAGGGCGAGCGGGCGCGCACGGAGCCGCCGCGGGGCCGCTTCTTGCGCCGCGGCTTCGGCAGCACGCCGGGGTATGAGCTCTTCCGCCATAACAGAAACCGCGGCTCGCGAGAGCACACGTCCTGGAAGTAGGCCTCGATCCGCGGGACGTCCTCGGACCGGTTCTGGGCGCCATCGGGGATGAGCCGGCGGCCGGCGTCGGACATGTACTTCCAGGTCTTGCGCGTGAGGAGCCATCGCTCGCGCGGCTTGTCGCGGCGGCGCACGGTCTTCGTCATGGGTTCGGCGGCGTCGAGGCGGGGGCGGCGGCGGCGCTCCATGGCAGTCACGCGCGCTCGCGGGTCCCTCGCCGCATCTCCCGGCCTCGGCGCGCACACCTGCCCGCGCAAAACTGAACGTTCCTCGCCACCGTTCGGAATATTATGCGCCGAAATAGACGTCCGTTAATAGAGCGGCCGTGAACTGAATATAGGGTGGTCTCGCGGCGGCGGCGCTGGCGGCTCGGCGCGCCGGACTGGCCGTCCGTAAACAAACTGCGCGCCCACGCCGCCCGCCCCGCGCCCGCTTCCTTGACCTATGCGGTGACAAGCCCTACCACCTTTGACGATGGTCAGGGCTCGATCAGCCCTCGCGTCCTTCGCTCCGATACTAGGTCAGTCGGCAATTACCAAAATATATTACGGTCAGTTTTACTTTCGTCCAAATATGTCCTTGTTTTCTGATGTTAGATGGGCGCCTTCATATTCACGTGTAACCAAGTTATACAATGCCGTAGTAAACGAAAGCCGATACTAAATTAGTACGAGCTATCTAGTAATACTTGGCTAATTATACTTTCCAATTTTAAACTGCCCTTCTGAATATTTGTATGTATTAAGGAGTTATTAATTATGTTTGACTGGAGCAAGCAGGTGCGGAATTTTTGGCAAGAGTGATCGCATTGTTTAAACCTGGATTAGCTGATAAGTCAGGTGACTTTATCATTCCGAACATCATATAGCATTTATTTATAGTGTATAATCATTTATTAAATAAAAACATTTGTCATAATTAAGTAATGAAAACGGTTAAAAAACGATCATTTTCGACGGTAACGCCGAAACAACGCGCATGTAATATTCCCTTAATTAAACAAAGTCATTTTGAGCTTGTTCTTATTTTTTTATTTGACATAATGACATCTGGTATCAATTCCTAATAGTATGTGTAACTTGTCCAAAGTCAGTCATAAGAACGTTGTATTCCCAGAAACACCAAAAAAACACGCGTTCTACACTCATAGTCCCACATTAGGATTTTCTCCTGAGCCGTGGGTACCATGGACACCCAAGACGAATACACAAATATCCAGACCCAGAACATGAATCTAAACTCATCATTCAGATGCATTTCTGGCCGGGAATCGAACCCGGAACCCATTGCGCGTCAGACCGGTATGGTAACCACTCCGCCACGCGGGTCGTCAATGTATTGACGACCCGCTTACTTTCACGACACTTTCCTACTTAATAGGAAAAAAATCTCTTCTTTACCAGGTCCCTTAAATTTAAAGAAAGCATTTCATAACATTGCTGTTATAAGGTAAAATACGTGGATGTAGCGTAATTATAGTAAGGGGCTATCCATTAATCACGTGATGTTTTTTTTGGCATTTTTTGACCCCTCCTCCCCCTTAGTGATACGTGGTGAGGTTTAAGACTAGCCCTCCCCCCCCCCCCCCTATATCACGTGTATTTTTTCGTACCTGCAAAGAATCTATTTTTTTATTTTTAAAAAAATACTGGTGCAAGTATCACCTAATTTTATTATAGAATTTAATAACTCTACCTCTGAACGTTATTATAGTAGTCTTTAATTTTCTATAATAAAATTAGATGATACTTGTACCAGTATTTTTTTTAAAACTAAAAAAATAGATTCTTTGCAGGTACGAAAAAGGCAGGCGCGCTTGCCGAAAAATAAGTACACGTGATTTATTACTTTACCCCCCTCCCCCCTTGTGATATTTCGTGATTTTTTTAAGGACCCCTCCCCCCCCTTTTGAGCCTCACGTGATTAATGGACAGCCCCTAACCTTAAACCGAAGTGTTCGAACGAGGATGGTTTAAAGGCTAGATTACACCAATTTTTGTTGTAACCATCGGGCTTCCATTGGAGATCCCGGAGTCCCCTGCAAGCGCTGAAGAAGGCCACCGAGGAGGTTTTAGTGGGTAAAAATCCCAAATAACCCGGAGTCTCTCCCAAGGCTCCGGTTTTTTGAAGGTTTCCTCCCCGTCAAAAAGAAGGTTACATCGACTTGTAGTGAGAAGCAGTTCTTGCGTATTGGTAGAAGGGTATGATTGCCTACTCACTTTCAAATGATGCGATCTTTAGAAGTAAGAACGGTGATACAAAACCTATGTCCTATATGAAGTTGCTTACAGACCATGGACGGCAGTAGCCATCGGTTGGAATCTATGCTCGTTTGCTATTTCAATGCTATAAAATAATGCAACTGACCACAAGCACGTCTTTTATTTTATCTGGGTTTAAATTATTTATTTAAATTAAATTATTTATTTAATTTTTATTTTAGCTGTGAGTTGCACACTGGACGAGTTCACGAGAATTTGTTATAAACTGTGTTCGTCCTAATTGTTAACTATCTTGTTATTTATTCGTAGTTATTTGACGTACATATTTTTATTCTGATTAAATTAGGTATAGACATTATGTAACTTGGTATGAAATTATTTTATCTGACATATCGAAATTGATTTTTAAATGTATGTTTTTAATTTGTGATTGTTTATTGAATGATTATCTTATGTGTATATTTAAATTTTTTAACAATTTTATTAATTAGACATTGAATTTGTATTATTATTTTAATTAATTTAATATTATTGGATAATTTTTTTGTTTGGAGACTATTAAGATTTAATACCCTTTTGAAACTATTTGATACCTAAATTAAATCAATTAGTACCTCGACGAGCAGTGAAAAACATGAAAAGAAAGTGGCCACTTTCGGACATTCGGACGTCAGGTTGTCTGGACTACATTTTTTTACATGGTTGGAGACAATATATCTTATTTGTTTATTTGTAAATATTTAATACCTTTTTAATACCTAAACATATATTTTTCTTGCCTTCTCGATCGGAAGGTCCGAGGTTCAAAACTAGGCACGCACCATAGAAATATGTGCGTATTATAAATTAATTATCACTGCTTTTCGCTGAGAAAAAACATCGCAAGGAAACCATAAAAAAAAAGTTCTCGAAGGTGTGTGAAGTCTACCAATGCGCACTTGGCCAGCGCGATGGCGTAAAACTCTCTCATTCTGAGAGAAGACCCGTGCCCAGCAGTGGGGCGTTAATGGGTTGACGAGAAGCCCTTGGCCGGCAATGACCATACACTGTCAGGTAGACAGCTTGACTGCATGTTACTTTAATGCCATACAGAAATGTCTATAAGCGGAGCAATCAGTTACCATCAGGAGATAGTTGTTTAATTTGTATCTATAAGCCATTTTTACTGAAATTCTTCAGAAGGAGGGTAACGCTTTTCCAGCGTATTTATGTAAGTTGAATGTGTCAATATATTCCTTTAGCACGTGCTTCAGGCTAAATGGCTTGACCGACTGTATCAATGCACTCGAAGTATCTCACTTTGCAGTCATAAGCAATTTGAAAAATGACACCAGTAAATAGAGTAAAAGTGACGAAGGAACGTCATTTTAGAGTTCCGTACCCAAAGCAAGAGAAATTAATTATCACTGCTTTTCAGTGAAGGAAAACATCGTGAGGGAACCTACACACCCGAGAGTACTTTAACTTCTCGGAGGTGTGTGAAGTCCACCAATTCGCACTTGGCCAGCGCGGCGGACTATGGCCTAAAACTTTCATTCTGAGAGAAGACCTGTGCCCAGAGTGGGACCAATAATGGGTTGACGATACCCAAAGCATAGTCGTCTATCTGTCGGTCACCAGGCAACATGTACCTATTTCATGAAACATGATAGGTAAATAGTTGAAATTTCAGAGATTATGTATTTCTGTTAACAAATAAAAACAGAATAAAATATTCATTTAAGGGGGCCACCCATAATACAAACGTGATTTTTACTGTTTTTTTAAAGATGGTACGGTTCGCATTGATAACTCCAAAATAAGGGGTAGTAGTAGGTGAAGGTATTTTACGATCGTAACACCCTAATTATATAGGATAACGTTTTTCCAGTGTATCACACCACAACACAGCGTAGTGATGTCTCTCAGCTAACTCGGGATAAACATAACTCGAATCAACTTAAGTTTATTTTGACGAGGGGAAACCCATCATGATGAGAGGATATGCCGGACTCCTACCGGCTAAAACCCCACGGTGTACCTCTGTACGCCCTTCGCTGGGACTGCGCGTACGCTACTAGCATTCTCGTCCGCGGTCCCGACGAAGTCTGCACACAACAGGGCCCATCATTTTTGGGATGGACCTGGAGTAAAAAAAATGCACGCAACCCGAGTTAACATGAGTTATGTACATGATAGTAAAAACCTTGTAGTGGCTTTTTTGTTGACATCCTTGAATCACTAGACATTTGACGACCTTTTTTCTGGTCGTCAAACTGAAATCAGTATAAATATTACCAATAAAACCACTTTAAAACTATCCTCACGTATCCTATGTTTAGTATTATATAGTATTATAATTATGTTTAGTTAATTACATCACAAAGTACGCTGTTGAAAATAAAAGCAAGTATCATAGTTACGCACGGCTATAATAGTTCGCGCTTCACTTTTTGTATGCGTATCCGATTACTACGCTAAATGATTCACCCTTTACCCTTCATTTTTCATCCTAACGCGTTCACTTCCATTAAATTACCACATAAACTAGTAACAGCGATTCAAATGTTATGGAAAGAACACTAAAATTACAAAGATCTCAAATTGAATTACGACTAGAAAACTTTCCGCTCAAATTTACATTCGAGTGATAATAATTCAACATAACGAATATACATACATAAGTAACACTCGTAAATACTCGGCCAGTGAAAGAATAAATAGGTAGGTGTAATTTTCGCACTAAAAGAAAATCATAATAGTTTTAGTACAATGTTTACAGCGCGGAAAAATCTCGCTATTGCAACGTTACATTCTGCACAAGCTGTGTCATACATTAACTTCCTAGGCCATTTATAAAAATAAACTTCCAACGTAACATACAAAACACTGAACGGAGAACGTATAGAACATACAGCGCCATCTAGTTGTAAAACGGTAAACAAGGAAAACTGTAAGCTCGCCAAAAGCTTAGCGAATCGAACGAGGTTTGAGTAGAAGTTACTTCCGGAAAATGCCGATAGATGGCAGTATATGTCTCGCGAATTCAGATCGCGAAGATGAATGTTGCATACCTAAAATACAATATTACATTAAATGATAAATAATAAAAAATAATGATAACATAAGTTATATAAATTTAAATTTTAGTCATCAAATTTAGCGATGCTAATAGCGGATTCGTAACAATTGATTCATACACTGTTGGCATGCGCGTACGCATTGTCTTGTGTATTCCTAATATAGCATTAACACAATCAATGTATTGTGTAACTAACAATAGCCTGACAGAATTGTATTTTGGTCAATGGATAGTGGTTTTAGACTAACTATTTGTGTCACATGCTTACATTTACTAGGTGGTAAAACAATTATCGTTCGAACGGAGCGGTACAATAGCTACACCTATTTCTCGTCCTTGTAGTTCCTGGATTAGAATAAGGCTACGGTATCTCCTGCCTGTCGTAAGAGCGGCTAGAGTAGGAGCTCGAACCGATTTTTTCTCGAGGGGGAAACCTTCAAAAGGTATCAGACGCCGTGGGAGCGAAAAATGGTTATGTGGGATTTTTACAGGCTTCGCAGGGTCTGTGGGAAAGTGATAGGATAAATAAACTCAATGAACCAAATGAGAGAATATTTATACGAGAGACATGGGTCATAGATGGTGTTAACGGCAAACATCTACGTCTACAAAACCTTATTTCATATTCATATTTCATATTTATAAAAGTGTCAGAATCCCTGTTGTAAAAAGTTTTTTTTTAAAGAATAGAGAAGACACATACAAAGTTCTTAGTCATTGATTTTTTTTTAACAAAAATAAAACCGTCTTTGACGCAAGTATAGTCTAAAGTGATAGCCAAAGGGTTGAAAGCTAGTTTCTCAACTAGCGGGTTTGAGACTGTAATGTGTAATCCAAGGCTGACCCCACCTTCCCGGGGTCTTTTGCAAGCGCTGAGAAAGGCCGCCAAGGAGGTTTAAATTCCACATACCCCGGAGTCTCTCCCAAGGCTTCGGTACACCTTTTGAAGATGTACTCCTAGTCAGAAAAAAAAACGTGCGGCACTCGGAGACTGCCGCGGTAAAGATATTGCATAGCATTTTTATCAACTTATGCAATTATAATTACTAGTGACCCGTCGCAACGGTCGAAATTCGACCTTAATTTAAATTAAAAAACTAAACTTCATATTGTCCAAAGTAGCGCCAATATTTCTCAAATTGAAATAAAATGTAAAAAAAAATAAGTAATTTTGAACGCACCCGTTAAATATAAAAAAGAGGTTTAATTGTCTAAGCCGCATTTAAAAGCAATAGCGGTATTTTGACAAAGACATCTGACATTTTTGACGATATGTTTTTTCATATTTAAGACATTGAATGTTCTATTTCGTTTACTATGTATGTGTTTTTTCAAATGCAAGGCAGTGTGTGTAATGTGTTTTTAGTTGATTTTATGTATGAAAAATGCATTATTTGAAAAAAATATTAACATTCTGCACTCCTTCTCTATGTCAACTATAACCGTGCAAAATTTTATACTCCTCCATCCGCGGTAAGTTACTTAAAAATGCTTCACAAGTTTTTGCTTCACGTATTAATATATAGATTTATTTATGCAGTATTTTTTTCTTTGATATTAATTCAAGTTTTTATCTCTTAGCTGCTTTCATATTCGTCCGATTTCCGAGCAGCTCGTCTCGATCCGTGCGAGCTTCGTGCTGTCGTATCATATACATACACGTTAAGCGAACGCTCGGCCGCGCCACATGGTAGACGGAGTGGAGGATGTTTGGTTTTCGTTACGGAATTTCTTGATTCGGTCGCCGCGCTCAAAGATTTAAGATTTAAACACATTTTTTAATTGTAAACGCGGTGGAATATTGCTAACAACTTTGCGAATCATGCACAGCTTTGAGATTTGACGGTCTACAATGAGAGTTCGGGGTTGAATCTCAACTAACTGTGGCTTTTCACGATCGACGTATCACAAATTACTGATCACTTGCTTAAGAAAGTAAAAAAGTTATCTTAAGAAATAATTGCCCGAGTTTATTTTTATTAATATTTCTAGGTTTTGCTTGCGGGGTTCACGTCTACCATGGAAATGTGTATCCTATGAGTTAATCTAGATCAAGTTTTCGCAAAGTGGGGTACGCTAACCTCTAGGGGCTCGCCATTCGATGAAAGGAGTTCTTGATAAATTTTACGTAATAAAAATACAAAATTATTCCTAACATTGACTCCATTTGTTTCTTTTGGCACATAATGTTACCTTTTATTGGAATAAAAACATTTCCCTTCAACCCCACCCATAATGGGGGGGGGAGTAATTAGTTAGTTAAGTTAAGGGGATTCGCTGTCCCTTGGAACCTTTAACGGGGGTAAGTGGAGCCGAAAGTTTGAGAAACCCTGATCTAGATCATAAACTATGTGTATGCCGGTGGCCGTCCTTAGCGCAGCGTGGCGGACTCCGGGATCTCGAACGGAACACAACCGGAGTCCTCCGACCGCGATGCCTATATCAGGCTCTTCCGGGGTGAGCGAATACACTCTCTGCGTCTTCTGTTCTTTACAGCAGCATGCAGCGACACACGCCACTATCCTTCCTGGGGTCTCTTGGTTGGATGGTTCGAGATCCCACTCTAGCCACCCGCAACCCTGAAAGCCCCATTTAGGCACCTTTTAAGACAAGCAGGATCTACCGTAGCCCTATTCTGGTCCTACAGGACTTCAGGAACTATACCTGCGGGACCTACGGGACTACAGGGACAAAATGCTTTAACCCTGTGAGGATCAAAAATAGATAATGTTGTTATTAGTATAAAGTCCCTGGAAACATTAAAGATGATTCATACAATCAACAACGTAAATAATAAATATAAAAACCGGCTAAGTGCGAGTCGGACTGGCGCATCAAGGGTTCTGTACTATAATGTGTGAGAAACGCCAAAAAATCTCGTTCGTTGTGTGGGAGCCTTCCTAAAATATTTAATTTATTCTGTTTTTAGTAATATTTATTATAGAGGCAACAGAAATACATCATCTGTGATCAATTGATTAGCTATCAGCAAGACGGACAGAGTCTTAGAAATAAGTTTCAGTTTTTCCCCTGGGATACGGAACCCTAATAATTTGATCTTAATAAAATTGAGATAACGTTCATCGAAGAGTTCCTACGCAAATAAATCTTCTCGATAGTAAGTGAACTGAGCTCAATTGACGCACATTCAAAAACTTGTGAATAAAACTCGTTATTCTGACGTAAATATTTATATTGAAACAAATTTGCAAAAGTAACGAACTCTAGAGATTGGAGTTGTACAATTATTTCAAATGAAAATATTATCTATACGTTTAAAATGAAAATGAATGTTATCTAAGTATACCAGTGCCGGATTAGGCCAGCGCGGGGCCTGTAGCAAATTCTGACAGGAGGCCCATAGGTATTAAATAAAACAAAATGTTACAAATAAACTTTTCTGGATTCAATCTAGGAAAAATTAAGAGATGACACTTTCTATATCTCCTTCAGTTTAAGATTTTTAGTATAGCAAAGATGTGTTGGATCGCGGGTACCTCAAGTCGCGGGGTCCGTAGCATTTGCTACTCTTGCTATTTGGCTAATCCGACACTCCGTGGTTAGAAGAGTAAAATGTTTTCTTTAATTAGCAGTTTGTCGCCGACCGAGGGTCAAACGAATCGGTCAAAACTTAACAAAAAAATCAGTATTTGCACAAGATTAGGTAATCATTTTAGGCCATTAGTTAATTTCTTCCATCCATCCAGCCCTTTGAAGTTCACTGCTGGACGTAGCCCTCCCCTAAATAGCGCCACTCCAACCGGTCCTGTGCCCTCTGATCTAACGGTATCCCGCTGTCTTCAGGTCATCAGTCCTCCTAGTGGGGGGCGACTTGTACTCCTTTAATTAATTACTTGATCACAGTTAATCTTTTGTAACTACAGCATTTTCCATGACGCCGGCAGCACTATGATCCAATCCTTATAGTATTTAACCAGGTACACTTAAACATCCCCGTTATATATATATTTCGATGACCTGTTTGGCGGAGCAGTGAGCATAATTCTGACACACAGTGTGTTTCGGGTTCGATCCCCGGCCAGGGAAATGTTCCAATGATGAATGTAGATTTCTTTTCTTTGATCTTCTCGTCTCTCGTCAACCCATTGCTGTCCCACTGCTGGGCACGGGTCTTCTCTCAGAATGAGAGAGTTTTAGGCTATAGTCCACCGCGCTGGCCAAGTGCAAATTGGTGGACTTCACACACCTCCGAGAACTTTTTTTTATAGAACTCTCGGGTGTGTAGATTTCTCATCGAAAGGCAGTGATAATTAATTTCTAATACGCACAAAAATCAGTGGTGCGTGCCTGGGTTTGAACCTCGGGCCTCCCGATTGAGGGCAAGTTTCAACCATTAGGCAACCATTTCACCATTCAACCATTTCAACCACTGCTCAACTCTGTTGACCACCACTCTGTTGATTAACCACTTTGATCTAAGTGTTTTTGTATTCGTCTATGTGTAAGTCCATGGCACCTACGGCCCATTAGAAAATTCTAGTAAGACACTAAAAGCGCATAAATCCTTATTTATCGCCGAAAAGTCATAATCCAAATTAACATTACAATAAAATAAGTTTATTAACACCGTCAACGTTCATTAATCCTTTCGTACATCGGATTTGCGTTAAAAATAAATAACGTTACGTTAATTACAACAGAATTTCCTTTGATATGATTCTTCGAATGCGAAGTGCGTTAAGATTTAGTGGCGCTGACGTTGTTGTAAGGAACGTTAACGTCTTCGTATGAATTGTTTGATGTTATTGAATTATTGAAATAACTGCGTTAAAATAGACTAATGTAACATACGCTATTGTTTATAACACTGCAAACTATTATATGTAGTACAGTCCACCTGACGTTAAGTGATCTCTCCTGCCCTTATCTGAGTTTTTTTTATCCAACTGAAGTAGCAAACGAGCATGCAGTCCACCTGATGAAAAGTGGTCACTGCCGCCCATGGACATCTGTAAACATACATATAGAACATGGGTTCCATCTGAAGTCAATCACAGGTGCGTTGCTACTCCCGAGGACTAAGATGGTCGCCTCATGTGAATGTGTGCCGGTAACCACACTGTTCTATCGAAACGCAAATAGGTGTGGCGATGGTACTTCCCCGGTCGAACTACACTGGTTCTACCACCTTGAAAATGTTTGACTATAACATTAAAGTAACAAACGAGTGTGCAATACCGGATGGTAAGTGGTAACTGCCGCCCATGGACTGTAAGAAACTTTGTATAGAACAGTTCTATCTGAAGTCATTCACAAATCTTCTGTATGAAGTTGATTACAGATGTCCATGAGCGGCAGTGACCACTTACCATCAGATGGACTGCATGCTCGTTTGCTACTTCAGCCGGATAACAAAGATACGTTGCTACTCCCGAGGGCTCAGTTATTCAAGGTGGTTAAAGTTAAGGTTAAGGCAAACAATAGCTGCCTTTTTTTGTTATCGAGGGGGAAACGTTCAAAAGGTACCCGACGCCGTGGGAGCAACACCGGGTTATGTAGGATTTTTACCTCACTAACCCACGGTGGCCATCCTCAGCGCTGCGTGGACTGCGGGATCTCCAATGGAACACAACCGGAGTCCTCCGAGGGCGATGCCCCTTTGGGCTCTTCCCAATGAGCGTTGTACATACTGCACCTCCTGGTGTTTACGACAGCATGTGGCCATACATGCCGTCGTCTTACACGGGATCGCTTAGTTGGACGGTTCGAGCTCCCACTCTTACCGTCCGCAACCCCTGAAACCCCTTTTAGTCGCCCCTTACAACAGGCAGGAGATACCGTAGCCCTATTCTGATCCCGGAACTATAGGGATATAAAACAATAGCTGTACCTAAGAATAGGTATTCCAACTTTTTATCATGTAAAGTTTTTCTATAACACGAAGATTCACACTCAAAAATTCGCATGCCAAAAGTTACGATTATATTAATCGAGATCCATTGCCGTAGTACTAAAATATTCAACTTGAAATACGTTTTTAAAATCGTCGTTCGAAGTTCTTATGTTTACGTTCAGTGTTTACGTTAACAACTTTTATTTGTTGAAATACATTTTTCTTCCTGTATTTTTTAACTTTTCTTCTGTTTACCATATCGTTGACTTTGTCCTTCTTTTCAATTCCATTATAATGATCATCATAAATTGTTCTTATTTTCTTCTGTTTTGTTTAAGTCCCGTATGTACCGCAACAAAAATAAACAAATCGAATTCCAATGCACTAATTCCATTCCAAATTCAAAGCATATTCCAAATTCAAATCACGTTCCAAATTTAACGCCAGCTCCAGTCGCCCTCATTCACTCTCGACATGACATTGAACTTACGAATAAAAACAATTACCATTCATCCGGTCTGAAATAGAGCGATTTATTTGCGCACTAAGGACAGAGATGCGCGTAACGTCTCCCGGAAGCACATCACTACTTTGATGTTGGCTAGTGATGTGAAACAGGAAGCGCGATCATGTTTTGTTTTAAAATTACTAAAATAAAATTTCACGGATATTCGAATGATTAATGTATCCACATCTCGATTGTTTAATAACGGATATTTTTTGAAAGAAAACAGATATAAACACAGATGACTTGGGCATTAATTATATTCTCAATTTAAAATGTAAAATAAACGATTGTGAAATATCGATAAGAGCCTACATTATCATTCGATGTGTTTAATAATTCACAACAAATCGATCAATCAAAAAGTTTAATCACTCATTTAAAAATCTAGAGATATAAATTCAATTCAATATTACAAATATTTTTAGTATCCTCCCAACGTTGTCTCTTATGAGATTTAAATCTTTTTATATTTTTCTTTTTACTGTCATGTAAGCCATTAGTAAGGCTGAATGAATGACCGATTTGATGAATGAATTGTCAACAGATACTTAAATAAAAAATCTTTCTCAAAGCATACTTACATGTATTATTACTATAATTAACACTATTCTCCACTTGTATTGGCATGTTTAGAATTGACTAGAAGGATATCACTGCATGCTTCACCGTCACACACTGGTAGCTATGGCCAGAGCATCACTTCACTTCATTAAACACTTTTCACTTTACATCATTACTGGCTAGTTTCACTTCACCATCACATTTTATTTTTTATCTATGGCAATCACTTTGATTCATGTGCTGATTGACAAATAAAAAACATTTTTTTAATATTATGAAACAAATTATCATGATTATGATTATGATAAATGTTGAACTTCAATACTTTAAATACAATACAATACAATATTTACTATAATTATAATTATAGTCAAAATCAAATATTTAAATATTTGTTTAAACATAAAATACAAGTATATTTTTATATGAAGTTTTTTATGTCATCATTTACCAATAAACAACTTTTATTAATCAATGAAATTTCATATAAAATCCGATTATCATTGCTAAAAGTAAAAAATAGGACGATCGAAATTAATATAAAACAGGTGCAGATCAAAGGGAAAGCCATAATAAAATAGTAAATAAACTACCGTTACGCCATAACTTGTTCGCGCGTTTTAGAAGCACGCGCACAGCGTCGCTCTCGCCGCATGTCACTGCGCCTGAAAAGAAAAAGTTTGTATTTTTAATCTGTGCTCGTTGGCGGCAATGTGGGAACGCGGAAAAATGTGTATAATCTGTCGTTTTCGCTATTAAGCTACGCTGTCATATTGTTATGAAATGGTACAAGGGCTATTGTCGTCGCCAAAATAATTTCTATTAATTTACATTGGTCAAAAATAATAAAACATAATTATTTTCAGTCTTGACTTAACTATTTTGTATAATTATATATTCCGGCGAAAGCAACAGGTCTTCGTTAATATGACACGTAAAAACAAGATGTGAACAGACTGTAAATAATATTTTTTAAATTACTACCTACTTATATGTAAACAAAAAAATGAGTAATTTTGACTTAAAATTATTTATTTTAATATTTTTGGAACAGCTTAATTTTACAATAGATCCATCTCCTGCCATGTTTCATTCCACATTTATGACGCTTAATCGAAATAACTAACAAACACGTAATCCACATATCGGTACATAGTCACTGCAGTTCACGAACAAGTATAACTAACTCTAGAAATATCAATAAAAAAAACAACATAAAGTCGGAGTCGAAGCACAAAGTATCACTCACTACATAGTATAAAACAATAAAGTCACTTCGCGCTGTCTGTCCCTATGTATGCTTAGATTTAAAACTACGCTACGGATTTTAATGCAGTTTTTTTTAATAGATAAAGTTATTCAAGAGAAAGGTTTTTATGCAGAATATTCGTCCACCAATTCGCACTTGGCCAGCGCGGTGGACTATGGCCTAAACTCTCTCATTCTGAGAGAAGACCCGTGCTCAGCAGTGGGACGATAATGGGTTGACGACGACATGCAGAATATAGTGGAGGAACACTGATAATTGTAGATTTTTTTCTTTTAGGTGGAACGAAGCTAGTTCCTCAAGTAAATGGAACGGTGGTAACAATAATGAAAAAGCGCGATAACTTTTTTACCCGATTTTGTATACGAGCATGCAAACCTGGGAAGTAGTGCCGCCCATAGACATCTGTAAGCAACTTCTTAAAGGACAGAGGCTCCAGCTAAGAGGGCCGCCTCATATAAAAGTGAGGCAAACTTATTAAAAGTATACATTTCTCTAGACGTCAGACGGTCATAAAGCGTCGGTCACAGACGGTCGAGCCGAGCGGACTAAAATAGTCGGATACGCACAATGCACTCACTACGCAGTATTTGTCTAATTTCATTCAGTTCTTATTTAAAAGTAATAAAGTAGCAGTCTACTTGATATTATTGTGTCTTGCCATCTGTATGTACATATATCTCTAATCTTTTTTTTATCTGACTGAAGTAGCCATCGAACATGCAGTCCACCTGATAGTAAGCGGTCACTGCCGCCTATGGACATATGTAATCAACTACATACAGAACATGGATTCCTTCTGAAGCCAATCACAGATGCGTTGCTACTCCCGAGGACTATGATGGTCGCCTTATGTGAAAGTGTGCCGGCAAACACACCTAGAAATAGGTGTGGCGGTGGTATTCCCATTAGGTGGACTGAAAGGACATTGACAGCACTTTAATATCAAAAAATACTCCTTTGTCATTTCTTAAAATATAAGATTTTCGACTAATTTTATCACGGAATTGAAACATAATTATGTGTAACTGGTACTCACGATACACGGTTTTTAAATTCTTTTTGAGTTCTTTTTACCGATATTTCGACCCACTTACATGGATCGTGGCAAAAAAACAATCTACATAAAACAAGTCTACTTAAATAAAAAGCGTTTTCAATTCCAGTATCACCACATTTTAATCATAATCACCAAATTTACTCGCATGATCTCAATTCTACGTCCCATTAACTACAAAATAAACGTAAGAAACAATTACACACCCAGCAACGAAACAAGACAGATATGTCACGAGAATTTTAAGATATTCGCTATATAATTATGTCATCCGGTTTCTGTGTAACTGTCCTATTAAACGGGAGAGTGGCTGCGACATACATTTGAGATCAAGAATGAGCAAGCAGATTAATAGAGATAATAGTGACCATTTTTCGTGATAAAAGGTAACATTTGTAACTAAAATGTTATTGGAAATAGGTACAAAAGAAATTCATATACATATTTTTATATAATTGCTTCGATTAGTTCCTGTCCACGACTGCCCCCGTGGACTGATTTCCGGATATTTTAGAATACATTAAAAACAAGCTTAAATGTATATTTAATATATTGTATTTAATAAAAACTTTTATACATCGTAACCCAATCATCTGATATTGACGGCATTATTAATAAAAAAATTAAAAAGGCTACATTCACAAGCCTAAACCTGAAGATTCGTATATCGCAATCTACTCAAATGAAATAAAATGTAATCTGTTAAAAATAGCTCATTTTAGTGTACTTATTTCCTTGTAATTATAGAAGTAATTAGGTCCATCCATCTGTTTAAAAATAGAAAGACCCTAGCCATCCCCACATTTTAAAGACAACATCGTCCTTATCGATAGTTTTTTCGGTCTTATATTCTTTGAAAGGGCAAATTAACTTGATAAGCTGATTATATGTCTCTACTTTTAAAGTCCTCCTCTCAACATGCTGAATCCGCCAATGTACACATACATCTTCATTTATTCGTCAAAATATAATAACACAAAGGGTACATTGAGAAACAGTCAATAACAACCAATTGTATTACATTCTTTATGTTCCTACTATTTATCCTAACGTATTCATATAATATAGTCAGTATTCATGAATACGAGACACTAAATACTGAGACGGAGTATGATGCGTCTACACGCTAGTGCGACGGCCAGGTATATTTAGACGAGGCAATGACATTGCGTGCGGCACCGGTAGATCATTGTCAAATTGCGAATTGATTTATTCTCACGTATTCCTTGTATTCGTGTGATTTATTGGCATGTATTCATCAATTTGGTGCTAATCGACTGACGCTTGTTCTTGGAATTGGGGTAAATATTATTTGGACTACGTACACAATTAAATAACAGACGGTTCTGAGCTTTCAAGAATAGCTATGTATCGGCCTAAGATCACACTTTTGCTTAATACTGATTTCAGATGTTTTGTTTATGGCACAGTTTCATAAAAATAGGCTTGGATTAAACCAGGTTTTGGAGTTTTAAGGCGGTCGAACATTTGAATAATGGTAGCTGGCACTAGAATGATTCGACTGTGGAAGTAGCATCGTCTATTTAGCTTATGAATAAAAAGCACACTTTTTCTATTATATCAGTAAAATTTAATTTACATTAATCATTCGTAGTTAGTAATTTTAGAATCTCTCGTCAACCCATTATTGTCCCATTGCTGGTCACGGATCTTCTCTCAGAATGAGAGAGTTATAGACCATAATCCACCGCGCTGGCCAAGTGCGATTTGGTTGACATGGAGTTTACATTACAATCATCAATATAGTTTAGTCCTTATCTTTCTGAGTCGAACATCAATGAAACAGTAAGTACCGTATTTAACCGATAAAACGTTCTGTGAAAGCTTCAAAGCTTTTTGTACTATATAATCAGTATTTCAATATTTCCTTTAAAAACTCTTTAAATCTCAACTTGAAAATATACAGATTAGAATACGCTCACCGTACCTTCTGTGATTTAAGGCGGTGAGCGACCACACTTGTCATCGTTCTTCCCGGGGTCGCTTGGCTGGAAGGTTCGAGCTCTCACTCAACCCCGCCGCCCTCAAGCCCGAAAGCCCCTTTTAGTCGCCTCTTACGACTTGCCGGGGATACCTTAGCCCTATTCTTGTCCCGGGACTACAGGGCAAATCTAAGTACCTACCTTTGAGTAAACACGTGTTTCTTTAATTACTTTAAAATCTTTCGCTGTCAAACTAAAAACTTCTTAGAAGCAATTACTTTAATTAGCCAACGTTAATGTCGTAAATTCATAGAAACGTTGTGTACATATATACAGACTGTTTAAAATGAACGGTAACATAGTTCGTCGCCCCACTGACCCATATTGCATTGTCACGTAGTAAACAGTTCTACCTGACATGTGTGGACACTGTGGACAATGGCTGTAACTGAAAATCACTCTTCAAGTGTGAATTGTCTGTGCAAACAATTTTTTTCACGGTGGTCAAGTTGTTTAACCCGTGGAACTACCGCTACTCCGATTTCTTCCAAGCACGTTGGTGTTCCAAGCACTTTGCGAACCTGTGTAGTTCGATCGGGGCGGTACCACCGCCACACCTATTTCTAACGTGAAGCATTTCTTACGTTTCGATGGAAGAGTGTGGTCGCCGGCACACTTTTATATGAGGCGACCATCCTAGTCCTCGGAAGGAGCAACGCATCTGTGATTGACTTCAGATAGAATCTATGTTCTATGTGAAGTTGCTTAGATTTTCATGGGCGGCGGTGACCATTTACCATTAGGTGGACTGCATGCTCGTTTGCTACTTCATTATTATAAAAAAATAAAAAAAATACAGCTGCGTAGCTACTCCAGAAAACCACGATGGTCGCCTAATATGACAGTGAGCCGGGAGTAGATACGATACGTACGTAATAGATTGTCATAGTGGTATTTAATCGGTCCAAATATACTCGCAAAATATTTTTTTTATAATTAACAAAATTAACAAGAAAATGAATATAGTAGTACAATACAGTAGGTATTTAAACTTGCGTCTTCATAATTAAACTTCACAAAACATCACACGGTCTTCCCTTTTCCTTAACGTTTCCAATCTGTATCTCCATACAGATGACAGTGGTCGCAAAATTGGCCTACTAAACAGCAGAGTGTGGAGATTTCTCAAATGCCCGTTTGCCAGAGAATTTTGGCACGGTGGAGACATGACGAAAATAATGTGTTATAATCATCGAGCGATATTCTACGTCCGATTGACAAAAAAAATGTCGTATATGTGTCGTCACTTATCATATTTTTGGAATTCCGTAAATTACTTCGATGGTTGGACATTAATCAAATATTCTAAAAGTTACACAGTTTTGAATGAAGCTCTTAATACATTTTCAAAAATTATAGAAAATTTTACGCAATAGCTTCTGCAAATTTCTTCAGAGTTGTCTTGAAGTAAATGAAAATTTGATTCTTGTTTGCTTTGGAATCTAAGTTAAGAAAGTTCGTGAGTAATTAGAGTTTTTTCAACAAAAATTAAAAGGTAGGCCATTCTTTGGAATTAATAGAATTTCGACTGTATTTTTTAAATTTATCTGCTAACAATATCGAGTTGATGGACAATATATTTTTTATATGCGGAACCACTAAAAATCCAACATCTCTCGTATATCATAGGGTGTATAACATATGTCATCACATCAAACATCATCTCATATTAATGTTTCATTTTATCGTTGCAGATATATCACAGTTTTTCTCGCAGATTTTGAAAGTACATGAATATTTCATCAAATTATTATTTTATGATACTTTTATTCTCACATTATCATGGGTATTAATAGTTAGTAAGAACTTAGTAGTGAAGTTATCATCTGTTTAACTATTTAGCACTGCTTCTCGACCGATAAAAGAAAAACCCAGCTTTTTTCTAAGAACATTGTAGTAGCAAAGGCGCACGCTTAAATAGTAGTTACTGCCGCTTTTTTTGTACGCAACCTTCTGTATTCCACGACCCGCGTGGTGGAACGGTTACCATACCAGTCTGACGCGCAATGGGTCCCGGGTTCGATTCCCGGCCAGACAGGTATCTGAATGATGAGTTTAGATTCATGTTCTGGGTCTGGGTGTTTGTGTATTCGTGTTGTGTGTGTCCATAGTATCCACGACACAGGAAAAAATCCTACTGTGGGGCTAATGAGTGTAGAAAGCGTGTGTATTATTGAAAGCTATTTAGAATGCATACGACATATTAAAAGTTATTTACATAACTCTCAAGTAGGTACAGACCATTTTCCGTCTTGTGGTCAGAATAATAAAGATTATATTTTAAGATACAAAATATACACATAAGATAACATAAGGATCACAAAAAATAAGTATAAGAATGCAAAGTTGTTGTCAGAAGTAGATCCCTAAATATATTCCCTAAATTATTCGGCTAATCGGGCGTAAATCAGGACAGTAAAGTTAATAGACATAATACACATAATACCATCTACTGAAATTTTAAGTAACAACACACACCGATTACAATTTAATCATGACAATAAGAAATGAAATTACGTTTCACCAGAACACGTAATGTACATAGTCCATATGACTCTATCATTGTGATAAACTAAAAACATTATGGCCAATTTTTTTGGTGTTACGTCGTTTTTTTTATCTGACTGAAGTAGCAAACGAGCATGCTGTCCACCTGCTGCTAAATGGCCATGGATATCTGTAATCAACTTCATACAGAACATGAGTACCATCTTAAGTCAATCATAGATGCGTTGCTACTCCCAAGGACTATGATGGTGCCTCATATAAAAGTGTGCCGGCAACACACCCTTCCATTGAAACGCAAGAAGCTAGAAATAGGTGTCGCGGTACTACTTTCCCGGTCGAACTACACCGATTCTACCACCTTGAAGATAAAATTTTTGAGAAATATTCGTGTTTCTTTGGACAATATGAAGTTTAGTTTTTAAATTAAATTACGGTCGAATTTTGATCGTTGCGACGGGTGACTAGTGGCTATATTTTAATAGGTAATTGGGGGGGGGGGGGACTTACGATATATTATTATCTTTCAAATACTAAAAACTGCTTATTGCGAATACCTTGTATGAAATGTTTAGGTATAAGATCGTTTGAAAAAAGTAATCGATACTAGTGTCAGAGCAGTGATGGCCTAATGGTTGAAACTTGCCCTCTCGATCGGGAGGTCCGAGGTTCAAACCCAGGCACGCACCAATGATTTATGTGCGTATTAGAAATTAATTATCACTGCTTTTCGGTGAAGGAAAACATCGTGAGGAAACCTACACACCCGAGAGTTCTTAAAAAAAAAAAAAAGTTCTCGGAGGTGTGTGAAGTCCACCAATTCGCACTTGGCCAGCGTGGTGGACTATGGCCTAAACTCTCTCATTCTGGGAGAAGACCCGTGCCCAGCAGTGGGCCAATAATGGGTTGATGCGACTAGTGTCATTTAGCCAATTCTTTTGATATGCCAATAAATACAATTCTCGTCACCTTCAGAGATTAGCATCTAATCCCTCGCATTCCATTGGCTTCTGCATTGAATTAATGTCGTATATTTAGATGTTCCAGACGTGTCGTTCTTGCTGTCTTTAATAACTGTTGTAACGGAAATGACGCGTGGATATTAAATTGTTTAACTTTATTGTCAATAATTATTGAGAAAACAATCGAATTATTACGAATAAATCATCGAAATATAATAACTAGTATTAGACTAAAAGGTAAACAATCGAATTGCAATTTGAACATAACTCATAAAGCCTTATTTCCAAGGAAGATATACTCTTTCAGGAATAATCTGGTCTTAAATGGCTACTGAAACCTTTAGCATACCCTTAAGTGAGACAGCAAGACAAAAATTTAGAATTTTTTGATCTAGATCACTAACAAAAATTTACTGCACCATTTCTCAGTTTTGGGGGAAACCTGGACCATGCTCCACATTGCCATAATACCGATTAGTAAAAAAAAGTAGGTAGCCAGATACATATCTCTGGCTACTGTTTTTGGGTGACCTAAAACCACCCAACTTCTTTGACATGATATTTTACGATTTATATTGCACTAAATTCTTCGACTTCGACGCTTCGCTTGCGTTTGCCACGGTTAGGGAATGCGATCCCGGGTTCCCGGGTCTCGGGATTTTGAGGTCCCTGGTCTATTTCGTTCCAGAAATTTTCGAATTAAATTTTACACATCACGGATGATTTTTACACAATTATTCTCATTATTTTTTATTACCTATCGCGATACCGGTACTATACCGGGATCCATTTTTGTCTTCGGACAATCTTGATATCCCGGGATTAGAAAAAAGGCCCGGGATCAAACTCCCTAGCCACGGTAAAGAGTCAGCCCTGTCGATTTTGCATGAAAGAGTAAAAATTACACACATCCTAACTTTCGCAATTAGTAATATTAATGTAGGATCATGTATCATGTAATTATACATATATACATGTCGGATATGGCGGTATTATGGCAACATCGGAACGCCTGCGCCATCTAGTGGCGTTCTATGAAGTTAGGGTTGTACCAGTTTAATGGCCGACACCTCAGTCTATCGATGACGGTCGGCCGAAGCAGACGACTCTAAAATCATCCCGCGTTCTTAGTGCTACGATCACTTGCCTACTTAATTTAGTTTGATTAATTCAGTGATTGTAACAAGTTTAATTCGGCAATATACTTTGTGTTAAAATCAAGTCTGCAATTTATTCTCGTGCTAACATTCCCTATCAGAGCCCACAGTAGGTTATCCTGATACGATGAGCGAAAAAGAACCACCCCCTCCGTCATACATATAATACATAATTATATTTTATCTATACAAATATTATATACTTATCTATATATATTTTTCATAAGAACAAAATCTGATAAACCTACAACATTCAGGCTACAATATACACTAAAAACAATACTAAACCAATTCTGAGTTGTTTTATGTTTTGTTCAATAAAATCTATTTGTCAAGCTGATGTGTTATCATCCGAAACGTCGGATTCGTTGAAGTGATTCATACATTACCCTAATATATGGCGGATAATTGGTTTACCCACACATTGGCAATATGCCCCGGGAGCCAAGACCTGAGAAGTACTGTTTACTAAGTCTTAATAAGTTTTGTAGTGTCTGAAAGGCAATAACAAGGTGGTACAACGCAAATGGTTCGTCTGGGGAGGTACCACCGCTACACCTATTTCTAGCGTGAAGAAATTGCGTTTCGGTGGAAATGTGTGGTTGCCGGGACACTTTCACATGAGGCGACCATCATAGTCCTCTGGAGTAGCAACGTATCTGTGATTGATCTCAGATTGAACCCATGTTCTGTATGATGTTTATTACAGATGTCCATGGGCGGCAGAGACCACTTACCATCATGTCAGTCCGAAAATAAAACACACCTAAAAATCTCCTCTCTACTTCTCTAGAAGAAAGTTCTCAAAGGTGTGTGAAGTCTAACAATTCATACTAGGCGACCGCGGTAGATTTTGACCTGAACTTCGCATCCGGGATGACGACCTGGACGCCCAGTACTAGGATAATAATGGGTTGACAAGGAAACAAAACGCGCCGCTAAGTGGTGAGAGTTGCGGCTAAATTGCAAAACTTGCTGCTACCATATTTCATGCATCTGGTATGCGCCGCATTACAACGCATATTTCCGCGTTGTACAGGCAATTTTTTACATTAGATTGTAACGTTACGTTAACGAAACGCGTTTTGGTGTCGGACATAAGTCTTGTGGACCGTTGGATTCTTTTATAAACAAAATGATTAATATGACGGTCTCGGAATTTCTTTGTGTTTAATCGTCATCGTAGTCAAACAATTGCTTCACTACTACGAGGCGCTTTTTCCTAAAATAAGAAAGCCTGTTCATAGCATATAGTTTACCATATAGTTATACTAAGTGTGGTTTTGTAAACTTCACCAGCCTTTGTTGACTAACCTACGATATTTCCCATGACCTTTAAACAATATGGCAAAGAATAAAAGATATATAAAGAAAAAAGACAAACCCACTGAGTCTCTTGCCGGATTTTCTCAGTTGAGGTCGTGTTCCGATCCGGTTGTAGTGTAAAAAAAACAGTCTGTAACTGACAATTTGTAAGCGCCCCCGTAGGCCTAAGCAAAATAAAGACATTTCATTTAATAAAATATATGTAATATAAAATTATTTTCTAAACAAATAACTTCAGAAAACTATAAATAACAAAACTTTAAACCCTATTTCGACAATGACCTAGCCTATTTTTACTTTACATTTAAAAACGGAAACTATGACACCAATCTGATGATTTCTGATGACAAAAATTATGCTACAAAAGCTTTACAGCGGCATTATTTTAACTCCCAATTACGATCTACAAATACTGCACTACAAGGAGTGCGCCACTCCAAAATTTCCATATCACGTCTGTGAATTCTGTGATGGGTTTAGAGGACACGCCTCGATGATAATTTCATGCCAAAACAAATAATGCGGCATCGATGACGCAAGTACGCGACGTGAACTATAAGTAATTGCAGCTTATTTGTGTTACGGTAACTCAGTGTCCTTAATACCAATTATTACTGTTTCACGGGAAAGGAAAACATCGCGAGTAAATCTACACAACCGAGAGTTCTCTAAAAAAAGATCTCACAATGCTAAAACTCTGTTGTTCTGAGAATTCTGGGTTGAGAACGAAGTGACCACAACTCAAATTAAAGTCTAAAACTAGGCATTGAAGAAACTCACTTCACCAACGCCACATCTATATCTAGTTTAAAGACATTCTTTTGTTCCAATTAAAAACAATAATAAAATATTTGCCTGTGCTGTACTGTTAGATGGGTTGCAATAATTCAAGAAAACTAATTTTATAACTTTTAGTCTTTTAGTAATCCTCTTTTTTCATTTCCCGCCAAAAATTACAATACTGTCAAACCAAATTTTCTCTCTTCCTGACAGCTGTCAGTTTTTTAAAACATACATATTCCCTGCGTTCATATTATAATGCCATTATAAGTTACATTTTAATATCTTATTATATACTTTATTTATAATCAGTATCAATTTAACCAAAAAAATATTATAAAGTTAACACAATGAAATGGTGCGAATGCCGGCTGATTTACATATGACATCTTAGTCCTCAGAAGTCACTACACTGACTGCCACCTGATGGACACTGCAACAGGTGGCAGCTTATTTAAAAAGAGATGATCTCTCTAGTAGGTCCATCATGGGAGATAATAATTACAAATAGGTATATAAGATTATATCTTATGGTTTTGGAAAATAAACAAATGTGTTGCTTTTGTAAATAAGAAACGACATTTCAAGTTTATTATTTCACCAAATCTATCTTTCTTCACAAAATATATTCTGAAGTTTAAAAATTAGACAGACATGTCAAATTAAAAAAAAAAGAACTAAACAATTAAAGAAAACCTATTTTCTTTATATCTCCCCTCCCAGGGAAGAAAATTCATTTGTGAATTTCTCTTCAGAACTCATTAAATTCTTCTTCCATCTCTTCTTCACTTGTTCCCTTCTCTTCATATTTTTTTTATTTGTACTGGAATTAGTTTTGAAATATGAAATAGGTTTGACTCGGTTTTCCTATGTCCTATATCTTCTTCATAAATTGTATTAGACCTTTTCCCTACTAATTTATATGGTCCAATTCTCAGTTCATCCAGTTTTCTTCTATTCAGTTTATTCCCATTTTCTACATATACCATATCTCCAACTGTAAATTCTCTATTTTGTCTTTTTTTATCATAGCGCATTTTGTTATAATTATGAGACTTCACAGTATTATTAAGTGCTCTTTCTTTATCTCTAATCCAGTCACTCGGCGCACATTCTTGGCGTAGTTCATTTGGTAAGATTGTAACATCTGTACCATATAACAAGAAAACGTATTTTCTTTATAGGTATTAAACACACATCACATTAAGACTCCGCAATATTGAATAGTCACGATTTTATCACAAATAATCTGTAACTCGGCTGGGTGGCTCGCATTATGTAATAGAGATGTTGTATAAACATTCCGTAATCCACAATAACAGTAAATCGCGATCTTTACGTGTTAGCCAGACATTTTTAGCGGTCCTTCGTAAATCATAACGCTTTGGTGGGAACATATTCGTAATAGTTTTACTAGGACTGCAATTTTATGTGCGGAAATATGTTGTCAATGTTCGTTGTTGCACTACTCGGATTTCGATGGGCCTCCTTGATGATTTACGTAGTCTACGACAGATTTTTAAGACAGAGTTACATTACACTGCCTTTTTTTTTTGTTTTCGAGGGGGAAACTTTCAAAAAGTACCCGACGTCGTGGGAGCGACGCGGGTTATGTGGGATTCTTACTGCGCTAAAACCTCCCCGGTGGCCGACCTCGACGCTGCGAAGAGGACTCCGGGAACTCCAATTGACCGCCGCCGGTGTCCTTAGCGTGTGCCCCATCGGGCTCTTCTCTGGTGGGCGTGAACTGCTCACCGCACCTTCTGGTTTTTACGGCAACATGCAACCACACATGCCGCCGTCCTTCCCGGGGTCACTCGACCGGACGGTTCGAGCTCCCACTCTTCCCGCCCGCAACCCCGGAAGCCTCTTTTAGTCGCCTCTTACGACAGGCAGAGGGTACCGTAGTCCTATTCTGGTCCCGGAACTACAGGGACATACATTACATTGCCTAAAGATCTTTTTTTACGACTAACGACTTGAAAATCATGAGCGCCAGAAAGAGAATGATGATTTCAAGCATGTTTGTATGTAGGTAGATATTTGGCTCTATATGAGTACCAGGTTAATAAGTTAACATTTAATATGTCGTTGGATTCATCTCAATATTGAAATTAACAATGCTTTTATAATTTGATCGGGGTAGTACCACCGCCACACATATTTCTAGCGTGATGCATTTCCTACGTTTCCATAGAAGGGTGTGGTTGCCGGCACACTTTCACATGAGGCGACCAACATAGTCCTCGGGAGTAGCAACACATCTGTGATTAACTTCAGATGGAACCCATGTTTTGTATAAAGCTGATTACAGATGTCCATGGGCGGCAGTGGCCATTTACCATCAGGTGGACTGAATGTTCGTTTTTTGCTACTTCGGTCAGATAAAAAAAACCTAATCATAAATACCAGACAGACAGGTAATGTGCCGAAAAATGAAAAGGGGGTGGAATTTACCCACTAACGACGGTTGCTGTAACCGACGATGCGTAAACGTGTTAATCATTTTTTATGAATAAATTTAATTATGTGATAGAAGGCCTATCTTATGGATGTCACTAGACGGCGTATCTTATGGATAATAGTCACTGTCACTCAACGTCATCTGCAACACGAGAGTAATGAATAATACATAGTTGGTTTTGAAGTTCAGTTCATTTAGAACACTTTTTAAACCATGTCATAGTCCTCAAGGAATACCCCAGGAGGAAGTTTATTCCACATGTTGCATGTTCGTGGCGTTTAAATTACATCAAAAATGAAAAACAGCGCGTATTTTCGATTACAGTTACCAAGAACTAGTTACCAGTTACTAATTATATAATTATCCATTACCTACTAAGTTCATTAATATAACTAGCTAATTACCTAGATACAGTATTTTCTGTTTGGTAAATAACTTGTAACACTCACCAGTTCACTGGCAGCCGAGGTCCTTTATAAAGGGCAGCACAAATACTACTGAAAGCCAAGCCTAAAATTTACACTGTAGGGTTGTAAACATATTGAGTGGACCTTGAAAAGGGTAGAATCATGAAGGTTATTTTCGGTGAAGTCCGATGTTACCGTCTCGGCCATTGTCAAGTAAGAAAAATGTATTTACATTATGTGTATATTACTTTTTTCAAAACTGATTACAAGTAGCCAGTTGATACTAATCTCAGTTTCATTTTCATGTGTAACCGGTGCTGTCCATAAGCGGTTTTTGATTTTTACCGGCCCAGTTCAATGGATAATTGTTATGAAAAAACTCAGAGCGTGTTTGCACCTTGACCTCGTTCCATTTAATTTGCTCGATATTGGTAAAAGACACATACTTTTCCTCTCAAACTTTCGCATTTATAATATTAGTAAAATGTATATAAAAGCCATTTATTTATATTATTATTTCATAAGAATTATAATAAAGTTAACGTATTGCCAGCCCTACGCCAATCCTTTGGCCTATACGGTCACTGAGACAAGGTCAATTACCCCGCCCTTCGTAAAGAAATTTAGGTTCAGTTATGTGTCATGAAACGAACGCAGATTTTCCTTTGTGGTTTAGATTCTCTGAATAAACTTTATCGATCGTACACTCGTAAATTGCGTTTAAGATAATAAATACTAAATTTAATTCTGTTGGTTTAAAGATATTTGGAACTACTTTTTCGAAAAGTAACCAACGAGTTTTCCACCGATTATTATTCAAAATGTTGATGACTTTCAACAATATCATATTTGTGTACATATAATAAATTATTTTGTGCAACATTGTAAATATATTTTATTGAAAATAACCAAAAATGATACAGTATACAAAATTTTGACAAAAATGTCTTTTTTTCAAAACTGTCGTTGTGTGGGTTGATTCTGTTTTGCATGAGTAGGTCCATTTAATTTCGAGATATATCAAGTACCAGTAGGGTTGCCACCTTTTTTTCAACGATTAAAGTACATTGGCTACAAAAGGTATAAAGAAAAAAGGACGTAGCTTCAAAATAAAGTACTATTTATACTATTACTTAATTTTTGGCTCTGGGATACTTTTAGGACTGTGTGAGGTGATAGTAGGCAAAAAAAAATGTAGATAGTAACTTGACGCCCATATTTCTAAAAAAAGGTCACCAAATGTAAATGTTCTACTACTTTCTAAATAAGGTAGCTACGGAAACCTTGTGATTAATGGAATTTTAGTTTACTGATTATAATCAAACCCAGATATACAAAATAAAGTATTTTCGCGTACTTTATTTTTCCTCATAAAGTATAAAGTACAATTGCCCCGAATAAAGTACAATACTTCATAATAAAGTACGGGTGGCAACCCTAAGTACCAGCGGCACCACCACACCTATATCTACCGTGAAACAGTTTTTGTATTTCGGTGAAATGGTGTGGTTGCCGGTTAATTTTCATTTGAGGCGATCTACTCAGACGTAGAGACGAATCTGTGATCAATCTCAGGTAAGATACCTATATTACTTGGAGTTGATTTATATAAATGTCCATAGCAGTGGCCACTGCCACACGCAGTGCTTTGCAACTTCTATCTTCTTCTTTATAAAAATGAATGTTTGTCTGTATGTCCTCTATAGAATCGTAAACTATTCATTTGATCATGTGATGATCTTTAGCAAAGTTGTTATTTATGAGCTCGCGAAGGTTTCTGGTGCATTTTTTTTCTGATAGCGTAGCATCGCGCGCAGGGGACAATTACGTTTTATATCCGTAATTTAAAAAAATAATAACTGATTTGTAAAAAAGTGGGGTACAACCCATTATTGTCCCACTGCTGGGCAAGGGTCTTCCCTCAGAATGAGAGAGTTTTATAGGCCATAGTCCACCGTGCTGGTCAAGTGCGAATTGGTTGACACTAAAAAAGTCATTGGATAATATTATCTCATTTAAAAAAAAGAATTCAAATTAATAAATCAAAGTCCCTAAAACCCTTCAAACGACTCGTATGTAAACAACATACGCACTACACAGTTCAACCAACCTTATTCCTGTCAACGTGTATAGCGAGCTGAACACAAATACTCCAAGGTTACTCTAAGCCCTTTGAAGCCCTTTGAAGTTCGGACAAAGACTTGGTTTAGTTCTTTGATTGGGAAACATTTTAGCCTTAATGATCCTGAATCTGTAAATATAAGGGATCTACCGTGACTCAAAAAAGTATTTGTACACCTCGTTTTTTACCAATAACTTCAATTAGACGAATGTCAGGTAAACAAAATTTGGGTGGTTAGTACTTAACGAAGGATAAAAACGTTGTGTATGTATATTAACTTTTAATAAAGAGTAAAAAAAATGTTATTAAAAAAAAACAAGAATTGAGGGGTCAAAAAAGTATTTGTACACTTACGTGTATATCTTTAAACTATCGAAAAAAGTATTTAATGAAGACAAAGCGTCCTTAACTGTTTCATAAACCTTTTTTAGACTATTCTTCGATTATTTAATTACTAATTCAGTTTAGAATGAGTATCAAACAATCAAGGAAAATAAAAAAAAGTAAAATATGTAAGTCTCGGCGAGATTGCGTTATTATTTTTCGGAAACAAGGAAAAAAATATCAGAAAAATGGTAAAGAGCTGAAGTTACATCATGACAATGCAGTACATTCAAAAAAATCGAAAGAACGGTTCATACAAATGTAAAAGGAAACCCGATCAGATCAACCGAAGATACTTATGACGAGAGAGCGCCGTACTACCTTTAGAGAAGCTTCAGAAAAACCGTTTTCAAGTGTTCAAACGCTGATCAATCACATCGCATCAACATATAGCAAGTCCGTATGATCACAAACTGTGCATGATGTTCTGCACTCAACCAAAATATTAAAAAAAATCGTTTGGTGAAAACCGATTGCTGAATTGCAACCGCAAAATAACGGTTTATCATGTTAAACAGAACGTTACGTTTTGGGCCTGTATGGCTTACGATGGCCTTGAAATGCTTGCTTTTTTCGAAGGGAATATAAATGCACGCAAATATATCAAAGTGTAGCGCGATAATTTGAATGAAAGCGCAGTCAAATTATGCCTTTGTGGTCAATATCACTTTTAGCATAACAATGACACTAAGCACACTGCACGAATAACAAGAGAATAGTTACTCTATAAAATTACCTATCAGGTATGCTACCACACTTTGGATAGTTGAGTGACACCACACACCACCAATCTCCAGATATTAATTCTATTTAAAATCTTGGACGTTATTTAAATATAAAGTGCACAACAGAAAAAATCTCAAATATACATAATCAGCAACGAATAATCCTATGATTATTCGTTGCTGATTATATAACAGTGGGAATAATACCTGTAAACCCATCTTAAAATTGGATGAATCCATGCCAAAAAGATAACAAGCTATTATTAATGCTAGAGACATGCATATTTCATTTCAATTATAATGTCGGGTTTAAAATTGTCATGTTTTACAAGGTTGTCGTAATTGTACAAATACTTTTTTGACCACTCAATTCTTGTTTTTTTCCGTATAACTTTTTTATAACTCTTTATTAAAAATAAATACATATACACAATGTTTTTATACTTTGTGAAGTACTGACCACCCAAATTTCGTTCATGCAACGTTCGTTTGATTAAAGTTATGGGTAAAAAACGACGTGTACAAATACTTTTTTGACCCACTGTATATATTAATACCTAAAAGAAAAACTTGGGTTCCGTTTTTAAAAAACTTGCCGCGGATGGAGAAGTATGAAATTGACCATGGCTATTGTTTATGTAGCGAAGGAGAACGAAATGTTAATATTTTTTTCCAAATAATCCAAAACAGATACATAAAATCATCTTAAAACACATAACGTACACTACCATAAATTTGACAAAACACATTTATTAAACCAATAAAAACTTTGATTTTCACCATGGAAACACATAATATCAAAAATGACAGATGTGTTTGTCAAAATATCCGTTATTTCTTTTAAAGTACTTAGATAATTAGCTTAGATAATTAAACCCTTTTTTGTCTTTTTTAGTATTTTTAGAATAACTCAAAAATCAATATAATTAATTTAATTTCAGAACGTGCTAATTTAGATAATATCAAGTTTTTAGGTAAAATTCTAATTTCGACCGTTGCCATGGATGACTAGTATTTTAAGAATAAGGGATCGTTCAAAAATATTGTAGCAAGGCAACTAGGACTCAATAAGAGTTCACTACAGGTAACTTTTCAGAAAGTACACTTCTTGTTAGAGGTGTTCCTCACACAAAGTTAAATTAAAATTTTACTTATAACAACTTTGTAATACTGTAATTAACTATTTGTAAGCCCTTAATGTAAAAGAGATTTTATGGCTAAGCACCTGGGCAGAGAAAAGTTTAAACAAAATTACGCTTTCATTAACTTGATATTCAACAACATATATTCTGAAATCTTCTACCGTCTTAGATAAGAGTAGTAAAATTCTAAGAGAAACACGCAAATGCCCTTCGTTATCTCCAGGATATTCATCATTTGTACTAATTTGTATATTTCTCTGGAATATCTACTACATTTATCACCCACTAGCTCTTAACCGCGGCTTCGGCCGCATGGTCAAAGGAATTGCCTTTGATATTGTAATAAATTATAACATATTATATATTGTAAAATATGAATATAAAACCAAAACAACAATTTATCCAACACGAATTCAAAATTCATTTGAATTTATTAGTTGCTTTGACTTAAGTGAATTGCATGCAGCATTTGATAGCGTGATTCAGAACTTGCAAATGAATTTTACTAACGCCATCTATTAAAAACTTCTGGAACTATTAAATATCTAGCAACTAACAAAACATCGATATTCTAATGGAAATGAGAGAGCGCGGTAAAAAGTAGCCTACGTCACTCTCCACCCTCTTATTTCCCAACATATAAACCATATCATATAATAGTTACGTGGCGACGGGAAAGAGGAACAAACAAACACACTTTCGCATTTATAATATTAGTATGGATTAGCTCAATATATCCGGACAACCCCCTACTCATCAGAAAGAGGGTTGTGTCTGATGGGCAATCAATAAACTCCTCCGAATTATTCAGACTTAGGAAATCAGAAAACGGATAATTTAATTTCGGTGTCATACAAATATGTTTACGACACTGACAGTTATTCAAATTTAAACCACGATGAGACATTTAAACTATCTATATATAATTCACAAGGCGACCGCTAATCCCTTCGTTCCTCGCCCTTTGAAGTCCAGACAAAGAGGCAGCTTGCGTGTAATTAATCTGCTTGAAGGATTTTAAACTGTTTTGTTCTTATATTGGTAAAACTGGCACATTACCAGCTATAAACTACTTATAATAGTACAATCTTATTATCTTATTAACATACCTTTAAAAATGCGATAGTTTGTTAGGATGGTTGTTACTCTTGTTAGGATGGTTGTTGTCATTCAAACCCCTTAGGGGATAAATTTCAAAAAACGAAAGACGTGAATAAATATATTACATACTAGCTGAACCCTGCTACGCCATCACACAAAAAAAAAATACACCAGAAACCTTCGTGAGCTCATGAATAATAACTTTGCTGAAGATCATTACACGATCAAATGAATAGCATACGATTCTATAGAGGACATACAGACAAACATTCATTTAAAAAAAAGATGTGCATGGGAGGCAGTAACTAAGTACTTACCATCGGGTAAACAGCATGCTCGTTTGTAGGTCCATATTATAAAAAAAAAACATGCGTGCGTACAAAGTACACATGTCAGAAGTGAAACTTCTTTGGCGAACTAATTTATAAATCTTGTTTATATTTATACAAATCTAAAACTTTAAATTTCCAAGATTAAGAGGAAGGGAAAAAGGCGTGATACGACGTTCGCTCTGTCTCACTTTTTCTCTCAATCTTTCTCACTCGCTTGCTCCCTACTCTCACTCCACGGCTAGTTGCTCATGCTACGTTCGCCCTGTCTTACTCTCTCTCAATCGGTCTCGATCACTTCCGCGTTTGCGTTCGGTGCTGATTGCCCCCCGGGCCAGTGCCTCCGACTGCGACCACCGCGACGTAACGTCCCGCGCCCAACACCGCCCCTTTCATTGGAAAGGGTCCCGGTGTTGGGCCAGTGCTGCGCTAAAAATCGTCTTGGGCAAAGGAGCACTTCAAACTACCTTCAAGATCGGACACATTGGCGAGGAAAAGGGAGGCTTGGAGTGAGACGGAAGACTTTCTCGAAGTACCCTCATGGAGGAAAATATCGACCCTACCCTCACCGAACCTTCAGAAGAGAGGGACAGAAGATCGGTGAGGGAAAGGGATAGCGGCGCTCTACCCTCGTCAAGAAGAACAACTAGAAGCCTACCCTCCGGACGACAAGTTGTCCGGAGGAATATATACACCGGCGAAATTGAAGCGGTGGCCGGCCCTGAAGCGGCCCAGCTCGCTGAAATCGGCCAGAGACGGGGGCAACGAGGAAACCCGCTGTGTTTCGGCGGTCGAAAAGAAGGACCAGCCGAAAGTACTGCGCGGCCCCCGAAGACCCAACGCCAGCCATCATCTTCGCCGGAGAGTGCACAGCTGCCGGCGAAGGTGGTGTGCATAGATGCAGAACAAGGAGGATCGTCTGATAGCGAGGATCCACAGTCTCCTGAAAGCTCCTCGGAGTATGAGGACAGCCGCGAGGGTGCCGAGGTTCCCGCTGCTGCTGCTGTCGCTTCCGAAGCTAGGACGGTGAGTCGATTTAAGTCATTTAGGTCGCCGCCGCGGTCGTCTACGCCATCTCCAAGGGTCGCGACGACGGACGCCGAGCTGGACTCGACGTCGTACGCCGGTCTGGCATCGGCGTCGTCGCCGGCGCCCGGCGCCGCGTCCCCATCTGCCCGGCCATCCAGCCCGATGGCCGAATCTTCGCGCCTGGGATCGTATCCTGAGCCCCAGGCACAGTCGTCCTATGCGGCGGCGCTGGCGGCGCCTGCTCCGCCGCGTCAAGTAAGCCCACCACCTCTTACTTCTGCAGGCAACACCACCCGCCAGCCCACGAGTGCTGCAGCGGCCGGCAAGGCGTACCCGCCCATTGTAGTCGAGCGGATGCCGAGTTGGCCCACTCATTTCGCGGCGCTGCGGGAGAAACTGGGCCACGCACCTAATGCGCGGCCCTTTGGACAAGGCATAAGGTTTATGCCACCGACAGCCGAGGAGTACCGGGTGATCCAAAGGTACTTGACGGACTTGTCCGCCATAGAACCGGGACTCTCCTGGTTCTGTTATACGCCGCAGGACGATCGCCCCACTAAGGTGGCGGTCAAGGGCCTGCCGGGTATGACGGACCCAGGAAGCGTCACAGAAGCCCTAAAAAGGCTTGGATTCCCGGCACGATTCGCGCGCCATATTCCATCCAGGCGAGGTAAGCCCGGCTGCGTCTTCTACGTGCAGCTGAACCGAATGGCCGAGACGGAGTTGCGCCGCCTCTACGGGGTGACGGAACTCCTGTTCATGCCGGGGGTCGTTGTGGAGGCGTGGAGGGGTCGCTTTGGCCCCCCCCAGTGCCATCGCTGCCAAGCAGTGGGGCACTCCTCTACCAACTGCCACCGGCCGGCCAGATGCGCCCGGTGCGCGGGGGGGCACGCAGTTCGGGACTGCCCAGAACCGAGGGACGCCATCCCCAAATGCACCAACTGCAAGGGGGCGCACTCGGCCAATAACAGGTCGTGTGTTTACCTGCGCAGGATGGCTCGCGTGAGGGGTATGACGGTCCCTCCGCCTCGTCCAACTACCGCAGCGCCCGCACAGCGTCCGCCACAGACCCGGAGGGAGCCAGTTCCAGTTCGAGTCGTGGAGGAATTTGCGCCGACTGAGGGCGCGTCGCTGATGGCCCCGGCTAACGCCCCTGCTGTAGTAAGAAGCAGCAGGGGCAAAGCCAAGAGGCGAAAGGGGAAGCGCGGACAGCAGGTAGAAACACCGGCTGTACAGGCTCCCCCCCTTCAACCATCGACGGCCGATCGACCGCGCCCCTCAGGAAGCGGCGCGAGGACAGCCGTCACCACCAAGGCTGCTCCGGCAGACCACCAGCCGCCTCCTCCAGCACCGACTCCAGCTCCGGCAGCTGCACAGGCGGCCCCCTCCCACAAAGGGAAGGGGAAAGGTAAACGGTCGCAGAGGGAGGTAGAGGTCCAGGTAGCCCCAGCACCCCAGCCTCCATCACCCCGCCCCCGCTCCGTCTTTATCCCCACTCCCACACCTCGCCCCCTGCAGGCCCTGGGGATCAATACGCCGGCCGATGACCTGGTGGCGGCAATAGCAACCATCAGCGAGGCTATTGCGCGGTACCCAGCGCTTGTAGGTACCATTAAATCTATCCTGGCCGACACTCTTGGGTTCCATTATGGCTGTCCAACTTAGACTCCTGTACTGGAACCCGGGAGGAATCGGCCAACATATCCCGGCGTTGCGTCGGCTCGTCCGGGAGCAGGACATACATGTCGTGCTGCTGGGCGAGACGAAGCTGCGGCCGGGACTGGCCTTTACGCTCCCGAACTACGCCGTGTACCGGCGCGACGAAATATCGCCGGCAGGGCTCCCTTACAGGGGCACAGCCGTAGCGATTCGCCGCGATCTGGTACACGACGTGCTTTCTCTGCCCCCGTTCGTGAGCACGCGCTCCATCGGGGCCGTAGTGAGCGTCGGGGGACGGGAACTGTGACTGTTTGCCGCATACCGACCGCCTGGTCCCCAATTTATCCCGCAGGACATCCACACCATCTTGGACGAGAGCGCTGCGACCTTACTGGCTGGTGATCTCAATGCCAAACATCCGGCTTGGGGTTCCAGAATCACCAATACAGCGGGACGCAAGCTGTACTTTGACGCCGAGGAGATGGGCTACGAGGTGATTGGGCCAGAATCGCCTACGCACATCCCCACGGCTGAGTCCTCTCGCCCTGATGTCCTGGATATAGTGCTTCACAGGAATCTCCGATGCCCTGTTCATGTGGAGGTGTTGTATGATCTGGACACGCAGCACCTCCCAATTCTGGTCACGCTTGGTCTGGGGGCCGACGCGGTGGCCTTTAAATCGGAAACTCGAAGGGTGGACTGGGAGTCTTTTCAGTTAACCATGGGTGGGGTCAAACTCACCCAGGCGCTTAATTCACCGGGGGGAGTGGAAGCCGCGGCCAGCGCGTTCACGGCTTCAGTCCGGGAGGCGTTGGACGCGGCGACCACTCTCATACCGAAGACATCAAGACGCGCAAGACTCCCGGCCCACCTGGAGAGGAAATTGGCCAGGAAAAGGCTGTTACGTCGCTTATGGGCGCGCACCCGCTGCCCCCGGGTGAAGCGTGACCTCAACAACCTGGCGGAGGAGTTGTCTGCTGAGATGGCGGAGTATCGTGGCGCCTCCTGGGAGGCGAGAGTCGACCAGGCAGGTGAGCACGAGACGTCGCTCTTCCATCTCACCAGGCAGCTCACCCGAACGAAGGAGACCGTCTGCCCACTCCTTAATGGTGAGGGCAGACGTTGTTATTCCCCTAAGGAAAGGGCGGAGATTCATGCGGGGCACTTAGAAGAGCAGTTCTCTCCACACCCCGCAGCCGCTGACGTCGCCGAACACCACGAGATCGTAGAGGCGTGGGTAGAGGACTTCCTTGGACACCCGACACCGCCACCCCAGGGATTGGAGTTCATCTCGCCCTCGGAGACGCGGAAGGCCGCCTTACGTTTACCGAAGCGTAAGGCGCCAGGCCCCGATGGAGTCCCTAAAATGGCGTTGGCGATGCTCCCGAGGAGGGCCTTAGTCGTAATGACAAGGCTCTTCAATGGTATACTACGCACCGGCCACTTCCCGACCACCTGGAAGATGGGTAAGGTGATAGTTCTCCCGAAGCCGGGGAAAGACAGACGTCTCCCGGCCAGCTACCGTCCCATCACGTTGCTGCCCACCATAGCAAAGCTCTTCGAGAGGCTGGCGCTGAAGCGACTGCGACCGTCACTTAGTTTAAGGGACGAGCAGTTCGGCTTCCGCGCCGGTCACTCGACTACGCTGCAGCTGACACGAGTGCTCCACCATCTTGCAAGCGAGACCAATTACGGTAGACACACGGTCGGCGTCTTCCTCGATATCGAGAAGGCGTTCGACCGCGTATGGCACCCTGGGCTCGTTTTCAAGCTGTTGGAGTCACCCCTGTCGGCGCTATTGGTGAGGTTAGTGGCGTCATTTTTAGATGGGCGGCAGTTCTATGTGTCGGTCGAGAACGTCGCCTCAGACCCCCGCCCAATACGTGCTGGTGTACCACAGGGCAGCTGCCTCTCGCCACTACTCTACGCCTTCTACACGAACGACATTCCCACCCTCGAAGGTCACCTCGAGGAATGGGAAAGGGACGTGGAGCTCGCGCTGTTCGCGGACGACAGCGCATACTTCGCGTCTTCTCGTGATCCCGCAATAGCTACACGCAGGATGCAACGACTGTTGGATCTCTTACCGGAGTGGCTGGATAAGTGGCGTATGGCCGTCAATGTCGGTAAGACGGTCGCGACACTTTTCAGCCGCAAACGCAGCATGCCGCCGCCGCTACGTCTTCGTGATCGGGAGGTAGCTTGGCAGCCCACAGTTAGGTACTTGGGATGTAACATCGATCGCACGTTGCACATGGTGCCTCAGGTGGACCACGTGATCCGACAGGCCCGTGTTGCACGTGCGATGCTCCGACCGGTGCTTGCATCTCATCTGCCGCTCCGAACAAAACTAAAGGTGTACAAGCTGTACGTCCGATCCCGATTGACCTACGCGGCGCCGGCGTGGTACGCGTTGGTGTCAGAGTCCAACAGGAAACGCCTCCGCGCGCAGCAGAGCCAGTCCCTCCGGGCGATCGTCGGGGCGGGTCGCTTCGTTCGGAACGACGTGTTGGAGCGCGACCTTAAGGTGCAAACCTTGGACAGGTTTGTGGCTCAGTTGGCGCGTCGTATGTACGAACGCGCTGACAGTGGGCCACATGCCCATCTACGAGGTTTCGCGCCCCTTCACGCTCGACCCCCCGAGGGGCGTCCGCTCCCTCGTGAACTCGAGGGCCAGGTATCCTCCGACCATCTGGAGGATTAAATCTGCGTAGCAGCATAGCGCGGTCACAGAAGGCCGAAGGCTGCAACACTGCCTGACGGCAGCACACATCACCGGTGGACAGTGCTTCCACTGAGGGAATTGCCCGGGTAAGGAGGGGATCCTCGAGGCCCGCAGACCTTACGCCAAGCGGCGACGCCACGCCGCGGCATAGGACGACTTTCAAAGTCAAAGTCTCGATCACTCTTTCTCTCTTTTCCGACACTTCCGTTGCATACCGGCGTGACGTTTCATCTGTAAAAATTTTACCCTCATGCGTCTAAAGAAGTTTCACTTCAAAAAGTCTCAAGCATACCTATATATTCACTCACGTGAGGCGAGAACACCCAATAGTGAGACCATAATTAATTGATCATAATATAAGTGCATACATAAATTAGATGTTATTCTTGGCCAGTGTAATAAATAGATCGCATTGCAACAATAACTCAATAAAACACAGTTAATAATAGAGCAAGGGATAAAGTAACATTTGTCACAAGTTATGACTCATGGGCACATCGCGCCCTGTTGGGCAGTTTTCAGCGCAAACAATGCCCTTAGTACGAATTTATTGTTTCCTTTGACGTATGATGACCCGCGTGGTTGAGCGGTCACCATACCGGTCAGACACGCAGGTTCTGGGTTAGATTCCCGGCCTGACAGGAATTTAAATGACGAATTTAGATTTATGTTCGGAGTCTGGGTGTTTATGTGTCCGTCTTTGTGTGTTTATGGCACCAATGACACATAAGAAAATCCTACTGGGAGGCTGTGAGTGTAGAAAGTGTTAAGGGCTCCTTAAAACAAGCATTGCTTTTGTTTTCGTTCATCATTTCAAAGTATTAGAATTTTTCATATTTTTTATGTATTACAAATTTTCATAATTTGTTTTAGCTGTAGGCCGTAGATTGTAACGTACGATAAAAAAAACGCTTGTTTCGAGGAAACTTATTAGAGTACGCTTTATGCTTTATACACTCAAAGCCCCACACTAGGATTTTTTCCTGTGTCGTGGGTACCATGGACACACACAAGACGAATACACAAACACCCAGACCCAGAACATTAATCTAAACTCATCATTCAGATACCTGTCTGGCCGGGGATCGAACTCGGGACCCACTGCGCGTCATACCGGTATGGTAACCACTCAGCCACGCAGGTCATCAAACGTCAAAGGAAACCTAATAAATTCGTACTAAGGGCATCGTTTGTATACGCACTTAATATACAGCACCCTTAACATAGGTTTATTAAGTTTTCTCAGAACAACCATTGTTTACGTTTTCGACTAAACGTTCACATTGAAATGTACATTGCCCGTCTAGGTACCAAATTTTACCAGGTGGTAGAACCAGTGTAGTTCGACCGGGGACCGCAACATTTATTTCTAACGTGAACACTTCCAGCGTTTCGATGGAAGAGTGTGGTTGTCGGCCCACTTTTATATGAGACGACCATCTAGATCCTCGGAATTAGCCGCTTATCTGTGATTAACTTCATATAGAACGGGCGTTCTATCTATAGGTGTTCTAGTTTATAGATGTCCATGGGCGGTGGTGACGACTTACCATCAATTGGACTGCATGCTCTTTTGCTACTTTAATCAAATAAATAAAACGTTTTTGCCCACCATCAAAGTACATCGCAAATTATGGGCGAAGGGGACAATGTACATTGCAATGTATAAGCAAGAACCTAAACGATTGTTTTGAGGTAAACATACATTGCAAGCCTATAAACGAATTAGAATTTATATCTGTAATGTTTGTAGCTTAATTGTATGTAGAAGGTGGTAGAACCAGTGTAGTTCGACCGGTTAAGTACCACCACCGCACCTATTTCTAGCGTGAAGCATTTTTTACGTTTCGACAAAAGAGTGTGGTTGTCGGCACACTTTCACATGAGGTGACCATCATAGTCGTCAGGAGTAGCAACGCATCTGTGATTGACTTCAGATGGAACCCATGTTCTGTATGTAGTGGATTACAGATGTCCATGGGCGGCAGTGACCACTTACCATCAGGAGGACTGCATGGTTGTTTGCTACTTCAGTCAGATAAAAAAAATGTAAATAAATAAATAAAATAAAAATACTCAGTCTACAGAGCATACACGAGCCACGAACACACAAATCACTCTAGGACAACGTGTGATTCGCTCATAAAACCCGATCCGAACACCGTCAGATTTAACACGGAGAGACGTCAGCACGCTTGCGTCACGCGTGCTGACAGATTTTAATATTGGCCTGTTTATCGATCGTTTGGGAATCGACCGAGATTTTGCAATCTATTCGACTTTTGCCAAATATTTTATACAATAGGAGAAATAATCTCATTTATGTAAACCGTTACTTAGGCTTCAACGCAGCGTGATCCACCTTAAGTACAACGTCCACCAATTCGCACTTGGCCAGCGCGGCAGACTATGGCCTAAACTCTCTCATTCTGAGAGAAGACCCGTGCCCATCAGAGGGACAATAATATGATCTACTTTAGATCTCCATAAGCCCTTTTAAGTCTGCACTTGGACATTAGCTTCCCCTGACAGGCGTGCCGTTTACTTGCGTATGAACATAAAACTAAACGACGCTTCTTTCTATTTTCTATAGTCTGACCCTTGGTCGTCTCTTTCGACATCCACGGGAAAAGGGCCACGCCATAACTTGCTATTCAAGACTGACACCATACAGCACAAATCGAATGGTTCTATCCTGTTGTAATGTGTGTAGAGATTGGGCCTTACAAATTGATACAGGAAGGGAGTTCCACAGAGAACCAGCTGACACACTAAAAGATTAACCGTAGTGACCAACCGAAGGTCGAATTTTACCCGCAGCCGAAATTTTGCTATCGCCTTGCCTTCCGCCGAAGTCGAAGGTTTGAAAACCACGAGAAAACAAGTCCAAGGGCTGATTACAATTACTTTACAATTGTTCTATACGATAATATTTGATATAAACTCGAGTAATGAGCAAGATTCTATAAGGTATGTAAAGCATCAATACGCACTTGGACTGCGCCGTCGACTATGGCAGAAATTCTCTCATTTCAGAAAAGACCTGTGCTCAGCAACGAGACAATAACGAGTTGACAACAATTCAATACCAGCACATAACCCAGATTTTTCCCATAAATTTATAAACTCCATTTACTGAAATGCAAAAAATCTGGCCATCCATTCCTAGGTATTCGGCGTTTCGCGTTACTTAGGCTTCAACGCAGCGTGATCCACCTTGAGTACAACGTCCACCAATTCGCACTTGGCCAGCGCGGTGGACTATGGCCTAAACTCTCTCATTCTGAGAGAAGACCCGTGCCCATCAGAGGGACAATAATATGATCTACTTTAGATCTCCATAAGCCCTTTGAAGTCTGCACTTGGACATTAGCTTCCCCTGACAGGCGTGCCGTTTACTTGCATTGTGTATGAAAATAAAACTACACAGGAAGACGCTACTTTCTATTTTCTATAGTCTGACCCTTGGTAGTCTCTTTCGACATCCACGGGAAAAGGGCCACGCCATAACTTGCTATTCAAGACTGACACCATACAGCACAAATCGAATGGTTCTATCCTGTTGTAATGTGTGTAGGGATTGGGCCTTACAAATTGATACAGGAATGGAGTTCCACAGAGAACCAGATTACACACTAAAAGATTAACCGTAGTGTCCGACCGAAGGTCGATTTTTACCCGCAGCCGAAGTCGATAATTTTGCTATCGCCTTGCCCTCCGCCGAAGTCGAAGGTTTGAAAACCACGAGAAAAGAAGTCCAAGGGCTGATTACAATTACTTTACAATTGTTCTAAACGATAATATTTGAAAATAATGTAAATATCTAAAAAAGCTTGCAACGGAACTCGAGTAACGAGCAAGATAAGGCATGTAAAGCATCAATACGCACTTGGACTGCGCCGTCGACTATGGCAAATATTCTCTTATTTGAGAGAAGACCTGTGCTCAGCAACGAGACAATAACGAGTTGACAACAATTCAATACCAGCACATAACCCAGATTTTTCCCATAAATTTATAAACTCCATTTACTGAAATGCAAAAAATCTGGCCATCCATTCCCAGGTATTCGGCGTTTCGCGAAACGAAACAATAGCCGAGCATCGGATGTTACGATAAAACAATAAATTCTGATCGCATACGAATATTATCTAAAATTACTCGCGGCTGTTGCTTGTATTATTTTAAATACGCCATTTCCTCGGTTTATTTCAGCTAGAGATGCCAGACTAGGGTTGTCTAGATATTTCAAGGCACGGTAGTCAATTTATTTCGTTTCTAATAAAATGTACTTTGATTTAAATCCATTTTTAGCATCGACTTGCTGTAACAGATTTGAAAGGTGTTTCGCTATGAAACAGTAATGCTTAAAGATAAGTTAGGGCTATTTGATTCGCCCTGTAGTTCCGGGATCAGAATAGGGCTACGGCATCCCCTGCCTGTCGTAAGAGGCGACTAAAAGGGGCTTCCGGGGTTGCAGACGGCTAGAGTGGGAGCTCGAACCGTTCGGTCAGGCAATCCCGGGAAGGACGGCGGTTTGTGTGGTCGCATACCGTCGTAAAGACTAGACGGAGTGGTAGGCCCAGCCGCCCATCTGGGAGGAGCCCGATGGGGCAACGCGCTTGGAGGATTCCGGTTGAAGTCGTTTCGAGATCCCGGAGTCCTCCTTTTCAGCGCCGAGGACGGCCACCGGGGGAGTTTTATTGCGGTAAAAATCCCACATATCCCTGCGTCGCTCCCACGGCGTCGGGTACCTTTTGAAGGTTTCCCCCTCGAAAACAAAAAAAAAAAGGGCTATTTGATTAAATGTTACCGTCCCCAATGGACATTTGGAAAACTTGAAGAGCCGCCAATGAATGGACAACTTTGAAGGAGAGTCCTTTTTGCACCTTTTTTGAAAAGGCTTATGTTATAACGCTTCGGAAATGCCCCTGGCGGAAGCTCATTCCACATACTAAGTTAGTAGGCATTGAAATATCTATTAAATAATATTGTACTTGTAGTTCCGGGAGCAGAATAGGGCTACGGCAAACCCTGTCTGTCGTAAGAGGCGACTAATAGGGGTTTCCAGAGTTGTGGGCGGCTAGAGTGGAAGCTTAAACCGATCAGGCGACCCCGGGAAGGACGGTAGTATGTGTGGTCGCATACCGTCGTAAATACCAGACGGAACGGTGAGCCCAACCGCTCACCTCGGAGGAGCCCGATGAGACAACACGTTCAGAGTACTCCGGTTGCATTCCTTTGGAGATCCCGGAGAATTCTTTATAGTGCTGAGGACGGCCACCGGGGGGTTTTGGTGCGGTAAGAATTCTACATAACCCTGCGTCGCTCCCACGGTGTCGGATACCCTTTGAAAGTTTTTCCCTCGAGAGCAAAAAAATACCACCGCTACAACCTTTTTATCTAGACTTGACGCATAATAAAATTAGTAATCAGGTGGTAAAATATATGCTTTTTGACCAGGACAAAAAGCATATATTACATCTGTTTCTAGCGTGAAACAGTTCTAGCGTTTCGGTAGAATCAAAATGTAATAAATTTTTACGGAAGCCCATGAGTGGCATTGAATATTTACCATAATGTGGACAGTCCAGCAGCTCGTTTGCTATTTCATCTGATAAAAAAACCTAATGCGAATTAATTCTAAAAAACCTAAATAAAATTAAAAATATTCGATCAACCCTAATATAATAAGCTAGATTTACTGCTGTGATTCAGATTTACAGATGCAATGGTCGCCGATGTAATCTATTTCAGAATCAGGCACACATAAAGCCAATACTGACAATAAACTTTTAGATCTCAGTATTTTCGTAATACTAATGCGATTTCAATATTGTCTCAAGGCTAAGTGAAAATAGGCTGAATTATTCAAAATAGCTCAAAAAGAGTGCTTCAAGGTTGAAGATTTATAGATTTAGATGTAATAGGTTTGTTCAAATCCATTCAGAAGCAGCGAAATGAATAGGTGGTTTCCTTGAGCGAACGTATTACTGGATTTATTCGTCGGAAGCGATCTTTCAAGTTGAGTGAGTGATTTGAATGATCATCAGATAGTGGGTTCTTAGTGTAATCTGATGGCTATGAAACATTCACTACAAGCGTTATTGGCTTGGCGCTATTCTTTTTTTTATCTAACTGAAATAGCAAACGTGCGTACAGTCCACCTAATCACACAGTCATACAGACGTCATACAGAACATGGGTTCCATCTGAAGTCAATCACAGATGCCTTGCTACTCCCGAGGACTATAATGGTCGCCTCATGTAAAAGTGTGCCGGCAACCACACTCTTCCATCGAAACGCAAGAAATACTTCACGCTAGAAATAGGTGTGGTGGTGGTACTTCCCCGGTCGAACTACACTAGTTCTACTACCTTTAAAATTATTCGCGACAACGTCAAGCATTTAAATTGTATGCCTCGTCTTATAATATCACGAAGTTTTGTCACAAATCTCCTGAAATTCGTTCAGCGAACGAGCTGCTGTTTTGTGGTCCTTGGGTAAGCTTGTTCAAAACACTATTAAAAGTTTCTTTCCTTTCAAAGCCTTAGATAAGGACCAAGGACTCTTGAAATGGCTTGGGCCTTGGAATTGAAGCGAATTTATTTACCAGTTGGTAAGGGGTTGTTAACGGTCATGGATGTTTATAATAAGCATAACTTGGATAGGAGTCCACTTGATGTAGTTTATAAAGTGCTAGCTCCGAGAACTTAGTTGGAACGCCACGTACATATCCATCCATCCATCAGCCCTTTGATGTCCACTGCTGGACATAGGCCTCCCCTAAATGGCGCCACTCCAACCGGTCCTGTGCCCTCTGAATCCAACGGTTTCCCGCTGTCTTCTTCAGGTCATCGGTCCACCTGGTAGGGGGGCGACCTGTACTCCTTTTGCCTAAACGTGGTCGCCACTCGAGGACCTTTCGTCCCCATCGGTTATCCGTCCTTCGAGCGATATGGCCGGCCCACTGCCACTTCAGCTTGCTGATTTTGAGAGCTATGTCGGTAACCTTCGTTCGTCTACGGATTTCATCGTTACGAATCATGTCTCGTAGCGAAATTCCGAGCATAGCCCTCTCCATAGCACGCTGAGCGACTCTGAGCCTTCGAATGAGGCCTTTAGTGAAGGACCACGTTTCGGCGCCATAGGTCATCACTGGCAACACACATTGCTCGAACAATTTCGACTTCAGGCACTGAGGAATTGTGGACGAAAAGATACTACGAAATTTCCCGAACGCAGCCCAGCCGAGTTGGATTCTTCGAGTGACCTCCCTCTCAAAGTTGGACTTACCCATCCGGATCGTTTGTCCCAGGTAAATGTACTCGTCGACAACTTCGAGAGGAGTGCCGTCAACAACTACCGGTACGGGTGTGACATGGACATTAGACATGATTTTCGTCTTGTCCATGTTCATCTTAAGACCCACCCGTTGTGAGGCACTGTTGAGGTCGCCTAGCATTGTGCTGAGGTCCGTCAGCGAACCTGCCAAGATGACTATATCGTCGGCAAATCGAAGGTGTGTGACGTGTTCGCCATTGATGTTGATGCCAAGACCTTTCCACTCCATCAGCTTGAACACATCTTCCAACGCAACGGTGAACAGTTTCGGCGATATGACATCGCCTTGCCTGACTCCCCGCTGCAATTGGATGAGGTTCGTGCTTTGGTCATGTACTCGGACTGACATGGTGGCGGCTGTGTATACACACTTCAACACCTCGATGTACCTATAGTCGATCTGGCATCGCTGAAGGGACTCCAGCACCGCCCAGTGCTCGATAGAATCGAAGGCTTTCTCATAGTCCACATAAGCAACACATAACGGCAGATTATACTCCTCGGTCTTCTGTATAATCTGCCGAAGCGTGTGTATGTGGTCCATGGTGCTGTAGCCTTTTCGGAATCCGGCTTGTTCGGGAGGCTGGAAGTCGTCAAGCCTGCGTGCAATACGGTTAGTGAGGACTCTCGAAAACAACTTATACACGTGGCTCAGAAGCGCAATGGGCCTGTAGTTCTTCAGGAGGGTTTTATCGCCCTTTTTGAAGAACAGCACCACTACGCTTCTGCTCCACGCTTCCGGGGTTGTCCCGCTAGTAATGACGGAATCGAACAACTTTTGGAGCGCCACTAGTACGGGTTTACCGCCAGCTTTTAGCAGCTCTGTTGTGATTCCGTCATCCCCCGGTGCCTTGTGGTTTTTCAGCTGTTTGAGAGCCTCTCTAATCTCGTACAGGCTGACGTCCGGGAGGTCCTCAGTATAGTGTCGGGTCAGTTTGGCACGTTTGTCGTCCGCCTTGTTACGGGCGGGAGCTCGTGCGGAAGCATACAACTGTCCGTAGTATTTCTCAATTTCTCTCAGAACATCGGGCTGAGACGAAACTACGGTGCCCGATTCGGTCTTCAACCTCGTCAGCAGGCTCTGCCCAATGCACAGATCCCTGGCGAACACTCTTGAGCCCCGGTTTCGCTCAATAGCGTCTTTTACGCGTCGGGTGTTGTGAGCACGCCAATCGCGTCGCCTACTCTGAGAGATCTGTTTATTGAGCAGTCTGTATCTCGACATTGAGGTTGGAGACTGCACACATAGTTCTCGCCTCTCCCTCATAAGACCGAGAGTATGCTCTGAGAGAACCTGAGAGCCACCACTGGAGTGGGTCTTAAAATACTTAGACCCCACGTCGTGGACAGTTGTTACTACCTTGGTGTTAATTTCGTCCACAGAAACGCAAGAATCGAGACACGCGAAACGGTTTCGGAGCTGTAGCTGGAACTCTTCGGAGCCCTGGATTTGGACAGGTGTTGGTCGGAGCGTAGACTTCATCAGGCGTGACCGTTCCAGCTTTACATTGATATTTAATGTGCCTCTTACCATCCGGTGATCACTTCCGGTTTTCACCCTGTTGATCACAGAGACATCATTAAATATGTGCCGTTTGTCTGCCAAAATGAAGTCTATCTCGTTCTTAGTGGAACCATCAGGACTTATCCAAGTCCACTTTCGCTGTGCCTTCTTCTTGAAGAAAGAGTTCATCATAAAGAAGTCTTCCCTCTCCAAGAAGTTAGCAAGCAAGTGACCTCGGTGGTTCCGTTGTCCAATTCCAAAGGGCCCCACCCTCCGTTCGTCACCATTTCGCACGCCTAGTCTTGCATTAAAATCCCCCATGACAACGGTAAAATGGGTTTTTGAGGTATGTATGGCTCTACTTATGTCCTCATACATAACCTCAACCTCATCGTCTGGGTGTGTCGAAGTCGGCGCATATACCTGTATGACCTTCAGCGAATACCGTTTAGATATTCTGAGTATAAGGTACGCTACCCTTGACGACACACTGTCGACTGTTACAACGTTGTTCACGAGGGATTTGTGGACGAGGAACCCGACACCACCCTGGGACAGGTGATCGCCCTCCCGGTGATAGAGCAAGTTTCCAGATTTGAGGATTATCGTGTCCTCCCCCTGTCTTCGGACTTCAGACAATCCCAATACACACCAGTTTAACTTGTCTATTTCTTCTTCCAGCTCCTGTATCTTCTCGTCGGTCCTCAGTGTCCTGGTGTTGTATGTTGCCAGGTGCAGAAGTCGTCGGTTGTGGTAGCCGGATCTCTTCCGGAGATTCTTAGCACCCCCTGCCCCGCCGTTACCTTGGCCGCTACCATAGCCCGGAATAGCGGGGCCGCCGGGGACTGGGGGCCGTGGCTTTTCTGCACCTGTCATAAGGGGTTTTGCCAGTAGTCACCGCGCCTGGCAAGCGTGTTGGTGACCGCAGAAAAAGGTTGGAATTTCACAGGAGATGCTGCTGCCCATCTCCTGGATGTTTTATCCCTTAGTCGCCTCGTACGACATCCACGGGAAGAGAGGGAGTGGTGCTATTCTAAAAGGCCGACACCACACAGCCAAGTACATATTCTTTCTATATTATTTTAGATGTAGAAAACATTCACTTCACCACTCTCCCTAATGGTAAGTGGCCACTGCCGCTCATGGATACTTGTTATCAAACCCAGACAAGAATAAAAATTTAGCTGAAGTCGACCACAGATGCGACGTAGACCTCTAACGACTAAAATCCACTCCTTTAAATCAGTCCACAACAACGTTATTGAACAGAAAAAGGTGCGGTTGTGATGCCACCGGACTGAAACCACAAAAGGTACTGATAAAAGTTCCCTTCGTTGCCATACTCTTCAAAACCGAAACACTACCAAGCATTAAATTTCCTCTAGAAAATAGAAATAGCCGTGGCTTTTGAATTTACCACCCTCACGTTCTACCATAATAAATTTCTAGTACAAATATAACTGACAAATCCCCTTGAATACAAACTGGAGATCCTACAGCTATTCTGATCGAAACATTACCTTTGTTTTACCGTTCCGTGTAATTGCAAATATATTGAACTGTTCTCCGAAGTCTGACCACCAAGCCCATACAGATCTAATATTGGACGGAAACCGTTGTTTATATCACGACGCTCCATTAGCGGTTATGTTTACATGGAGATTGTGATTATCGCTTACAGACAGTTTAGTTGATTTCAGACTGATTTCTTCGCGTACAAAATATTTTTGAGAAAATGCGATGGAATTGTGAGTCTTCATTCGCCTCCGATCACTCTTGGAAACTGTATTATTAAGTCTAATTTGTAGTGAACCCGGCATGCAAACCAAAGTATCACTTATTGACGCTTAATCTCGACGCACAAAAGTTAAAAGGTAGTCCATTAAAAAATATGATTTTTTAATACTTCCAATAGAGCATCGTTATTCACACACCTCTTAGCACATGCTGTCAGGAAAAAAATCCTCTTCCACTAACTTCAATCCACCCTGATAAAAATAATACAAAAAATAAATATTTCCTTTTACGTGATCGGAGTACACACAAAATGTGCTTTATTTTTTATTAAATTGAGAAATCAAACAGGTGGTAGAACTTTGGTGGTCAACTCAGCACCACCGCCACACCTACTTCTAAAAACAGCATATTTCCGCTGCTGGTTCTAGTCTGAAGTATTGATGCACAAAACATTTGTAATATGTGAGAAGGACGGCGGTATATGTGGTCGCATACCGTCGTAAAGACTAGACGGGGCGGTGGGCCCAGCCGCCCATCTGGGAGGAGCCCGATGGGGCAACGCGCTCAGAGGATTCCGGTTGGGTCGGACCGAGTTCCCGGTGTCCTCTTTATAGCGCCGAGGACGGCCACCGGGTTTTAGTGCGGTAAAAATCCCACATAACCCTGCGTCGCTCCCACGGCGTCGGGTACCTTTTGAAGGTTTCCCCCTCGAAAACAAAAAAAAAATATATATATGTATGTATTTCGGAACAGGCAACAAAGAGAAGTAATCCATTATCATCAATACCTATAGCTGTCACCAACATGCATGCCAAACGTGGTGACTATTGTCAAAACCCCCATTATGACATGTCAACCAACATGCCAACAGGACACGTCCAGGAGCGAACCTAAAAGACTGGCTGGATAGACGCTTCTTAAACCATCTCCACTTCGATGGATATCCAACCTAAACCCTGACGTCACAAGCTGAGTTCCATACCAAATGTTTGTAATACCCAAATACAAACAACATTATGCTGACTGATATTATCACACAACTCTCAAAGTTTACATGATAAATCAAATGTGATGCATCGCAGAATATCTTCTGTTATCTTCAAATAATAATCGTCTGTCGAAGATTTATAATTCAGTGAAGTACAAGACGAACTTAAATGTATTTGAACTAACACACGCCTCTGGCAAGACTACTTAATATTATATACATAATAATTAAAAAGATATGAGGATGTGATTTATTAAATATTAATTGTGCCCTTCACCTTGTTTTAAACTTCTTTCGTCCTCGGGAATAGGAGCTGTGATTGACTTCAGATTCGGACGTCTGTAAGTAACTTTAAATATAATCCCTGTTCTATGGATGGTATGGCAGTAAGTGATCACTAGGTATCAGAGGGACTGCATGTGCAGAAGAACGAAAATCACTGACATAGCTCTCAGATTTTACAAAATGAGATGACAATGGGTAGGTCACATCATTTGTAGGAGAGATAACTAGTGGGATAGAAAACTCCCCGAATAGAAACCATAAGGGCAAAAGGAGGACAGGTGTTTTTTTTTTTTGTTTTCGAGGGGGAAACCTTCAAAAGGTACCCGACGCCGTGGGAGCGACGCAGGGTTATGTGGAATTTTTACCGCACTAAAACTCCCCCGGTGGCCGTCCTCGGCGCTGAAAAGGAGGACTCCGGGATCTCGAAACAACTTCAACCGGAATCCTCCGAGCGCGTTGCCCCATCGGGCTCCTCCCAGATGGACGGCTGGGTCCACCGCTCCGTCTAGTCTTTACTACGGTATGCGACCACACATACCGCCGTCCATCCCGGGATTGCCTGAGCGAACGGTTCGAGCTCCCACTCTAGCCGTCTGCAACCCCGGAAGCCCCTTTTAGTCGCCTCTTACGACAGGCAGGGGATGCCGTAGCCCTATTCTGATCCCGGAACTACAGGGCGTGGAGGACAGGTCTATCTCGACGAAATGAAGTAATGACCTGAAGAAGAGGCGGTAGACTGCTGAATTCAGATAGCCCAAGCAAGTTGTTAGGTGAGGTCGTATCCAGCAGAAAACTGGTGTGTGAAGGTTGCTGTTTTAATTTTCCATTACATTCATATTGTATCATCACAAATTATAAAAGAATTCATAAAACGTAACGTCTAAAAAAATTTACACGAATTTTACAACTCTACATTGCTTGAATTTATTCATCGAATATCGTAAACATTACATTTTCGATAATCAATATTTTATTTATATTGGCAACGTGCGAATGGCAATAAGAATGAAACATGAATAACAAATATGAATTTATTTACTTATGCTCTGGAAAGAGTACGCTTTTATATCTCTAAAGAATGTAATAAATATACAGAGAGTACCGTAAGTACTATTATAAACTTGAAGAGAAAATAAGTTGGGACTGACCTCTGATAAAAAAAATGGCTAATAAAGATTCACCGTTTTTAAAATATCCGTTGTTTTCCGAACAAAATTGACCTCTATATAATTTTACATATATTTATATACGTACAAAACGGCCAAAATGCTTTTCTAGTTAATTAAGATCTAAAAAGCCACTGTTACTCTTCGTAGCATAAAACTAGTAGTAGTTAAGACTTGGTATATTTTAGTTGAGCGGTTGTTTTCACATACTATCAGGTGATCTGCTAGTTTCAGCAGCAATCCAATAGCCATGGCATCTGACGGTAAATTGTGGTGGTTCCCCCCCCCCCCCCCCGGTTAAACCACAAAATTATGTGCTGCCATGTACACTTCTATGTATAATTAAATGCACATACATAACCAAAAAGACCATTACAAATCATCACTATGAAATTGTCAAAAAACGATGAAAATGGTAATAGGTGACACAAACAACAGTTGGAAATACATTTTCCAATTAGCGGTCGGCTGGCGCGTCGCTGCTGATTTACTACCGGTAACAGATTCAAGGGGCGTGACGCGGCGCGGGTGGAGTAGCCTTGAAACTGGGAGTATTTTAATATGTTCACGCCGCAAAAGTTCAATTTTCTACAATTAGACATGGATTTTCCTTCAAATTAAAAGTTTTGGTATTGCGAGCCCGTAGCCACTGATGTCTTATTGATATCTTATATTTTGTCAGGGATTGATCATTCCTTTTATCAGTGTGCGTTATAAGGGAGGCAGTTTTTCAATAATATAAATATCGTCAGTGCAAAGGAAATAACGCTAAAGCGCCAAAATAGCATTTCTGGTTAGCAAGGTTTGAAGTCTTTTTTTTACAGAACAAAAATTATGTCACCTTTATTTTTGGTGGGATCATGTCGAGTACTATGAACTTCCAATAACAAGATCCCACCAAATGTATATTGTATGTTTGTAAGTAAGTGCTCTTCTTTGGCACGCGTCACAGCTCAATCAACTTGACAGATTGTAACATATAACATATTATTGGAATTATAATTAAAATATAAAAAAGAACTACTGCCAAAAATGCCATTGTAAATCAACACTATGAAATCGTCAAAAATGATGAAAATGGTACTAGGTGACACAAACAACAGTTGGAAATACATTTACTACCGGTAACAGATTCAAGGGGCGTGATGCGGTGCGGGTGACGTAGCCTTGGAACTGGGAGTTCTTTAATATGTAGACGCCGCAAAAGTTCAATTTCCTACAATTAGACATGGACTTTCCGTCAAATTAAGGACTATAGTCCTGGTATTATGAGCCCGTAGCCACTGATGTCGAAGTAACAACTTCGATATTTTGCTAGGGATTTAATCATTATGTCACAGCCCTAATGGCTTAACGGATTATAACTTATGACACTGACATATTATTGGAGTTATAATTAAAATACATAAAAATAAGTACAGCCAAAAATACCTATCAATTGAACTCCTCTATGAAATCTTAAAAAAAAATGAAAACGGTAATAGGTGACAAAAACAACAGTTGGAAATACATTTTCCAATTAGCTTTCGGCTGGCGCGGCGCCCGCTGATTTACTACCGGTAACAGATTCAAGGGGCGTGATGCGACGCGGGTGGAATAGCCTTGAAACTTGAAGTATGTAGACGCCGCAAAAGTTCAATTTTCTACAATTAGACATGAACTTTCCCTCAAATTAAGGACTATATTCCTGGTATTATGAGCCGGTAGCCACTGATGTCGAAGTAACAACTTCGATATTTTGCTAGGGATTTAATCATTATCTTTAGTTGACTGTATCAGAATAAAAGGTAGTGGTTTTCTCGGATATGTCTATATATTTGTATATAGTATGTATATTTTTTGGCAGGCGCCACAGCCCTAATGGCTTAACGGATTATAACTTATGACACTGACATATTATTGTATTTTTATTATATTAATACGTGAAGCAAAAACTTGAGACGGATTTTTAAGTATTATGCCGCGGACGGATTAGTCTGAAATTTTGCACGGTTATAGTGGACGTAGAGAAGGAGTGCAGAATGTTAATATTTTTTTCAAATAATGCATTTTTCATACATAAAATCAACTAAAAACACATTACACACACTAACGTGCATTTGTCACAAACACATAGGTACATAGTAAATGAAATAGAACATGTCTTACATGTCTTACTATGAAAACACATAACGTCAAAAATGTCAGATGTCTTTGTCAAAATACCGCTATTGTTTTTAAATGCGGCTTAGATAATTAAACCTCTTTTTATATTTAACGGGCGCGTTCAAAATATTCGTACTGCTTTGGACAATATGAAGTTTAAAATTTTAATTTAAATTACGGTCGAATTTCGACCGATGCTACGGGTGACTAGTTATAATTAAAATACATAAAAATAAGTATGAAATCTTAAAAAAAAATGAAATCGGTAATAGATGACACAAACTACAGTTGGAAATACATTTTCCAATTAGCGGTCGGCTGGCGCGTCGCTGCTGATTTACTACCGGTAACAGATTCAAGGGGCGTGATGCGCGGGTGGAGTAGCCTTGAAACTTGGAGTATTTGGATATGTAGACGCCATAAACATTAAAATTTCTAAAACTGCAAGTTGGTAGAACGACAATGGTTCGATCGGAGAGGTAACCAGGGCCGTCTTAGATTGTGCTGGGGCCCTTGGGCACACAGGAATTCGGTGCCCTTTTGGAATATTAAGAGAGCTAACCGAACTGTACAATATTTTTACTATATTCTGCTTTATTAATCAAATCTAATCAAATGTAATATATAAAATACTCGTGTCACAGTTTTAGTGTTTATACTCCTCCGAAACGGACCGAAATGTAATGCGGCCGAACATAATATTTCGATATTAAATGTGAGAGAAATTGTCGGTCTTCCGGGGCCCTATGAGTTTGGGGGCCCTGGGCACAGACTTATGGTAAAGACCGTATTGGAGGTACCTCCTCCACATCTTTTTTTAGCATGAAACAGTTTCGGTGCGTTTCGGTGAAATGGTGAGGTTGCCGGCTTACTTTGCATGGAACGACCATTTTATTCTCCGACAGCACCATCGTATCTGTGAATCACTTCAGATAGAACCTCTGTTCTGTGTCATCTCTTATCATCGGGTAACTACATTCTCGTTTGTGACTCCATTATTATAAAAAAGACTGGAAAACTGGATCGTTCCTCAGTATAAGAAGTCGGTTAAAAATGATGGTCGTAGTTCTATTATGACGTGTGCGTATTCATAAATTGCTAAGTGACGACTTATATAGCCAGGGATGGTACCGCTCATGCTAATATTAAATCCGTTGTGATTAATATTGTTATTTTAAACTGAAGAGATTAAAAAGAAAATTAAAAATTAAAACTCTTACAAAGAATTGTCTTCACGCCTGATTGACGCCTCCGGTGACCCGAGAGTTGGAGCTTACCTCGGCCAACAAATAAGTTTAGCAATACAGCGAGGTAATGCTGCTAGTGTCTTGGGTACATTTCCAAGGGGCAGCGATTTGGCTCATTTATTCTATTTATAATTGTAAATTTTAGTAAATAAATTGTATATTTCGGTTATATATTATAATGTTTTCGAAATATACGTATATTATAGAGATTAAATATATAGAGCGATAGAACAAACATCGTCAAATATACAAAAAATTTCATCCTTAGTCACACCTCCTCCAACTTGTTGACGTCTTACAACTGAGAACAATTTACTTAATTACCATTTCGTAATACTTGTGCGATGGATGACATTTTTTTTTCTCAAGTCCGGCCTATTAGTACTACATACGAGTAAGTACATACAACAGTTCAATGTTTTATTTAAGACAATTTTTTATACTTTGTGCGATCCAATTTCTTCGTAGATTATTTTCATGAATTGTAACAAATATTGTCGAATACGAAGACTTGAAATTTGTATTACATTATTTTAATTATTATACTAGTACTACAGACTTTAAGAATACGAACTAACGTAACGAAGTTAAACATATGTTGAAAAGCTCAAAAATTAACAAATAGTAAAATTTCTGTTAATTACGTGTCTTCCAGCAAATATAACGCGAAAATGTTTCAGTTGATTTACAAAATCAATATAAGATAAATTGTTTCCGTCTGTGAGATGTCTAGCGTTAAATAGGTGGCTTGTTTAATTATGTGTAACGCTTTAACTTTGACAGATCACCTTCGTATGTTGATGATCAGATGATTGCTATAAGTTGGCGTAAATTTATTACGAAAAAAGGTACAATATAATTTCCAGCTGTTATAGTTTTCGTTCATAACTTGCATTGTCCTTTACAATGATGGGTGAAAGCATTAAAACTGTTTTTGAGAAAACATAATAAACTCGTACTAAAGGTACAGTACCGTGGGTAGAGTTGGTATATTTTTATTTATATTTATACCAAATACCAAATATGTAATAATTCCACTTGGCCACGCACTTGGCCAGCGTGGTGGACTTTGGCCTAAACTCTCATTCTGAGAGAAGACCCGTGCCCAGCAGTGGGACAATAATGGGTTGACGAGGATGTAATAAAATAGTTTTGAATTTTCCTAATTTGTCAAATACGTTCATAGTATCTCGCATAATACAAACATAATAAACCATTTTTTTTTAAATGACCTGTATATTCCTCCACCAATTCTTACAGAGATTTGAAGCAAAAATTAAGTACTTCAATTAGTAACAAGCGTTACTACTCCCAAACCAACGTAAAAATGCGTGCACTCGCGTAGTCACGCGGACTCCGTCACCGGTACTCAAAGCATCTTGGCGTTCGATCTGCGACTAATTAGCGCGACCGTCTCGTATCTGTATCCTAACATAATACAGAGTGTATTTATAATACGCGACACGTTCTACGAAACCGCCCACCATATAAATATCGCTGAAATAGCGCTGACATCACGATGCAGCGGCTGACGTCGGAAGGGCCGATGATTCTGCACAACATTCTGAACGTATAAATGTTACAGACATTATATAGCGACAAGTGACATGTGAAAAATTGCTTAATTTTGTGTTAATGTGTGCGTGAAAAGTGCATACCGCTGTGTACATTTGAATGTCTGCAAAGCAATGAGTAGCGTAGTGGAATTGCATGGTAAAGTTAAAAGATAAGAGACCATAGTTAAGTCGGATAACAAAAGTTGTAATATGTTTACTACTTGACCTATTTTGTACCGTTATAAACGTTCGTCAAGTAACCTATTTAGTATGTTTCCAAAAAAATCCTACATTGGTATTACGCCTAAGATTGATTTACCAGGTGGTAGAACCAGTGTACTTAGACCGGGGAAGTACCACCGCCACACCTATTTTTAGCGTGAAGTATTTCTTGCGTTTCGATAGAAGGGTGTGGTTGGCAGCACACTTTCACATGAGGCCACCATCATAGTCCTCGGGAGTAGCAACGCATCTGTGTTTGACTTCAGATGAAACCCATATTCTGTACGAAGTTGATTATAGATGTTCATGGGCGGCAGTGACCACTCTTACCATCAGGTGGACTGCATGCTCGTTTGCAACTTCAATGAAATAAAAAAAAGATCTATGCATCAAGCATATAAGTATCTCTTCTTAACTAAAACGAGCTGGAGTATCCGAAACTTGTGGGTAGGTATACCTATTATGAGTCCAACATATGTATCCGGATGAAGAAAAATGGTCAGCTAATCAGTAATCAGTAATCAGTAATCAGTATTTTATTGCATAAATACAGGTACATTGAGCGATGGTATTTACAAATATTGTTTCAGCTGTATATACCCTATGGGCGTGCAATTTTTAATATTTTTTATACAATATTTAATATTATTACATTTTTAATATCTACTTTCATATCAAACATAATTCTAAAAAAATCATTTAATCTATGTCATAAATACATTTATATTGATTATAATCTAAATAAATTAATAATACAAATTAAATAAAAAATAAGAAATTATGTCAAAATATCATCGTATCATTCAAGAATTCGTCAACACTGTAATAACATTTATTTACTAGATGTTTTCTTATTTCTGATTTAAAGTATAAAACATTGTGATCTTTAACCGCATCTGGTAAGTGGTTATATATTTTAGTTGCCATATTATATATGCTTCTATTGTAGAGAGCCGTTTTTGATACTTTGTTAGTTAGAACCTTATATTTATTTTTAGCTTTTCTTGGAAATTTTGTGTATCTCACATTAAATAGGTGTAAATTTTCTTTTACAAAAATGCAAGTCTCGTAGATATATAGACTTGGTAATGTCAGTATTTGAGATTTTATAAAAAGTGGTTTGCAACTATGCCGCCGATGAACTCTGCACATGGCACGTATGCACCGTTTCTGTAATCGAAATGCTTGTATCATGTCTACAGAATTTCCCCAGTGAATAATTCCATACCTTAAATTCGAAAGGACATGTCCATGATATGCTATTAAAGCAGTTTGTTGTGAAACGCGCTCGGTCAATTGTCGCAGAGCAAATACAAAACGGTTTAATTTCTTACAAAGGTAACTAATATGTGCCTTCCAGTTTATATTTTTGTCTAATATAAGTCCTAAAAATTTGTGTTCATTAATTTGTTGAATTACATTACCGTTGTGTTGTATGTCTAAATTTGGTTTTGATGATTGATATAATTCGAATTGAATATATTTAGTTTTGTTAAAATTAATTTGTAAATTGTTTTCTTCTAACCACTTTAAATTATTACCTAGTGCAAAGTTTGCAGTTTCTTCGTAGCTTTCTAAACATGTTCCTCTTACACTCAGAGTGGAATCGTCTGCAAATAATACCATTTTTTGGTCCGTACTACCTGGAAAGTCATTGATATATATGATAAATAGCAATAATCTGTGAACTTTCAGTATTTTTTTGCATAATGAAATAGACATTTAAATTTTGACACATACTTAAAAACATTTTACACATTCCTCTCAATAATGAAGACGAACGTGTTGTGATGAGAGACGACTGAAGAAATAGTCACATTCCACCAGGTAGGAATCGTCATCAGAGTATTATTGCCACTCTACTATGCACGGGTTTTCTCTAAGAATGACTAATTTCTAGGCCAAAGTCCACCGGTCATATGCTAATTGGTAGATGTCACACATAAAATATAAAAAAGTGATAATTAATGTATAAAATACAAATTAATACACAAATTGTCCACTAATTCGCACTTGACCAGCGCGGTGGACTATGGCCTAAAATTCTTAGATTCGGAGAGAAGACACGGTACTTCTCTCCGAATGAAAGATGTTCTGTCCAGTAGTGGGACAATAATGGGTTGTACCCAACCCATACAAAATAAAAGAAATCAGTGCTGCTTGCCTGTGCCTCGGCACAACGTCGGGCCCACGATTGAAAGGACGTGTTTTTTTCATTAGGCCATCACTGCTCCACAGATTAACATCCCACTTGATTTTGTTTTTTCATTAATAAAAAATATACTGTTTCCTTATAAATAAACAAGCAATGCGCGAGGGCTCCTGCACTGGACTCGTGGCGGTCCTCCACGGTTCGGTTTGCACGCCCGTTTTTGCCACGGACGTGCAAGTTGTGGAATGAGCTTCCTCCTGAGGTATTCCCGGAGCGCTATGACATGGGGTGCTTCAAGAAAGGTGCGAAAAGAGCTCTCCTACAAAGCCAGCGATGCATTGGCGACTCCTCTGTTGTTGCGAATGTCCATAGGCGACGGTGACTACTTTCCATCAGGTAGCCCGTCTGCCTTATCGTTAGGTTAAAGTATATAAAAAAGGTACACACAGACAAGCATAGCCGTCCAACTTATAACACCCCCCTTTTTGCGTCAGATGTTAAAAACAATAATACTCGTAATACCCGAACTATCATCATGTGATGTATCGACACATAATATGTAGATATGTACTGACAACAAAACGTTGACATAATGTTACACGTGCAGTTTCATGAGGCATAGAAATAGAGGAATCATATAAATACATCTTGCATACAAAATAAAGAGTTATATAAGTCACTTGTAAATAGGTACTATAAAATAAACAAGCTACTCCCTAACTAAATTTCATAATAGTTTATTATATATGGATTTCTGATTTATTTTAGGAGTAATTCGATAGTTTTTTGAGTATTTAAAATTGTTATTTAAACTGAAAAATGAAGTATCAGAATATAATTAACGAAGCCTGAAATGCAATTATATAAAATGAAATATTTGTTTTATCTTGTATCAGCCTATGGCCAACTTATAATTTGTCAATTACAATTATTTCTTACGCTTACTTCTTTCTTACTTACTTTTTTCTTACGTATTGGTGTTATATATTAAATTGGATCTATATATTACTTCAAATTATAAAACTATTCTCTAACAAATAAGAATGTATATACTTTTCAACAACCTCACGATACTCCAAATTTTACTTCTTTTATAATGGATAGCTAAACAAAATAGACTAAACCGTTAATATTATGAATTAAGATATAAACAATTGATAAATATTTACATATGATTTTGATATAGTGTAAGTTTTATTCAACACCTGTTTCCGCCCTAGGCCGCCCGCCCCCGCCCCCGCCCTCGTGAGTTTTCATAGCAAAGTGATGATTCATTACATGATTCGATAAGTCGATAATATAATTCAAAATCATCTGAGATGTTTCTGAAAGAAAAATAATCTCAAATAGTAAGATGCTTACTTATTATGAGAGATTTTTACACACTAGTCACCCGTAGCATCGGCCGAAATTCGACCGTAATTTAAATTAAAAATCAAATGTCATCTGACATTCTTGACGTTGTGTCTTTTCATAGTAAGACATTGAATGTTCTATTTCATTTACTAAGTACATATGTGTTTGTGACAAATGCAAGGCAGTGTGTGTAATGTGTTTTTAGTTGATTTTATGTATGAAAAATGCATTATTTGAAAAAAATATTAACATTCTGCACTCCTTCTCTACGTCCACTATAACCGTGCAAAATTTCATACTAATCCGTCCGCGGCATATTACTTAAAAATCCGTCACAAATTTTTGCTTCACGTATTAATATAATAAATAGCGCGAGGAACGAATTTGAGAGTAATTTCTTGCTGCATATATTTCTTTACTCTTTTTAAATGTGCTATATTTTAAACTAACTATTGCCCGTGTTACATTTAACTTAACCCTTACTTAAACCTCTTATGAAATGAAATGTCTTTATTTTTGTATAGGCCTACGGGGGCACTTACAAATTGTCAGTTACATTTTTTTTTACACTACCACCGGATCGGAAAACTTCAGTGCAGGTGCAGTGCACCTGATTATAAGTGGCCACTGCCGCCCATGGACATCTATAATCAACTTCATACAGAATAGGTTCCATCTTAAGTCAATCACAAATGCTTTGCTACTCCCAAGGACTATGATGGTCGCCTCATATAAAACTGTGCCGGCAACCGCACCCTTCTATCGAAACGCAAAAAATGCTTCACGCTAGAAATAGGTGTGGCGCTGGTACTTCCCCGGTCGAACTACACTGGTTCTACCATGAAAACTCCGCAATAATTAGTTAATAGTGAGTATTCTTATATAATAATGTACATTAGTCATATTATAGGGCTTCTGATTCGTAGCGAAGCGATGACTCAGAAATGAATAATGCTGCAAACATCACCACCCCCTTAGTCTACGTCTAGGAGTGACGCACGTTAATGAGCAGAGTTCATCATTGTAGTAAAGCTTTTGTAGTACATTAGTCAACACTTATTTCATTATTTATCAACATTCGCGACGCTTCAACGGAAGGAAATAGGCCACAATAATTGACTTTCACACAGATTTATTTTAATACGTTTTTTGTTTCATGAAAGTTGTAAATGTTGTTGTCACTGACACGAGTTTTATTACTTTCTTCGAGTGGCATCAATTTAAATTCAAGTAAATGTTGATATTAGTCTGGTATTCTGGAGTATAGGACTCAAATCGAGGTCATTATATTCCTAATGGTGTTATTCTGTTTGTTCTGGAGCGATTAAGTACCCTTAGTAAGAATTTATTCCTTTTTTATCTGATTGAAGTAGCAAAGTAGTCCACCTCGTGGTAAGTGGCCATTGCCGCCCATGGACATCTGTCAGCAACTAGAACATGGGTTCTATCTGAAGTCAATCACAGATACGTTGCTACTCTCGAGGACTATGATGGTCGCCTCATGTAAAAGTGTGCCGGCAACCACACCCTTCCATCAAAACGCAAGTAGGTAATGCTTCACGCTAGAAATAGGTGAAGCGATGGTACTTCCCCGGTCGAACTACAATGGTTTTACCACCTGTGAAAACGTGAAAAAGAGCAGTGATAGCCTAATGGTTGAAACTTGCCCTCTCAATCGGGAGGTCCGAGGTTCAAACCCAGGCACACACCACTGATTTATGTGCGTATTATGCATTAATTATCACTGCTTTTCGGTGAAGGCAAACATCGTGAGGAAACCTACACACCCGAGAGTTCTTTAAAAAAAAAAGTTCTCGGAGGTGTGTGAAGTCCACCAATTCGCACTTGGCCAGCGCGGTGGACTATGGCCTAAGCTCTCTCATTCCGAGAGAAGACCCGTGCCCAGCAGTGGGACAGTAATAGGTTGACGACGACGACGACGACGACGATATCACTGGATATGCAAGAATAAAAACAAATTTTGATACCGCGCTGGTATAAAGAATTCAGACTTCACTCATATTTGAGTACTTTTTAAAAAAGAAACCTATCATGTAGGTTTTATTATGTCATTTTCCTTCACCATAAAGCATTAATAATTAAATTTCTAATACGTAAATTATTTGAAAATATCAATGTAACCTTTAATTCGAACCTCAGACCCCCATTTAAGAAGGTTCCACCACTAGGCTACAGGGATAAATGATTCTACGCAATGAACCCAAGCCGCTAACGGATTACGTGTGACAGACAATCGGTACCACGATACAATAACATGAAGTCACCGTGGCTTGTTTAATTCAACAGTTTATTGTCTATGTGCCGAAGGTCATGTCGACGAATCCCGTGGTAGCTACCGTACCGGTCAGACAATCCAGATTCAATCACTGGGTTGAGAATTGTTTTTTTTTGTTTTGAGGGGAAAACCTTCAAAAGGTGAAAGTAAGAGCGACGCAGGGTTATGTGGGATTTTTACTGCACTACGAAACGGTACAACAAACTATGATACTATAAAATGGACTCCATGTTATGTCACGTTTGAAGGTGGTAGAATCAATTAGTTTGTCCGGGGAAGTACCACCGCTACACCTATTTCTAGAGTGAAGCGTTTTGATGGAGGTGTGGTTGCCGCCACAGTTTTATTTAACCCCAGGTTACCAAATTCGAATAAGAAACTCGAGTCACGTGGACTCCGAGGTTACTCTGAGTTCTACTACAGTCGAACCACATAGAGCTCTACCACAAAATTTTAATTTACCAATACGATTAAAGAACTGCACTACGATCAAAAATGTTTCTTTGCTTCTTGATCTAATAATTATCATCCTCTAATACCGCTTTGCTTGGATGTTTATAGGGTAAAACAAACCACAATTAGCAATAGGACTATTAGGAAAACTTGCGAACAGGAACAAATCTGTAAACAATCTAGAACAAGCCGATTGCGTCTTAATAAGCTTCGTTGAGAGTATTGTCGTCATAATTACGTAATGTTTCCCGAAGTTTACGATGTTTTAGGTATTATTACTAGGAAGGCTGACGCCAAATCTGTACCTGATTTCTTATAACAGCAGTGTTAAGCGCTTTTTTGTTCGATTTCAACCGGTTTTATTATAATTTTCAAGTAGCTAACAAGCTATGCATCTGATGACAACGTAAATGCCACCCATGGACATATGTAAGCAATGTACAAGCGTAGTTCGACCGGGGAAGTACCACCGTCACACGGCTTTGTGAACTTGGCACCCGACTTTGGAAAATTGATATTTTTTTTTATGATTCTTATAGGTTATCGTTTGTAGTTGTTTGTAGTAACATTAATTTTGTTTGTAGTTACTCTAAAAAAAAAAAAACGGGACTTTAAAAAAAACTTGGCACCCGACTTTGAAAAATCGATTTTTTTTTATGTGAAACTTATAGATTATGGTATGTACTTGATTGTAGTAAAACTTGTTTTGTTTGTAGTAGCTCCAAAAAAAAAATAAAAAAAAATTAAAAACCTCTTTTTGCCGAAATTCAAGTTAAGTGGTCTTTACTAAAAAATAACAGTATGTAGGATATAAATAACGAAATCAAGGAACTACAATCGCGCTTATCGCTACTACAAACGAAAAAAAGCTACTACAAACGCAATTATCACTACTACAAACGAAAACAAGCAACTACAAACGCGCTTATCGCTACTACAAATGAAATCAAGGAACTACAAACGCGCTTATCGCTACTACAAACGAAATCAAGGAACTACAAACGCGCTTATCGCTACTACAAACGAAATCAAGGAACTACAAACGCGCTTATCGCTACTACAAACGAAATCAAGGAACTACAAACGCGCTTATCGCTACTACAAACGAAATCAAGGAACTACAAACGCGCTTATCGCTACTACAAACGAAATCAAGGAACTACAAACGCGCTTATCGCTACTACAAACGAAATCAAGGAACTACAAACGCGCTTATCGCTACTACAAACGAAAATAAGCAACTACAAACGCGCTTATCGCTACTACAAATGAAATCAAGGAACTACAAACGCGCTTATCGCTACTACAAACGAAATCAAGTAACTACAAACGCGCTTATCGCTACTACAAACGAAATCAAGGAACTACAAATGCGCTTATCGCTACTACAAACGAAATCAAGGAACTACAAACGCCCTTATCGCTACTACAAACGAAAATAAGCAACTACAAACGCAATTATCGCTACTACAAACGAAAATATGCAACTACAATCGCGATTATCGCTACTACAAACGAAATCAAGGAACTACAAACGCGCTTATCGCTACTACAAACGAAATCAAGGAACTACAAACGCGCTTATCGCTACTACAAACGAAATCAAGGAACTACAAACGCGCTTATCGCTACTACAAACGAAATCAAGGAACTACAAACGCGCTTATCGCTACTACAAACGAAAATAAGCAACTACAAACGCAATTATCGCTACTACAAACGAAAATATGCAACTACAATCGCGCTTATCGCTACTACAAACGAAAATAAGCTACTACAAACGTAATTATCGCTACTACAAACGAAAATAAGCAACTACAAACGCGCTTATCGCTACTACAAACGAAATCAAGGAACTACAAACGCGCTTATCGCTACTACAAACGAAATCAAGGAACTACAAACGTGCTTATCGCTACTACAAACGAAAATAAGCAACTACAAACGCGCTTATCGCTACTACAAACGAAATCAAGGAACTACAAACGCGCTTATCGCTACTACAAACGAAATCAAGGAACTACAAACGCGCTTATCGCTACTACAAACGAAATCAAGGAACTACAAACGCGCTTATCGCTACTACAAACGAAATCAAGGAACTACAAACGCGCTTATCGCTACTACAAACGAAATCAAGGAACTACAAACGCGCTTTTCGCTACTACAAACGAAAATAAGCAACTACAAACGCGCTTATCGCTACTACAAACGAAAATAAGCAACTACAAACGCAATTATCGCTACTACAAACGAAAATATGCAACTACAATCGCGCTTATCGCTGCTACAAACGAAAATAAGCTACTACAAACGCAATTATCGCTACTACAAACAAAAATAAGCAACTACAAACGCAATCATCGCTACTACAAACGAAAATAATCAACTACAAACGCAATTATCGCTACTACAAACGAAAATAAGCAACTACAAACGCGCTTATCGCTACTACAAACGAAAATAAGCAACTACAAACGCGCTTATCGCTACTACAAACGAAATCAAGGAACTACAAACGCGCTTATCGCTACTACAAACGAAATCAAGGAACTACAAACGCGCTTATCGCTACTACAAACGAAAATAAGCAACTACAAACGCAATTATCGCTACTACAAACGAAATCAAGGAACTACAAACGCGCTTATCGCTACTGCAAACGAAATCAAGGAATTACAAACGCGCTTATCACTACTACTAACGAAAAAAAGCAACTACAAACGCAATTATCGCTACTACAAACGAAAATAAGCAACAACAAACGCAATTATCGCTACTACAAACGAAATCAAGGAACTACAAACGCAATTATCGCTACTACAAACGAAATCACGGAACTACAAACGCGCTTATCGCTACTACAAACGAAAATAAGCTACTACAAACGCAATTATCGCTACTACAAACGAAAACAAGCAACTACAAACGCGCCTATCGCTACTACAAACAAAATCAAGGAACTACAAACGCAATTACCGCTACTACAAACGAAAATAAGCAACTACAAACGCGCTTATCGCTACTACAAACGACAATAAGCAACTACAAACGCGCTTATCGCTACTACAAACGAAAATAAGCAACTACAAACGCAAATATCGCTACTACAAACGAAAATAAGCAACTACAAACGCAATTATCGCTACTACAAACGAAATCAAGGAACTACAAACGCGCTTATCGCTACTTCAAACGATATCAAGGAACTACAAACGCGCTTATCGCTACTACAAGAAATCATGAAATATATAAATCAAATTTAATCTTAATAAATGCTTCGAACTTATTTATTTAGAAATGTCTGATTTCATTGGGAAGTTTAGTATAAAAGCGTATTTATTCATTTATCTGTTGAAAGATTTTTTTTTTTTTGAAAACGAATAACATGTGCAGAGAGATTGTGCATGTTCCTTATATTCCTTATATTTATGTATGTAATGTATATCACAAAGTTTATTAAATTTATCTATGGTTTTTTAACATGCATCAAATTCTTATATTTAAAATAAGATACAATTATATTTTTTCATTAAAATATTCTTACTGTATATTTTTGACTAAGGTTATAAATGGCTCGTGAGCCCTAAAACAACAAAAGGTAATTCGTTATTAAAAAGATAATTCTATTTAAATTCAATTAAACATTAAAGTTAAAAAATTAAAACAGTCTCAAGGTACGTGGTGTTTTGTTTCATATAGTTTGTAGTTTGTAGTAGTTCGGATTTGGTATCTATTTGGTATCAATATTTTTAATTGAATACAAAATAATTGTTAAATGACTACTTATTTTGGTTAACAGTAAAATAGTACTATTTTTTTATTAGTGGCATTTATCTCTCCGTGTGTGGTTAAAAGTCGCACTAGGTCGATTATTGTACCTTAATACTTAACTCTTGAATGTTTATTTTTGTACACTTCTTTTAACTTCATTAAATCAAATTATTTAAAAATGCCTCGCGCGGCAGCCATTTCCCCCAATAGTATTCACGAAGTTTTGAAAGATCTGCGCTTCATTGACGATAAAGGCAAACTTTTACCATGGAATGATAATGTTTGGCAAATAGCATTCGATGCTGTGTGTGGTAATATGTCCAGAAATTACCTTATTATACCTTATACCTTAATTATTTATTATTTTAATGTTTTATTGTAATAATTTAGAGATATATAGATTTATATATGTATATATTTTTATTTAGCTTATTATTAAACCAATGTAATGCACGTATTTTATTTGAATTATTCTTTTAGTTCGTTTATAGTAGCGATAATTGCGTTTGTAGTTGCTTATTTTCGTTTGAAGAAGCTATAAGCGCGTTTGTAGTTGCTTATTTTCGTTTGTAGTAGCGATAATTGCGTTTGTAGTTACTTATTTTCGTTTGTAGTAGCGATATTTGCGTTTGTAGTTGCTTATTTTCGTTTGTAGTAGCGATATGCGCGTTTGTAGTTGCTTATTTTCGTTTGTAGTAGCGATAAGCGCGTTTGTAGTTGCTTATTTTCGTTTGTAGTAGCGATAATTGCGTTTGTAGTTGATTATTTTCGTTTGTAGTAGCGATGATTGCGTTTGTAGTTGCTTATTTTTGTTTGTAGTAGCGATAATTGCGTTTGTAGTAGCTTATTTTCGTTTGTAGCAGCGATAAGCGCGATTGTAGTTGCATATTTTCGTTTGTAGTAGCGATAATTGCGTTTGTAGTTGCTTATTTTCGTTTGTAGTAGCGATAAGCGCGTTTGTAGTTGCTTATTTTCGTTTGTAGTAGCGAAAAGCGCGTTTGTAGTTCCTTGATTTCGTTTGTAGTAGCGATAAGCGCGTTTGTAGTTCCTTGATTTCGTTTGTAGTAGCGATAAGCGCGTTTGTAGTTGCTTATTTTCGTTTGTAGTAGCGATAATTGCGTTTGTAGTTGCTTATTTTCGTTTGTAGTAGCGATAAGCACGTTTGTAGTTCCTTGATTTCGTTTGTAGTAGCGATAAGCGCGTTTGTAGTTCCTTGATTTCGTTTGTAGTAGCGATAAGCGCGTTTGTAGTTGCTTATTTTCGTTTGTAGTAGCGATAATTGCGTTTGTAGTAGCTTATTTTCGTTTGTAGCAGCGATAAGCGCGATTGTAGTTGCATATTTTCGTTTGTAGTAGCGATAAGCGCGTTTGTAGTTGCTTATTTTCGTTTGTAGTAGCGATAAGCGCGTTTGTAGTTCCTTGATTTCGTTTGTAGTAGCGATAAGCGCGTTTGTAGTTCCTTGATTTCGTTTGTAGTAGCGATAAGCGCGTTTGTAGTTCCTTGATTTCATTTGTAGTAGCGATAAGCGCTTTTGTAGTTGCTTATTTTCGTTAGTAGTAGCGATAAGCGCGTTTGTAGTTGCATATTTTCGTTTGTAGTAGCGATAATTGCGTTTGTAGTTACTTATTTTCGTTTGTAGTAGCGATAAGCGCGATTGTAGTTGCATATTTTCGTTTGTAGTAGCGATAATTGCGTTTGTAGTTGCTTATTTTCGTTTGTAGTAGCGATAAGCGCGTTTGTAGTTCCTTGATTTCGTTTGTAGTAGCGATAAGCGCGTTTGTAGTTCCTTGATTTCGTTTGTAGTAGCGATAAGCGCGTTTGTAGTTGCTTATTTTCGTTTGTAGTAGCGATAAGCGCGTTTGTAGTTGCTTATTTTCGTTTGTAGTAGCGATAATTGCGTTTGTAGTTGATTATTTTCGTTTGTAGTAGCGATGATTGCGTTTGTAGTTGCTTATTTTTGTTTGTAGTAGCGATAATTGCGTTTGTAGTAGCTTATTTTCGTTTGTAGCAGCGATAAGCGCGATTGTAGTTGCATATTTTCGTTTGTAGTAGCGATAATTGCGTTTGTAGTTGCTTATTTTCGTTTGTAGTAGCGATAAGCGCGTTTGTAGTTGCTTATTTTCGTTTGTAGTAGCGAAAAGCGCGTTTGTAGTTCCTTGATTTCGTTTGTAGTAGCGATAAGCGCGTTTGTAGTTCCTTGATTTCGTTTGTAGTAGCGATAAGCGCGTTTGTAGTTCCTTGATTTCGTTTGTAGTAGCGATAAGCGCGTTTGTAGTTCCTTGATTTCGTTTGTAGTAGCGATAAGCGCGTTTGTAGTTCCTTGATTTCGTTTGTAGTAGCGATAAGCGCGTTTGTAGTTGCTTATTTTCGTTTGTAGTAGCGATAAGCACGTTTGTAGTTCCTTGATTTCGTTTGTAGTAGCGATAAGCGCGTTTGTAGTTCCTTGATTTCGTTTGTAGTAGCGATAAGCGCGTTTGTAGTTGCTTATTTTCGTTTGTAGTAGCGATAATTACGTTTGTAGTAGCTTATTTTCGTTTGTAGTAGCGATAAGCGCGATTGTAGTTGCATATTTTCGTTTGTAGTAGCGATAATTGCGTTTGTAGTTGCTTATTTTCGTTTGTAGTAGCGATAAGCGCGTTTGTAGTTCCTTGATTTCGTTTGTAGTAGCGATAAGCGCGTTTGTAGTTCCTTGATTTCGTTTGTAGTAGCGATAAGCGCGTTTGTAGTTCCTTGATTTCGTTTGTAGTAGCGATAAGCGCGTTTGTAGTTCCTTGATTTCGTTTGTAGTAGCGATAATCGCGATTGTAGTTGCATATTTTCGTTTGTAGTAGCGATAATTGCGTTTGTAGTTGCTTATTTTCGTTTGTAGTAGCGATAAGGGCGTTTGTAGTTCCTTGATTTCGTTTGTAGTAGCGATAAGCGCATTTGTAGTTCCTTGATTTCGTTTGTAGTAGCGATAAGCGCGTTTGTAGTTACTTGATTTCGTTTGTAGTAGCGATAAGCGCGTTTGTAGTTCCTTGATTTCATTTGTAGTAGCGATAAGCGCGTTTGTAGTTGCTTATTTTCGTTTGTAGTAGCGATAAGCGCGTTTGTAGTTCCTTGATTTCGTTTGTAGTAGCGATAAGCGCGTTTGTAGTTCCTTGATTTCGTTTGTAGTAGCGATAAGCGCGTTTGTAGTTCCTTGATTTCGTTTGTAGTAGCGATAAGCGCGTTTGTAGTTCCTTGATTTCGTTTGTAGTAGCGATAAGCGCGTTTGTAGTTCCTTGATTTCGTTTGTAGTAGCGATAAGCGCGTTTGTAGTTCCTTGATTTCGTTTGTAGTAGCGATAAGCGCGTTTGTAGTTCCTTGATTTCATTTGTAGTAGCGATAAGCGCGTTTGTAGTTCCTTGATTTCGTTTGTAGTAGCGATAAGCGCGTTTGTAGTTCCTTGATTTTGTTTGTAGTAGCGATAAGCGCGTTTGTAGTTCCTAGAATTCGTTTGTAGTAGCGATAAGCGCATTTGTAGTTGCTTATTTTCGTTTGTAGTAGCGATAATTGCGTTTGTAGTAGCTTATTTTCGTTTGTAGTAGCGATAAGCGCGATTGTAGTTGCTTATTTTCGTTTGTAGTAGCGATAAGCGCGTTTGTAGTTGCTTATTTTCGTTTGTAGTAGCGATAAGCGCGTTTGTAGTTGCTTGTTTTCGTTTGTAGTAGCGATAATTGCGTTTGTAGTTCCTTGATTTTGTTTGTAGTAGCGATAAGCGCGTTTGTAGTTGCTTATTTTCGTTTGTAGTAGCGATAAGCGCGTTTGTAGTTGCTTATTTTTGTTTGTAATAGCGATAAGCGCGTTTGTAGTTGCTTATTTTCGTTTGTAGTAGCGATAATTGCGTTTGTAGTAGCTTATTTTCGTTTGTAGTAGCCATAAGCGCGATTGTAGTTCCTTGATTTCGTTATTTATATCCTACATACTGTTATTTTTTAGTAAAGACCACTTAACTTGAATTTCGGCAAAAAGAGGTTTTTAATTTTTTTTAATTTTTTTTTGGAGCTACTACATACAAAACAAGTTTTACTACAATCAAGTACATACCATAATCTATAAGTTTCATATAAAAAAAAATTGATTTTTCAAAGTCGGGTGCCAAGTTTTTTTTAAAGTCCCGTATTTTTTTTTTAGAGTAACTACAAACAAAATTAATGTTACTACAAACAACTACAAACGATAACCTATAAGAATCATAAAAAAAAATATCAATTTACCAAGGTCGGGTGCCAAGTTCACAAAGCCACCGTCACACCTATTTCTAGCGTGAAGCATTTTTGCGTTTCGATGGAAGAGTGTGGTTGCCGGCACACTGTTACATGAGGCGACCATCATAGTCCTCGAGAGTGGCAGCACAACTGTGATTGACATCAGATAGAACCTATGTTCTATTCGAATTTGCTTACAAAGGTCATAGTCCTCGGGAGTAGCAACGCATCTGTGATTGACTTCAGATGGAACCCATGTTCTGTATGAAGTTTATTACAGATTACCATGGCCGGCAGAGAACAGTTACCATCAGGTGGACTGAATGCTCGTTTGCTACTTCAGATAAAAAAAAATATCCATGGGCCACAGTGACCACTTACCACCAGGTGGACTGCATGTTCGTTTGCTACTTTAATCAGATAAAAAAATAACAGAACAAGAATTCAATTTGAAATCAATCAAAGATAGAAGGCACACACATGATTTATGACCTAGTTCAACACATAGTACTCTCATTACCGTGGCGCACATGACCCAAGCGTGCAAAGCAGCCGGAATAATTATCTAATAATTACATCTACGCCCGTATGAAGATACGTTTTGACAAAGTCAATCAAAGATGGCTTGGAGTGCCTAGCCAAGTGCGGAGTGCGATGGAGTGCCACGGATCCAGTTACAAATGATGGAACTGTCGTTCTATATATTCTCCACTTGACGATAATATAATAATATTTTATTAATATAATTATATTTTTGAAGGTGGTAGAACCAGTGTAGTTCGACCGGGGAAGTACCACCGCCACACCTATTTCTAGCGTGAAGCATTTCTTGCGTTTCGATAGAAGAATGTGATTGCCGGCACACTTTTACATGAGGCGACCATCATAGTCCTCGGGAGTAGCAACGCATCTGTGTTTGACTTCAGATAGAACCCATGTTCTGTATGAAGTTGATTACAGATGTCCATGAGCGGCAGTGACCACTTACCATCAGCTGGGCTGCATGCTCGTTTGCTACTTCAGTCAAATAAAAATATATATATATATATATATATATATCGTCTATTCAAATATATAAGCAGTGGTAGCCTAATGCAATGAGCAGTGATAGCCTAATGGTTGAAACTTGCCTAGATCGGGAGGTCCGAGGTTCCAATCTCAGGTACCAATGATTTTTCTAAAATTTTGTGCGTATTAGAAATTAATTATCACTGCTTTTCGGCGAAGGACAACATCGTGAGGAAACCTACACACCCAAGAGTTCTTTAAAAAAAGTTCTCGGAGGTGTGTAAAGTCTACCAATTCGTACTCTCTCATTCTGAGAGAAGACCCGTGCCCAGCAGTGGGACAATAATGCGTTGTACCCCAACATGATGGCGTAAAAATGGTTTCTGATAAAGAGGGTGAGCTTTTAAACATGAGAATAATGGATGCATTTGGAGGGGTGTGTTACAGCTTAATCCCTCCCCCTCCCCCACCTCTCCTCTCGAATCTGCGATTGTGACGTGAGTACATTTCTTATAATATAAGATGACTTTTCAGAAACCTAACGTTAAAAGAATCATCATGTTGGTATGTGAAATAGTTTATAATTTACCAATTGTAGAATTTCACTGTAGTTCGACCGGGGAGGTTCCACCGCCACACTTATTTCTAGCGTGAAGCATTTCTTGCGTTCGATGGAAGGGTGTGGTTGCCGGCACACTTACATGAGGTGACCATCATAGTCATCACGAGTAGCAACGCATCTGTGATTGACTTCAGATGCAATCCATGTTCTGTATATAAGGCGACCAGATTAGTCTTCGAGAGTAGCAATGTATTTTTGATTAAATTAAGGTAGACCTATGTTCTATATGAAGTTGCTTACAGATGTCCAGGGGCGGCATTTACCATTTACCATCAGGTATGCTTGTTGTTTGCAACTTCAATGAGATAAATAATGTAAATTGTCAGTTCAAATAACTAATAACGGTATCTACGTGAACCGTACTCGCTTACATTAAGCGAAAGCAAATGAATATTATAGCTTAGCTCACTTATCGCTCATCGTCGTGGATGAAACAAGAACGTGAACGAGCGACGCGACACCTAGTTTTACCAAATAGTGGTATCGGCCATCATAACTGTAACTGAAACGCTTCGGTTTTACACAAACTTTTTTAAAATATATGCGATGTGCAGACACGTGGTTAATTATTACTATGTTATAGCTTATCTGGCTTATAGCTTATCGTCGTGGATAAAACAAGAACGTGAATGGGCGACGCGACACCCATGTTTACAAAACAGCGGTGTCGGCCATCATAACTTTAACCGAAATGCTTCGGTTTCTACACAAACTTTTTTTGAAATATATAGGTACGATGTGCAGACACTGCAGACACGTTCATTTTTAATATATTATAGCTTAGCTCGCTTATAGCTCATCGTCGTGGATGAAACAAGAGCGTGAAGGGGCGACGCGACACCCATGTTTACAAAACAGCGGTGTCGGCCATCATAACTGTAACCGAAACGCTTCGGTTTCTACACAAACTTTTTTTGGAATATATGCGATGTGCAGACACGTGGTTCATTTTTACTATATTGTAGCTTAGCTCGCTTATCGCTCATCGTCGTGGATGAAACAAGAACGTGAACGGGCGACGCGACACCCATGTTTACAAAACAGCGGTGTCGGCCATCATAACTGTAACTGAAACGCTTTGGTTTCCACTCTGTCAACACGCAGATACAGTGTGATTCGTTAATGAGTTGGATTAGAAAAACTACACATTCTGTTGTAGAAATAGTATGGTCCGGAAGCTTTTTTTTTTTTTTTTAATCTTATTATAGGCTAACGTTTGGCCGCGATCTTACCTGATGTTAAGTAAGATGCAGCCTAGGATGTTACACGCTTGCCTAGATAAAGCCTATTCACCCTCGTCTTGAAAATTTCTAGATTATAAGTATCGGGGAACAACGAACGCGGAAGAGAATTCCACTCCTTGGCAGTTCGCAGCAAGAAGGAATTACTGAAGCGCTTTGTGCGCCCAAATGGAACATCAACTAGATATTGGTGGTAACCCGCGGTTCGTCTAGATGTTCGATGGTAGAAGGGAGCTGCAGGAATTAAATTGTGTAGTTCGGACGCACACTCTCCAAAATGTATTCGATAGAATACTGCCAGGCGAGCGACGTGGCGTCGATGTTTTGTGCCACCGCCACCGCCACACCTATCTCTAGCGTGAAGTTCTTACGTTTCAATGGAAGGGTGTGGTTGCTGTATCTATCCGTATCTTAGTCCTCGGGAGTAGAAACGTTTCCGTGATTGACTTCTCCTTAAACCCATGTTCTCTAAATCCTAATCTGGTGGTGAAATCGTTAATTATTCCACTCCAAATTCACCACCGCCACACCTACTTCTGTCTAACAAGTATTAAGCGCTTCTATTTTCCCGTCTGGATTATAAGGAAGTCCATAATATATCTCTATTTAAGCGAAAATTTTCTTTTTCATGCATGCTTCAATTGACTGTATTTAAAAAAACACTTCGTTCCAAATGCCAGATATTGCAAAACTGTTGCGCCGCGTACTCGAAGGAACTGTAGGTAAAATCGTATCAAAGGCTGCTAGTAGTTACCCATCTTCTAGAATCTAGACCTAATCTATTAATGTCTAAGACTATGATTCCTCGGCAAAAGGGAATACACAAATCCACAGTACATTGTCGGACATGAAAATACACCAATGTGTAAGAAATTATGATTAAATGCAACTATGTATGTAACTGGCGCGATAAATTTTATTTTTACGTTGTCTATGGCCTCGTACGTCAAAGACAAACGTTTTTGAGTCTGGTAACACTCATACGTGCAACAAAAGCAATCCACTTGAATCTGTTTGTCTTAATTCGAATTTCATTAAATCTAGTCTCAAGAACGGTTTATTTTTAGGTAATGGACATGACAGTGAGTTCTGATCTTTGTCTCTTATCTGAATGAATTTGTTGATCAGGTTTTTAAAGAATATATTAAAGAGGTGTATAATTTATCTTTAATGTTTGAATGTTTTTTGTTTTCGCGATCTGTAATGGAATATTGCAAGGATAATAAAGTTTGTAAAAGTAAGTTCTTCTTCAGCGGAACTTCAACGTTGTTTTAAAGATATGGTATAAAAAAGTAATCAGTGTATTTAGTGCTTAAGTTCGTAAAGGTAAAATTTTATTTATCGTTATTCTTCCAATTTTCTCAAATGGTAAATATATGTATTAGAAAAATTAAAATGCAGATTGATTAGATACCTACAGTTTTCTTTTATAAACTGCCATAGACGTAACTGTATGATACTACATACTACTTCACAATTTTTACAGGATTAAAGTGGACACAAAAGTGGAAAAAGATCCATCAATGTATTCTTACAATGGTTTTTTGTGGACAGAGCCGTGTTTTCGACGATTTCTTTTCATATTATTGAGATTTATTCACTCTATTACTTTGATGGAATTGTATGAATTTCGCACAACATATATGTTGTCCTGGGAGGCCATGCTTGCAATGCCAATAAAATCTTTCAAATCCCATCGGGACGTAAATCTGTCAGCATTTATTTATAGTTTGAGTTGTAAACCGGCAACGGACCGATAGATCGCTTTTGATCCTTTATCGTGTTTATTTGCTGAAGGTTCCAAACAAAGATGTTCGGACGGTTTTGAAGAGGTTTGCCAGTTATACCAAGTTTTAAAACTCTATTTTTCGGATAGTTATGGTACATTCATTCACTATCAAATAGTAGTTAATGCATATAATTTTACGATTCTACGACAGGTCATGTTAATTGTTATGACTACATCATTTGATATTAGGTTAAAAAAAATTAAAAGTAATTCATAAAATTTTAATATTTTTGAATTTAGTTCTTAATAATAGATATGTGATTATAGATTCATGCTATTCATAATGGTATAAAATCAAAAATAGCCATAATTACCTATTTAAATCCTTAAAAAATCCTCGATAGCCACTTGAAACAAACCAGTCGTTACACAAATAAAAAACAAAACTATTCAGCCTTCAAATTGAAAACTTAATCTGTGCGACACCACAGATTATTAACCATACACACTTTCGAACGCAACTGTCACTCGCGGAAGGCGGGAAACGGCGGTTGACCCGACGCAAGCGCGGCTGCCACTAGAACTGAGCGAGCGGCAAGCGCTGCCAACATACGTCACGTTACAAATGTTTGCCAAACATGCCACCATACAATTTTATGTGCGATTCGACCAATATATTCCGAGGACATTACGCTAATATACGACATAGGAGAGTTATACAAAAGTGTCTATTTTTTTTATTAAATTTTAAAAAAATATTTAAATAAGTACTGCAAATATCTTCCGCACGTATATTTTTTGCCCATATCATCAATATGTTGCCTAAATGAAAAAAAAAAATAGAACTTAATCTATTTCAATTAGTAGATACCCAAATCACATCAAATATTTTGGTAGAATTCCCTTGTTCATCTAATAGCCCTTATGTTTGATTTTGTGCAATTTTTGGTCACTAATTTTAATTTATAAAAATAGAGCGGTAATTAGCTAAGATATATGACCGTATTATATTTTTTCTTACTGCTCGATTTCAATAGAGAAAAAATCCTCATAACAAACCAATATAATCATGTTTTTACTAGTGCATATATACATATACTATTCCAAAATCCACAAATATGTAAAATAATTCCATGTAGTTACTCGATTTCACAAAAGATTATACACTATCAACTACCTGGTTTCCCACGTAAATGTATCTAAATAAAATAAACCACGCATTTTTGAAGGAAAAATAAACAACTACATGCATAAGTCATAACATTATTTAGTCCATATAAATAAACGAACCACGACACAACTATTTATATAACGCGACCACACGTATAAAGTTTGGCGAGCATTGCAAATGTTTGGCCAAACGATGTTATTTTGATGATATGAGCGTCTTTTAATACCGTTGATATCGACGGTTGACTCGTGAAGGTCCGCTGTCTGTGCGTGCTGATTGACAGAAATGTTTACTATTGACTTACTCTTGGTCTATTATTGTTAAAGCTATTTTTATCTTTCACGAGTAGACTTGAAATCTGTTTAGAAAGTGATCAGTGGCACCTATAAATGCAAACAAACATGCAATAAACTGCAGGCATAGATTTCTGGGGCGGCTCTATCACCTACCAGCGTTGCCAGACGTGCCGATTTTGACCGGACGTCCCGATTTAAAAAAATGTCCCGCGAGACATGGTCAGTGCCGCTTTTCTGGCAGGACAGGAGTTTTGCAAAAAAAAAGGTCGTCAAAGTTTGTCTACCAAAAAAAGGTGGCCAAATCTAAACACATTTATATCGATTTGATCTGCTGTTCGTCGACCAAAAAAAAAGGTCGCGAAACCAAGGATTAAGGAGAAAACTAATATTTTAGTCGGTGTGTCTGTGAGGAGTGTTGTCCCGCTTTTGACTATGAAATCCCGCTTTTTTTACTCAAAAAGTTTCTAAATCCCGGCTTAATTTAAAAAATCTGGCAATGCTGCGTCCTTTACACTGTCTGCCCAATAACCGCTTATCCAAATCGAACGAGTGTGATTGAGCAGAAGTTCTACCAAATAATTATTAGAACTTCTACTCAATGAGCAAAAAATCAAGATAAAAAAATAATCTTGTGTTTTTTAAAATCTTATTTACTCAATTTAAGTAGCAATCGGGCATACAATCCACCTTATACTTAGTGATCATTGTCGCTCATGGACATCTGTAAGCAACTTCAAGTATACACATGGGTTCTATCTGAACTCAATCACTGATTGCCACTCCCGAGGACTAAGATGGTAGAACTAAGAGTGGGCACACACAGCGCCGGTTGTAGCATTACCAGCGCCCTGCGCGAGATTTCTACTACGCCCCTTTATTGCAGTGTAAACCTAGGTACAAGAAGTAACACCTGCGTTTGCGGCGCCCTATCGTGTCCGGCGCCCTGGGCGATGGCCCAACCGCGCCCTACCCTAACACCGCTACTGCCAATACACATTCTATCATCGAAACGCAACTGTTTCGCACTAGTAATACCTAAGTGTGGCGGTACCTTCCCGGTCGAGCTACACTGCTTCTACCATCTAGTACCTTCTCATAAAATATTTTACTATAGAAGCGAGAAAATATAACCATTTAAATCTGCTTCTTCCATCTTATTACTATTTAATTTAAACAAATTATTACTACTTAAAACCAAAAGAAATAGCTAATCAAAGAGATTTAAACCTTAAAAAAATTAAAATCACATTTAAACATATTATGGGTAGATTGGCTTACCTTAGTAAAAGGTTTACCGACAACCGGCATTGGCTGCTTACAAAGTAAGTCTACCAAATTATGATACAGATTTTAATGAGGCATTGAAAGAGACAGTGTAAATTGTAAGCGTTATTTATCACAGTTTGAGTTATTAAGCCAACTCGACGGTAACACAGGTGTAAACAACGTGTCGAGTGCAATTACATTAATTTTCCATTTATGATAAACGAACTTACAAAGCTTGCAACTACAACCTTGCAAACTTGTGACAGATATTTTCGTACACGTGATAATTAATTTGACAAACCACAAATCCTTTATTTATAGAAAAAGTATAAAAATCATAAAAATATTTTCAATTTATGTAAGTAAATATTTTATCAAAACTGTCAGCCTGCAGACGACTATTTAAAACGGAAATTAAAATTTTATTGTGGAGAAAAAAATTATCAACTTAAATAAAATAGCAATCAAGTATTCGGATATCACAAATATTTAATTTGTATGTTTATTGTTAATGGCCATCCGTCCCTCCATCCATCAGCCTTTTGATATCCACTGCAGAACATAGGCCTCTCCTAAATGGCGCCTCTCCAACCGGATAATGGCCAAAACTTTCTATCTGTAGAAGCATAAATAAATAATATAATAACTTAAAAGAGGAACAACAAAGGGAGAAGATGATAATACGATAACATTTAGATTATATTTAACAGGGGTGATAATTTGACATGATTATTTTTAACACGTTCCATGCGAAACCAGGTCGAAAACACCTGGTCCATATCTCGCTTGTGGTGCGGCTACGAAAAGTATAGACTTCTCTGTCGTGCGAAGAGCGTAACTTCAGATTGGTTCAGTGTAGGAAAGAGATAAATACATATCTGAGATGGTCTATTAAAATAGAATCCAGTGGTGTGCCTATCTTAATACCGGATATTTTATACCTGGTACCGCACTGAACAAATAAAATTTCATCACAGTGCGGTAACAGGTTGAATACACCTGGTACCCTCGCTCACCTGGTACCGCACCCCGCGCTAGCTTCGCACGGTTAGTGCTGTGTAATGACTTCAAGGCGGTGTCGTAAAATAATAAAACTGGACCATATTGAAGACAGTGATGATAATTTTGAAGACAATGATGATAATAATGAATCAAAGTATAGATTGATTTATCCAAAACGGGTAAGTCGTCATTACTATTTATTGCATTTGCTAAAAAATTACGTACATTAACACTCACGTAAAATCTTTCATAATAATTTTATTTGCAGAACTCGCAATAAAACCAAATAAACACCATTTAGTAAAAGGCACGAAGAAGAGAAACTGTGTTGGATGCTATGAAAAGCTTCGAACAATTTTAACAAGTCGTCAAGCTGAAAAACATTAATGAATATTATTAAAATTCTAAAACATTAATGAATATTATCTAAATTATTATTCAATAAAACTTAGGCCCATCGATATCTGTTTTTCCCATCCCTAAAATATGCATAAACATCCTCTTGTTCAGTGCGGCACAGGGTACATAAAACCCTGTATTTTATTTTAGCTATAGATTCTAAACCAAAGAAGCTGTCCACGTACGCCGTCAGGATCTCTTCAATCAATTCATTAATATTAATACTCAAAGCAAAAAAATATGTTTTTTCTTTTCATGAAGCCAAAAAAAGGATTTAAGTTTTTTAACATTACAGGGTATTATAAGCCTTGTACCGCCGCAATGGTAGTTTTAGGTCCAGGTGTAAAACGCCTGGTACCGCAGGAATAGAAAGAATAGAAAATTTTGTGCCGCTTCGAACGTGTTAATGTCCACATCCAGCATCATATATATCAATTTACGATAAATACAATTCACAGTAAAACATCAAGCGTATCATAATAATTATAATATATTGGGACGTCACAAGCACGTTTTCTTGTGATTTTCACTTCAAATGCATTCCTGTTTATGTCAGATCTTTGTTTTAAATATCTTTATTATTCTGTGGTTACTGACGTTTCCTTTAATTGAAGAGAATCATACGCGTAAATTGTAATTCAGGTTTTCACTGCGACCATAGTAAGATTATGAACAAAAGAATCCATACAAAAGTAAATTAACTTTTAAAGTTACTGAAATCCCTTGTGCTTATATTTGAGTAAGATTTACATTTTTAACTCAAATCCTAATGGTTGAAATTTGTCCTCTCAATCGGGAGGTCCGAGGTTCAAACCCAGACACGCACCACTGATTTATGTGCATATTAGAAATTAATTATCATTGCTTTCGGTGAAGGAAAACATCGTGAGGAAACCTACACGCCCGAGAGTTCTTAAAAAAAAGTTCTTGGAGGTGTGTGAAGTTCACCAACTCGCAGTGCGACAAATGGGTTGTACCCAAGAATAGTCAAAGGAAATTGTGACAACGATATAATAGCATAAACAGAATCTGAAACAATCGTAAGTCTTATTTCAGGTTTTAAACTATGCAAGGACCAAATCTTCATAAAATTTATTCAGCTTTTTCGCAATAAAAAAATTAGCTGAACAAATAAGATGAAAAGTTATGCCCGTGTCCATAGATATGTTACTATCCCCAGTGGCGCAGCGCGAGCGAGTGAGCGAACTCTTATCAGCGAGGCCCCTTTTCTGTAGTTCCCAAGATCTATCCAGTAAATGTATCTTAACAAAAGTGCTTTGGCCTCCTCCTGCAAAGAGGTCTTGCGAGGCCCCTTTAAGTGTGAGGCCGTGGACAATGGCCCACTGCACCCACGCCTAGCTACGCCACTGGCTATCCCTGAAAGTAGTTCCCTTACACCACTCTTCAAATCCTTGTACAACATTTCTTAACGTAGCTGTTTTAGGCAAGAATAGGTGGGACAAGGATGCGTTCAGAGTCGAGTCACAAAGGACCCTTCATCTTTTCATCAACAGTTTTTCCATCATAAAATAAAAATCATACAAACATATTTCTATCCATTTGTAACATTTTTAATTAGATTATGATGATATTAAAAGTGACCTGTTTAAATTATTTTGTGAGGAATACTCCTCGTAAATTATTTTTCACCAGCAACACCAAGAATAGGTCAATTCTTGGTGTTTCCACGTTATTATCTTAAATTTACGGTCCGTGTGATTTAAGACTTTGAAAACCGCTAACAAGCTTCACTAAATCGTATTTACATCTCAGGATTCACGATTCCTCGTAATTTGTAGTTTTTGGACTCAACACCTTTGTCTCCCTTCCGGAAACACAGAAATTAATCACTTTGCACTTACCGCGAATGATTTAGCGTCATTTCAACTGAAACAAGTGTTGCCAATGTTACCAAGATTTATTGCAATCTTGCCAATCATATTTCTTTTTATATAGTCGGAGTACTACGCATGCACTTACGCGTTGCTAGGTACTTGTTCGATCGTCCCTGTAGCCTCGGGGTCAGAATAGGGCTACGGTATCCCCTGCCTGTCGTAAGAGGCGACTAAAAGGGGCTTTCGGGGTTGCAGACGGCTAGAGTGGGAGTTCGAACCGTTCGGTCAGGCAATCCCGGGAAGGACGGCGGTATGTGTGGTCGCATACCGTCGTAAAGACTACACGGAGCGGTGGGCCCAGCCGCCCATCTGGGAGGAGCCCGATGGGGCAGCGCGCTCGGAGGATTCCGGTTGAAGTCGTTTCGAGATCCCGGAGTCCTCCTTTTCAGCGCCGAGGACGCCCACTGGGGAGGGTTTAGTGCGGTAAAAATCCCACATAACCCTGCGTCGCTTCCACGGCGTCGGGTACCTTTGGAAGGTTTCCCCCTCGAAAACAAAAAAAAAGGTACTTGTTCGATATTTGTAACTAATCGCAAAAATTAGAGCAATCCTACTTAATCATACGTAGAAAGTCATAACTGTAACTTTTCATTTGGAATACTGTAATTGTTCAGCTATACTCAACCTGCGGCCCGCGGGCCACAGGTTGAGTATTGAAGCCGCATGTTGACTGGCCCAGCTGAATTTAATTGGGATAGCACGTAGCAACAAGCCAGACTAGATAAAGTTTTGAGGAAGTGAAAAGTTTTGGAAGGGCAGCATGTTTAGATTTGGTGACCTTTTTTTTGGTCGATAATTTGGAATGAATAAATAGGGTTCGCGACCTTTTCTTTTGTTCCGACCCAGGTGTCAGAAATCCACATGCTGCGATATTGCTTGTGGGATCACTCCAAAATAACATCTGCTATAATAAAAGGTTGAGTAGCGCTGAGTTAGACACTCATACACATTTAAATGGCCTCTTTTGTTATAAAAGTAAAGAAAAGCGATTGAAATAGTAAATATCCATACATTTATTTTACGAAGATATGCCTAGGGGGATATTTAGTTATATATTATATATTTTTTTTATATTTTTACTGGATCAAAACCAAAACTTAACAAACAAAAAAGATCGAATAACAAATTCAACAAGATTATTTTTTCTTACCTTTCTGTTTCACTATTAAAAAAAAAATTCAACTACAATATATATTATTTCAATTATTATCTATACCTATGTATATTTTATGATCAGACCTAAGTATTAATACAATTCCGTAATTAAAAAACTTTAGGGGAGTTTAAGAATATTTTAAGAATACAGATAGCAACAAAACAAACGCAGCCAGGGACTAAAATAAAATCATCTTACAACAAGAGATTTTTCTTAGAAATCAATAAAAATATGAGAGTATAACATTATGAAGGTGGTTCCTGAAAGCCGTTACTCCAATTTCTTGTTAAAAAATTATTGCTTCCTGTAAGAGTGTTATTATCTATTTCTCTGTCGTGAAACCACTGGAACTATAAAAAGATTTATTATGACGTTTCTGCTAAAAAAATATAATTAAATTGTTAGCAGAATATCGGAAAATATTCAAATAGGGAACATTCAGCTGGACGATAACCTTGTTTCTCCATCTATCCCGTAGAGTAGAGTCCCCAGTATTTAGAAATTTACAAAATCTAGGCCCTCTTTTGGCTGCACCCTGTAGTTCCGGGACCAGAATAGGGCTACGGCATCCCCTGCCAGTCGTAAGAGGCGACTAAAAGGGGCTTCCGGGGTTACGAGCGGCTAGAGTGGGAGCTCGAACCGTTCAGTCAGGTGATCCCGGGAAGGACGGCGGTACGTGTGGTCGTATACCGTCGTAAAGACTAGACGGAGCGGTGGGCCCAGCCGCCCATCTGGGAGGAGCCCGATGGGGCAACGCGCTCAGAGGATTCCGGTTGAAGTCGTTTCGAGATCCCGGAGTCCTCCTTTTTAGCGCCGAGAACGGCCACCGGGGGGGTTTTAGTGCGGTAAAAATTCCACATAACCCTGCGTCGCTCCCACGGCGTCGGGTACCTTTTGAAGGTTTCCCCTCGACAACAAAAAAAAAAGGCCCTCTTTTGGCTGGAATACAAGTAACCAAAGATTATGAATAAGAATTCAGGAACCATTTGGTGGCTCTTGGATTTTACCAGTCTGAGGAGACAAGTCGATGTCCAAAGAAAGGCAAAGAGTAGTGACATTTCTGAGTAGTTATTATTAAAGGTGGTAGAACTATTTGTGATTAGACTGGTAGATCATCTGCATGGAGGCAATAGTCGGTAGTAACCATTGACCGTCAGATTTGATGATGATATGACATGATCATGAGGTATAATCATTTACTACTTCTATTTTATAACAATATACGTGGATCTTTTTGTATATGCAGTTACAGAGAAAGCTACAAAAAACATTTTAAATTATTGAAGTGAAACTTCTTTATCGGGGTTGGAAAAAAATTTAGTGTAACATTTTTTCGTTACGCGCCATTTTTTTCTGTTACGCGCCATCTTTTTTTTCCGTTACGCACCATCTTTTTCTTATCCCTACCACGCGTGATATTAGATAGATTATTATAGATTAGATTATTAGATAAAGTTTAATAAAAGCCTTTTATTAAACTTTATCTAATTTAACTTTATTTAACCAATTTCTGTAAAGTTGCATATAGTAAATTATTTTTTGAAAAATAACGTCATAAAGAAGTTTCACTTCTTACGAGTGTACGCTAGTACACGCACACATTTTTTATTATTAATTCTTACAAGCAACTTCCTCTTTCTCAAGTTAAGGAAAATGGATCGTCTACTCAATAAAATAAATAAAAAATGTCAACAGAATTTTGCGAACGAGTCCGTAAGTACTATGTATTCCACTGAGGTGTCATCCCAGAGGATCAAGATTTTAGTCACATTGGTCGCTGAGCGTCGTCTGAGATTCTCGTGGGATTACGCTTAAAAATTCAGAAGAATTTATTCGCATTCTACGAAGTTCCACCTTTTGTTATATGTTTACTCACATGTTACGCAGAACAATGTTTTCCGAAAAAATAAGTACTATAATTATTTCTTTTCCAAGGGTGAAACCTTCAAAAGGTACCGTGGGAACGACGACTTTTTATGTGGGATTTTTACCGCACTAAAAACCCTCGGCGCTACAAAGAAAACTCAAGTATCTTCGAAGGAACGCTACTAGAGGCGGAATCTGAGCGCTTTACTCTACCCAGGAAAGCTACCTTCCTGGGTGGACCTGGTCCCAACGCACGTCTTTACGAAGATTTTTGACCACACATACCGCCGACCTTCCAAGGGTCGCCCGGCTGAATGGTTCTAGCAGCAAAAAAAATTTTTTTCGCCTCTTATGACAGGCATCCCCTGCTTGTCATAAGAGCTATACTGTAGCCCTACTCTTATCCCGGAACTACATGGACGATAGTTTGTGTTCTAGGCTAACACGGATTACCTGCAACCGAAGCTAGCGAATTTACGGGAATAACCTATACCATAAATTTCCAAAAAACATGTATATGTATGCACAGTTTTTTTTTAAATGTACAAATATACGTATCATTATTTGGAAATATACATGTTCGAAGTGAAACTTCTTTGGGAAACTAGTTTTAAATCTCGTTTATATTTATACTAATCTAAGCTTTATATTTCCGAGAACAAATTACACGTTTCATCCGTAAAAATATTTCCCTTCATGCGCGCAAAAAGTTTCACATGAAAAAATTTCATCTTTAAGTTGTTTTTTTTTAATCCCGTGTTAATTTATTTTTAATTTACTTTCGTCCCTGTAGTTCCGGGATCAGAATAGTGTTACGGTATCCTCTGCCTGTCGTAAGAGGCGATTAAAAGGGGCTTCCGGGATTGCGGCAGCTAGAGTGGGAATTTGAACCGTCCAGCCAGGCGATCCCGGGAAGGACGGCGATACGTGTGGTCGCATACCGCCGTAAAGACTTGACGGAGCGGTGGGCCCAGCCGTCCATCTGGGAGGAGCCCGATGGGGCAACGCGCTCAGAGGATTACGGTTGCGATTCGTTTGGAGATCCCGGAGTCCTCTTTGTGGCGCCGAAGACGGGCACCGGGGGGTTTTTAGTGCGGTAAAAATCCCACATAACCCTGCGTCGCTCCCACGGCGTCGGGTACCTTTTGAAGGTTTTCCCATCAAGAAAAAAAGGCATGCTATTTTATATGCCCATAAAACTGAATCAATTTTGAACAAATACAATATTAGAAGTGAAATGTGCAATTTTATTAAGATAATTAGGTACCTTACTCATAAAAATACACGTCATTTTTTATTTCGTTGCTCTGTAAAAGTCACATATAATTTAATATCCGACATCAATCGCCCAGTTATTATAAAATTTAATAAATAAATTGCCATATTTAATTTTGATGTTTCGTAAAATTAAACGTCTGTTTCAAGGATTGTGATAATAAAAAAAGTATTATTTACTGGTACTGAAATTATAATTAATTCAGTGAAAATCCACAATGAGGTCAGTGACCGAAATAACCAATGTTCCATTGTGTTGCAAGTGTCAGTTTTGAATTTCCGAAACTTCTCAATGTGAATTGTCACAGATAATGAAAGGAACGTTTACGCTGACAGATAAGAAACACGGACAAAGATCTCTCGTTTTGGAACCTACACTAAAATGTTACACGCAAAATTCATAACATTAATACGATTTCATTGAACGATTATTTCGAGTTTTGTTAATTGCCACTATATTTTTGCCAAATAAACGGTCGAGGATATCTTTATTAATATCTTTGTTCTTGTATTTGTTTGGTATTCGGTAGTGCCACCACGTTTTAATTTATGAGTTTTGCTGATGTTGCCGAAAATAGCTAAATTAGAACTACGTTACTAAATATATTAGTAAATAGGTAAGTATATCGCAAAAATATACATGCCTATTCAACGAGCTAGTTTAATTTGAACAATGAACCAGGTTAATTGTGTACCTACATCCCAGAGTACAGATTGTAAGAAATTGCATTTTTTTTTCAAAATATTTAATTATTCTGAAAGTAATGCGAAACTTGAAAATTCACTAGTGCACATTTTTAGGTAAATATATTGCCCAGCCACACACGAAAACTTATTCAATTATATAGTAAAAATAGATCAAAATTATTGTTTTTTCTCAATTCTATAGGAAATACCTGTAAATATATACTTCAATATGAGACACTATTTTTCAAAAAACTTTATTATAAACCAATCCCTTATTATAAATCGATTGTCCCGCTGGAATAAGATATTTTCCCACAATGAGTAGCCTTTATGTTAATCCAGAATGTCAACTAACTCCCTACCAAATTTTATGAAAATCGCTCCAGCCGTTTACACGTGAAGAAGTAACAAACATACAATCACAAACTTTTGTCTTAATAATATTAGTATGAAGTATGATTACCAAGTGATGAGTAATCACGTCGTATCCATTCCTCGCAAATATTAATCTGACGTATCAATCGCATGAGCAAATGGAGTGTATCACCAAACATCCGTCAGTACCGTGACAGGAGAGCGGGATCACAGGACAGACATTGCCAATCCGGGTAATAAACTCCACCCGACGACCAGGGCTAACCCTGAAGCTTGAAACTTATTTACAATGCATTTCGCTGCATTGTAGATTGCATATTATGATATTGTATGGCAATCTACTTAAAATATAATTTGTGAAGAACTCATAATTTAAAATCATCGCATTGTTCCCAAGTGGTAGAACCAATGTATTCCGGGTAGATACCACCGCCACACTTTTTTCTAGACGGCAAAAATCTTGCGATCTTGTGGAAAGGTATGGTTCATTTTCACCCAAGGCGACCATCTCAGATCAAGTTGCTATGCATCTATGATTGAATACAGATAGAGCCCATGTTCTAAATGAAGTTGCTTACAGTACATAGTTATGGCCGGTAGTGATCACTTACCGTCACATGGATTGCATCCTTGTTTGCTACTTTAAATGGATAAAAAACAAACATGTGAAAAATTCGATTAGCTAAGAAATCAGTGTTGCCAATTCCGTCAACCACTTTTCCCGCAGTAAATGGTAACTGAGCCAAACTCTCGTAAAATCAACCTTCTGTTGTTGCTTTGCATTACACAATATCAGTACACCATAGATACTACAGGGAACACTGATACACTCCTGACCATGGTGATGACTACAATCTAAGCACGAAGAATTCTGTCACATTAAACACATCTTAAAACTAGAATATATTATTCCTATCAATATCACACATGCGAAACTTTGTGCGGACTTATGTGTGTGTTATTTTTTATACGCAATAACAACTACGTTTATGACCCGGATTAACATATGAGAATACTTATTATCGTAAACGTGACAAAAGCGGGCCGAGCCGCGGGGAAAAGCTAGTTATTTGTGAGTACTAATTTGTAAAGCAGTGATAGCCTAATGGTTGAAACTTGCCCTCTAGGGAGGTCCGAGGTTCAAACCCAGGCACGCACCACTGATTTTTCTAAATATATATGCGCATTAAAAAGTAATTATCACTGCTTTCAGGTGAAGGAACTACACACCCAAGAGCTCTTTAAAAAAAAGTTCTCGGAGATGTATGAAGTCCACCAATTCGCACTTGGCCAGCGCGGTGGATTATGGCCGTAACTCTATCATTCTGAGAGAAGATCGGTGCACAGCAGTGGGACAATAATAGCTTGACGAGAATTTCTTCCATACTAGCTTCAAATGAAACGACATCTATGAAAAATTACCTGTCACTTATCACTTTTTCCTGCTTGGCAACCCTATCCACAATGACACTGCTGGCGAGAGTCCAACTCGTCATCTGTGGCCATTCAGCGGAGCAGATCCGGGGTGGCCCTTTGTTTGCTTCCTGGTTTCAGAACCACCCATTAAGATTCAGATTCCTTGAATCGGCGATTTATTGCACTTTTATCGAGTCGTCCAAGATTTTTTGGAATACAAGTGTCTTTGAATTTAAATTTTATGTTTAAGATTTGATCGGATTGTTTTCAGATGGCTTTGTCGAAGCGTAAACTTTTTATTATTATGCTTTTATGATTCAACCCTTTATATCCTGGGTCCACTTTCTACCCACGAATTGGTTACCCAGACCCCACTACAAAGGTCTCATAAGATAAGGAAAGGAGTGGCAATTCATGTTAATAATATAATATAGAATTAAACAAAGTAAGTTGCATTCAGATTGTCACAAATTGTGATTTATTTTAGTGTAAAAATATTTCAGAAATCCAGTTGTAAATAGCTAAAGCATTCAAATAAATCAATTTATAAACGGATCAAAGTAGACATAAAATAAAGACATTAACAGTATTTTAAAACATTTATAATAAGTTAGGTTTGTGGATACGTATCTGCAGTGTTTCTTACGTTAAACTCATTTTTCTACATTAATCAAGTATTTAAAACCGATTTAGCAAATCACAGCCTTGACTTGACAGCCTCGACAGGTAACAAGAACGGTTTGCCAAATTCTTGCAGGCGCGGTTATCTTTAACAGCTTAAACGTAAGCATGCATCGATCATTAGTCACTATGTTTAGAAACGTCACTCTATACATAATATTCGGAACGCATTCGACGGGCCCCTAGAACATAATCGTATTTTTTTTTCATTTGTTTTATTATTTTTACGTTGGTATATTATATTTTATTTTTTCTTCTTCTTTTTTCCGTGACGTCACCCGTCGGATACTGCGGAAGATCAGCGCTGGTTGTCCTCGGATGCCAACATAATTCTGAGTAGTGTCCAATTCGTGATGTTTTGCACCTTCTTTTCTCTTTGTAAATATTGTTTTCGTGTAATAGTTAAGTGTATAAACTGAACGAATAAATGATTATCTTATCTTATGAGGTTTTGTTGACTGTAATAGTTGATTGTAATTAATAGCTATTTAGGAACTTATTTAATAAGTTCCTCAATAGCTATTACAATGATTTTCCAAAGAGAGTCTTTCTTGGCGTAAGTAATCAATGTTTGTATGTCCACGGAACTTCTGAGCTTCATACTGTAAATTGGTAATTTTTCATATACGATTTTGTTCTAGGGGCCCGTTGATTTGTTCTTATTTTTTATCCGACTGCCTAAGGACGGTAATGCTTTTCGAGCGTATGTACCTACGTATGTATGTATTTAGGTATGGATGTAATAGATACATGTATGTATAACCATTTCTTTGGCATGCAATTCAACCCAATCGACTTAGCAGATTTTATCATAATTAGGTATGAGATATCATTTGGAACGACTGAGTTGTGAGAGTGACATAGGCTATAGGTATATTTTTAAATATGGAGTCTGTCTTCAGAGAAAAAGGGGGGAGTAAGGGATTTATTTTGCTTATCATAAAAATATGGGTATAAAATGAAAGCTAGTAAGTAGACTATTATTAATAGATGTGCATTAAAATACTTTTATATTTCTGTTTTGAAGCAAAATTCAAAAAGCGTTAAATTAAATAAATTGATTCGTTTTTAAGCGGGCGGTTTTTTTAATAATTTAACTAAAATGATATGTAACTTCAAATTATTGTAATAAGTTATAATCGAGTAGGTATATGGACTGTGTTGAAACCAATATAAAGTAATTAAACCAAATATTGCGACGTACAGACACGGGGAACTTTCTTTTATATTTTGTACATTTTCAAGCAACCCACGGGCTTCACGTGACCGTTTTTATAATTACTTCTTTTCATACAATAATCCGGCCGCCCAAGTCTGTGTTAACATTTACGCATAAAGAATATATTTTAAAATAATGCATTCGCAAAGATTCGCTGAACATAATTATGATAACGAAAATATTGACGGATGACTGTGCGACAACAAACAAACTGGAAAAGTTACGTTGATAAACATGGCGGAGCTACCATACCGTCCTAAAACGGAAAGGTTTTCGGTTCGAGCCCCGGCCAGAAAGATATCTAAATGATTAATTCAAGATTTCTGTTTTGTGTCTAGGTTTATGTGTTTACGTCTTTGTATGTGCAAGGCAGTGATAGCCCAATGGTTGAAACTTGCTCTCTTAATCGGGAGGTACGAGGTTCAAAGGTACCCAGGTACGCTGATTTATGTGCGTATTAGAAATTAATTATCACTGCTTTTCGGTGAAGAAAAACATCGCAAGGAAACCTACATACCCGAAAATTCTTTAAAAAAAGTTCTCGGAGGTGTGTGAAGTCCACCAATTTACACTTGGCCGGCGCGGTGGACTATGGCCTATAACTCTCTCATTCTGAGAGAAGACCCGTGCCCAGCAGTGAGACAATAATGGGTTGACAATGTTCATGGCACGTACGACACGAAAAAAGTACTAGTGTACGACAATGAGTGCAGAAAGCGTTAAAACCATAAAGCGTTTAAGCGATATTTTTGTGGGAAATAAATTATCGTGACTTTGCTTACAAAAGCCAAACTGCATGTAAAATAGGGCTTTAGCGAGCAGCTGTCACCGTGTCAGTTAGCAGCTGTATAGTTTGCCGTGTTGTGAAGTTGCCAAGTCGCGGAGCGGTGGGGCGGAGCTACTGCAAACAAGTAACCTACTCTGATAATGCACCTATTATATGTTTCTAAACAAAAAAAAATATTTTTCGCTCGAAGGACCGATAACCGACGGGGAAGAAAGGTCCTCGAGTGGCGACCCTTGCCCAGCTGTGGGACAATAATGGGTTAACGACGAAATAAAAAAAAACGTGCGGCACTCGGGGACTGCCGCGGTAAAGCTATTGCGAAGCATTTTTTATCAACTTATGCAATTATAATTATTTATTTATCTATGCAGTTTTTTATCCTTTGTTATTAATTCAAGTTTTTTTTCTTTGATACTATAAACTTTCTCACAAACAACTGATCCGTACGAGCTTCGTACCGTCGCACCATATGCATACACGTCAAGCGAATGCTCGGGAACGCTACGTGATAGGCGGAGTGGAGGGTGTTAGGTATTTTCGTTACGGAATTTCTTGATTCGGTCGCCGCGCTCAAAAACCGCGATAAAAGCTATGCAATAGCTTAAAAATATATGAGTACGGGTTTTCAGACGATCTTCACAGTAAAATAATATGTACAACAAAATATATGAATCATATGAAAGCATGAATATATGGCATCACAACACATTTTAATAAGATTGAAGTAGCAAACGATTGCAGTCCACCGAATGGTTAGCGTCAATGCCGCCCATGGACTTCTGTAAACAACTTCATATATGGATTCTATCTGAAGTCAATCTTAGAGAAGTATCTACCACCAAACCTGTTTCTAGAGTGAAGCTGCTCTTGCGTTTCGATGAAAGGGTGTGTGCTCAGTTTAAAATGAGACGACCACCTTATTCCTAAAAAATAGCAATATATTTTCGATTTACTTCAGATAAAACTCCTATTCCGTCTGAAGTTTTACAGATGTCCATAGGTGGCAGTGACCACTCATCATCAGGTGAACAATATTCAATGTGTGCTACTTCAGTCGGGATAAAAGAGAAGAAAAATATTACTTACTGTAATAGAAACATGATGGCGCCTCTGCAGATACCACTAAGTCACTTTTTTGTACTTTGTCTATTTTCACATTGTCTACTTATTCCTTGGCGTAAACAAGAATTTATTACTAATATTACCGCGGAATTAACACATTTTAATACTTAACGGGTACTCACGATATGCTGTTTTTGAATACTTATAGAATTCTTATTGGCGATACTTCGACCCAGTTGCATGGATCCTTTAAAACGCCACGGTTGTGAAAGTCACATAGGTTATATAATTTTTATTTTTAAACATGGCGCCTGCGGTCAGTTACAAAGGGGGTAGGGACGATTTTTCCATAATAACAATATGATACATGCAGGCATGCTACATCTTCGACCACATCATCACTTACCATCAGGTGAGATTGCGATCAAATGTCTGCCAATCTTCTTCTTCTTCTTCTATCTATACTATAATAAATCTGTAAGAGGTCGCTGTCTGTACATGGAATAAATTTAGGTGAAAACCATTTCTACAGGTCTTTATTACGATATAGAACCCAAAATAATGGTTTTTAGAAATCTTTTCTGTTTGTCTGTTTGTCTGTTTGTCTGTTTATCTGTTTGTCTGTTTGTCTGTTTGTCTGTTTGTCTGTGTGTTTGAAAACGCTAATCTTAGAAACAGCTTATCCAATTTGCATATAATTTTCACTGATGTGTTGTGGGAAACTTCACTTAACATTTAGTGTTTATTTTATGTAAATCGGTTTACGAATAAAAAAGTTATGTCAATTTAAAACTACGCAGTATTTATTCTGTGTTCGATAAGTATTAATAAGATAAGTAACTGCGTAGTTGAATTGGTTGAAACTAAACATGTTATGGTCTGTAAAATGTATTCCTTTGTTATGTATTTTTTATTGGTTATGTGTGTACCTATGTTATTTGATACTATACAAATCTATATCTCTATATCTATATAAACTTATTACTTATATAAAAACAAAAGGATGTTCTCTCACTCATCTATTGAATAAACATCGTAGAGCCTAAATTGCTAAAGATATGAATATGATTTTTACTAGGGGTTCCTTTTGTGACGTAGACGTCAGTTAAGAATGAATTTTCTGCCCCCCCAATTTAACCCAAATAGGAGATGTAAGTTTGTATGAAAGTCAGTCAATTTTGAGGCCACCTCAATAAAATTTAGTATTTCGCTTTGAGTTTTATGTTAAAACATCGTTTTAAACCAACTTCCAAAAAGGAGGAGGTTATCAATTCGTCTGTATTTTTTTTATTTTTTTTTTATTTTATATTTGTTACTCGATTTCTCCGCACTGGGTGAACGGATTTGGATGATTTTTTTTTTCGTTTGAAAGGTAGTGCGTGTCGTCGGGTCCCATTTATTTTTAGTTCACTTTATAAGAAAAGCGCATTTTTTTTTTTTTTTTTTTTCTTTTTTTTTTAAGTGGGTAATCCTCATGGATACCCAGCCACCCGGGGCAGCAGCTGGGTTATGCCGGACTCTTACCGGCTAAACCCCCACTGTGTTTTCTCCTCGCACCGTACGGCGGGAACACGGGTAAGCTTTCGCAGTCATCCGCGAACCCGCCGGTGCCTGGCCGCTCCCGCAGCCCCTCCTCGCGTGGAGCATAAAGCTCCCCTCCAACAGCAAGGCGCGCCAGAAAACACAAAGGCGCGCCTTACCCCCAAGGCCCCATCCGCAGGGCGACGGTCCAACCCCGAGACCGCCACCCAGGGGCCGTAGGCATGGCAAGCCGACACCCGCAAGGCATCCCTACAGGCATCGATCCCCCACACCCAGCGGCGGATCCGTTCTTTGGTTCCGCCGCAAACCACCAAACGGCCGCAGAGGATAGGGAGGACGGCAACGACACACCGCATCTCCTCTTCCTCTGCGGCCCCACCGCCAACGCATCTGACGGTGCGCCCCCGTTCGGTCGCGGGAGATAGGGTGCACGGCAACGACACACCGAGACACCTCTCCTCCCGCGACCTCTCCTGGCTGCAGAGGCCAGAAAACACCGACCTCCACAGCCCCCTCGGATGCGTCCGGAGCGGGCCCTCAGCCAAGCCCGCTCGGAGCGTCCCCTCCCTGGGATCCCTCTTGGCTTCACCGCGGCGCCCCCAGCCACGGTTACTGAGCCCCCTCACCACGACAAGGTGGAGATCCCTTCGAGGGGGAAGAAAAGCGCATAAGTCTGATATTTGCATTAACGATGTGCGCGATAAATAGATGATGAATAACTCAATTTCCCGCCAACCGATTTTGATTATTTTTCTTTTATTTGAAAGAATGTACTTCAAGGGTACTCTGATGAGTTTGATACGGTTCTGATCATAGGATCCATTTCTTTGAAGCAAATTAACGAAATTAGCGATACTCGGCCAAACCTAAGCTGTAGGAGTCCAATTGGGTTGAATGTAGAATGAGATTACTAAGCAGATATTTCCTAAAAAAAATGACCTTCAACTCTTCAATCCTGATGATGCAGGGGTACTGCTAGCCTGAACCGTAGAAGTAAGTCAATTTGTTTTTATAGATATATAATAAGATTGTTAAACAAATTCATGGGACAAAAATTTGATCTTCAACTCCTCAACCCTGATGATGTAAGGGTATTTCAAGACTAAACCGTAAGAGTTAGCTATTTGGCACTTACGGTTATGTAATAAAAATACCAAGCAAAGATACACGGTAAAAATATTGACCTTCAACTCCTCACCCCTGATGATGCAGGATACTGCTAGCCTAAACTATACGAGATGGTCATTTGGTGCTTTCAGGTATTTAATATAATTACTAAGCAAAGACACATGATAAAAATTTTGACCTTTAACTCCTCAACCCTGATGATGCAGGGGTACTTCAAGCCTAAGCCATAGAAGTTAGCTATTTAGTGCTTTCGGGTATGTAATATAATTACTAAGCAAAGACACAAGATGAAAATTTCGACCTTCAACTCCTCACCCCTGATGATGCAGGATACTGCTAGCCTAAACTATACTAGATAGGCATTTGGTGCTTTCAGGTATTTAATATAATTTCTAAGCAAAGACACATGATAAAAATTTTGACCTTTAACTCCTCAACCCTGATGATGCAGGGGTACTTCAAGCCTAATCCATAGAAGTTAGCTATTTAGTGCTTTCAGGTATGTAATATAATTACGAGTACTAAGCAAAGACACATGATGAAAATTTCGACCTTAAGCTCCTCAGCCCTGATGATGCAGGGTACTGCAAGCCCAAGCTATAGAAGTTGGCTCGCAAGTGCTTACGTTTATGTAATAAGAATACTAAGCATGGGATATATTTTTTTACATTCAACTCCTCCCTGATGATGCGGGATAGTGCAAGCCTAAATTATAAAAGGTAGTCACATAATGCTTACGGTTGTGTTTAGTATATATTATAAGTTTAATTACAGCTCATTAAACTGAAATGTGATTAGTAAATTAAACTTCAATTCATCAATCCTGATAATCTAAGTACACAACCTACTTAAGCCTTAAGTATGAGTTTGGTACTTATTGATTACAATACATTACAACCCGTTGAGAGAACATTATGATGAAAAGTGTCACTTTGAATACCTAAATCCTGAAAATGCAGGAGTATTGTCATGTTATTGTTAAGAGTTGGATTTAGCTGTAGCTTTTTAAATAGGATGGGTTAGGTTAGGTTGGAACGTGGGAGGTCGGTGCCTTTGCGGGTGTCGGCTTGCCCATGCCCACGGCTCCTGGGTGGCGGTCTCGGGGTTGGTCCGTCGCCCTGCGGATTGGAGCCTTGGAGGTAAGGCGCGCCTTTGTGTTTTCTGGCGCGCCTTCCTGTTGGAGGGGAGCTCCATGCTCCACGCGGGAGGGGGCTGCGGAAGCGACCAGGCACCGGCGGGTTCGCGGATGAATGTGAAAGCGCGCCCGTGTTCCCGCCAAACGGTGCGGAGGTGAAAATACAGTGGGGGTTTAGCCGGTAAGAGTCCGGCATAACCCAGCTGCTGCTCCGGGCGGCTGGGTATCCATGAAGATTACCCACTTAAAAAAAAAAAAAGGTTAGGTTGGAACATAAAAGAAAACAACTCTGCGAGCGGGTGCGCCCTGTTCGTATGAATTGTAAAAGTGTTTTGATTATGTCTTCTGCTTTACAAAGAACAATGCGGGATTTACGCACACAAATAGCCCGATGCACCTCTTAAAAGATCTTATATTTGGCCACATGAAACAAAATATGAACTTAGAATATATGTCGCTGTTCCGTGATAACCCAATTTTCTAATGATTTACTTCAAGTGGATAATAGTACTTTGTTATCCGGAAAAGTTAAAATCAATCTTTATATCGATACGTCTTCGTTTAAATGTGGAGGAGTTGGTTGAAAAAGTATATCCCGATATTGTTAATAGAACCAATAATACTATAAATTGGTTCCAAAAGACGGCAATATACCCACCAATGAACGTGTCGATAAAATAAGTGTTTTTTTTTTTCTAAATTTAAAGCAGCGTCACAGATCTACTATTCGGTAGACACAGTCATTGAGATAGTGGAAGCACTACATTATCCAACAGAATTTTTGAATACCTTAATGCCTTCCGAAACTCCTGAACACAAATTAATATTAAAAGTACGTTTACCTATAATCTTACTTAGAAATTTGAATCCGCCAAAATTACTTCAAATAGTATTTTCCAATTCGGAAAAGTTCAAATCAATCTTTATACTTAATTGATACGTTTTGGTTCAAATGTGGAGGAGTTGATTGAAAAAAGTATCCCGATATTGTGAATTAGACCACTAAGGATGTAAATTGGTTCAAAAAAGCGATTTACGATATTAGAATTCGTCTAATTAAAAAAAAAATACATAACAATACGTTCCTACCCACAAATACACACTTTAAATTCGTTTTTTCACTCTGTGTTTGACCAGGTAATCCTTGAGCGGCCAAACCGATATTAATGTTACTACTTTTTATCCTTGAATTCCCACGGTGTCGAGATTTGCGCGAGAAAAACTTTGTGACACGTTGATTTGCACGCGGGCAAAGCCGCGGGTACAGCTAGTAAATTATAAAAACAATATCGGTATGAAATAAAAATGACCATTAAAATGTATATGTCGGCACGACACCGCGTATTTATGAAAAACACGTCGCCGATAAAAATTATTTTAGTTAGTTTAAAGATCGAAAATTGTTTGTTTATTATATTAGCAACATTTAATGATTTTTAGAATTGTAATTTAGTTTGCCCTCTATAAATTTGTTATCGTCACACCACCAAATATTGTTATAAAAAGGCGAGCGAACGCCGGTAGAAAAAGATTTCTTGTTTAACCGTCGAAGCGATCGGACCTCCTCAAGTGTGAATAAATCGAAGAAGTTTACTCCTGTGTTTTACTTGAAATCTTCAAGAATGAATAATAATGCAGACCCTCGAGCCTACCTGACTTCACGCATCTCACTTCGTTATATATAAATACTTTGATATTACTATTATCAAACCAAATAAAAAAAATAACAACTATAAAACCCACAAACCGTTTGATTCGTTTAAGGCAGTCGGATTTTTATGATTTATTCATGTTAACCAAACCAAAATTACCTCGGTACATAAATTGCGATTAAGGAATCATTCTAATCGATTCAGAGTTCATTCAGGTAACAATCACCGGTGTAGGCCTCTACGTTAGTTTAAAATATCTTCCGCGAACTTGGGAACATCAATTATGTGTGTAGTGCTTAATTATACTGTCTTATTTTGTAGCGAACGTTTTCATTCAACTACTGATCTTAATATAGACTGAAATAGTGAATAGAAGGTTCTTATTCATCGAGGATAAACTTATGGTCCTAGTGAAAACTGAATTACGACACATTTTTAGGGTTCCGCACATTAAGAGTTCAAAAATTGGAACTGTCATGAAGCTGTATCTCATGGACCATGATAGATGAACTGTCGAAATTTTTACAGATGACGTATTTCTGTTGCCGCTGATACAGTATTTAAAAACGGAATAAAATAAATATTTAAGGTAAACAACAACTATAGAACAAACGTGATTTTTGTTGTTTTTATAGGTAAATTCCATTTCGGAAATGGAACCCTTCCTGTGCCAATCCGACTCGCACTTAGCCGGTTTTATTTCTAAACGGACTTCTACTATAATTGTAAAAAAGGAAGATCTTTCATAGATGTTCATTGTTTACCACGGAAATCTATAGATATATCTCGGTTTAGATAAACGGAGATATCGATTTCGCTTCTACCCTCATAGCCCCACACTAGGATTTTCTCCTGTATCGTGGGTACCATGGACACACACAAGACAAATACACAAACACTCAGGCCCAGAACATGAATCTAAACTCATCATTCACATTCCTATCTGGCCGGGAATCGAACCCGGGACCCATTGCGCGTCATACCGGTATGGTAACCGGTCCGCCACGCGGGTCATCATATATATCTCCATTTTTCAACAATTTTATATAAAAAATCAATGTGGCAAATATTTGACTCAAACTCTTTTACACTTTCTTAATCTATACTATAATAAATCTGTAAGAGGTCGCTGTCTGTACATGGAATAAATTTAGGTGAAAACCATTTCTAGAGGTCTTTATTACGATATAGAACCCAAAATAATGGTTTTTAGAAATCTTTTCTGTTTGTCTGTTTGTCTGTTTGTCTGTTTATCTGTTTGTCTGTTTGTCTGTTTGTCTGTTTGTCTGTGTGTTTGAAAACGCTAATCTTAGAAACAGCTTATCCAATTTGCATATAATTTTCACTGATGTGTTGTGGGAAACTTCACTTATCATTTAGTGTTTATTTTATGTAAATCGGTTTACGAATAAAAAAGTTATGTCAATTTAAAACTACGCAGTATTTATTCTGTGTTCGATAAGTATTAATAAGATAAGTAACTGCGTAGTTGAATTGGTTGAAACTAAACATGTTATGGTCTGTAAAATGTATTCCTTTGTTATGTATTTTTTATTGGTTATGTGTGTACCTATGTTATTTGATACTATACAAATCTATATCTCTATATCTATATAAACTTATTACTTATATAAAAACAAAAGGATGTTCTCTCACTCATCTATTGAATAAACATCGTAGAGCCTAAATTGCTAAAGATATGAATATGATTTTTACTAGGGGTTCCTTTTGTGACGTAGACGTCAGTTAAGAATGAATTTTCTGCCCCCCCAATTTAACCCAAATAGGAGATGTAAGTTTGTATGAAAGTCAGTCAATTTTGAGGCCACCTCAATAAAATTTAGTATTTCGCTTTGAGTTTTATGTTAAAACATCGTTTTAAACCAACTTCCAAAAAGGAGGAGGTTATCAATTCGTCTGTATTTTTTTTATTTTTTTTTTATTTTATATTTGTTACTCGATTTCTCCGCACTGGGTGAACGGATTTGGATGATTTTTTTTTTCGTTTGAAAGGTAGTGCGTGTCGTCGGGTCCCATTTATTTTTAGTTCACTTTATAAGAAAAGCGCATTTTTTTTTTTTTTTTTTTTCTTTTTTTTTTAAGTGGGTAATCCTCATGGATACCCAGCCACCCGGGGCAGCAGCTGGGTTATGCCGGACTCTTACCGGCTAAACCCCCACTGTGTTTTCTCCTCGCACCGTACGGCGGGAACACGGGTAAGCTTTCGCAGTCATCCGCGAACCCGCCGGTGCCTGGCCGCTCCCGCAGCCCCTCCTCGCGTGGAGCATAAAGCTCCCCTCCAACAGCAAGGCGCGCCAGAAAACACAAAGGCGCGCCTTACCCCCAAGGCCCCATCCGCAGGGCGACGGTCCAACCCCGAGACCGCCACCCAGGGGCCGTAGGCATGGCAAGCCGACACCCGCAAGGCATCCCTACAGGCATCGATCCCCCACACCCAGCGGCGGATCCGTTCTTTGGTTCCGCCGCAAACCACCAAACGGCCGCAGAGGATAGGGAGGACGGCAACGACACACCGCATCTCCTCTTCCTCTGCGGCCCCACCGCCAACGCATCTGACGGTGCGCCCCCGTTCGGTCGCGGGAGATAGGGTGCACGGCAATGACACACCGAGACACCTCTCCTCCCGCGACCTCTCCTGGCTGCAGAGGCCAGAAAACACCGACCTCCACAGCCCCCTCGGATGCGTCCGGAGCGGGCCCTCAGCCAAGCCCGCTCGGAGCGTCCCCTCCCTGGGATCCCTCTTGGCTTCACCGCGGCGCCCCCAGCCACGGTTACTGAGCCCCCTCACCACGACAAGGTGGAGATCCCTTCGAGGGGGAAGAAAAGCGCATAAGTCTGATATTTGCATTAACGATGTGCGCGATAAATAGATGATGAATAACTCAATTTCCCGCCAACCGATTTTGATTATTTTTCTTTTATTTGAAAGAATGTACTTCAAGGGTACTCTGATGAGTTTGATACGGTTCTGATCATAGGATCCATTTCTTTGAAGCAAATTAACGAAATTAGCGATACTCGGCCAAACCTAAGCTGTAGGAGTCCAATTGGGTTGAATGTAGAATGAGATTACTAAGCAGATATTTCCTAAAAAAAATGACCTTCAACTCTTCAATCCTGATGATGCAGGGGTACTGCTAGCCTGAACCGTAGAAGTAAGTCAATTTGTTTTTATAGATATATAATAAGATTGTTAAACAAATTCATGGGACAAAAATTTGATCTTCAACTCCTCAACCCTGATGATGTAAGGGTATTTCAAGACTAAACCGTAAGAGTTAGCTATTTGGCACTTACGGTTATGTAATAAAAATACCAAGCAAAGATACACGGTAAAAATATTGACCTTCAACTCCTCACCCCTGATGATGCAGGATACTGCTAGCCTAAACTATACGAGATGGTCATTTGGTGCTTTCAGGTATTTAATATAATTACTAAGCAAAGACACATGATAAAAATTTTGACCTTTAACTCCTCAACCCTGATGATGCAGGGGTACTTCAAGCCTAAGCCATAGAAGTTAGCTATTTAGTGCTTTCGGGTATGTAATATAATTACTAAGCAAAGACACAAGATGAAAATTTCGACCTTCAACTCCTCACCCCTGATGATGCAGGATACTGCTAGCCTAAACTATACTAGATAGGCATTTGGTGCTTTCAGGTATTTAATATAATTTCTAAGCAAAGACACATGATAAAAATTTTGACCTTTAACTCCTCAACCCTGATGATGCAGGGGTACTTCAAGCCTAATCCATAGAAGTTAGCTATTTAGTGCTTTCAGGTATGTAATATAATTACGAGTACTAAGCAAAGACACATGATGAAAATTTCGACCTTAAGCTCCTCAGCCCTGATGATGCAGGGTACTGCAAGCCCAAGCTATAGAAGTTGGCTCGCAAGTGCTTACGTTTATGTAATAAGAATACTAAGCATGGGATATATTTTTTTACATTCAACTCCTCCCTGATGATGCGGGATAGTGCAAGCCTAAATTATAAAAGGTAGTCACATAATGCTTACGGTTGTGTTTAGTATATATTATAAGTTTAATTACAGCTCATTAAACTGAAATGTGATTAGTAAATTAAACTTCAATTCATCAATCCTGATAATCTAAGTACACAACCTACTTAAGCCTTAAGTATGAGTTTGGTACTTATTGATTACAATACATTACAACCCGTTGAGAGAACATTATGATGAAAAGTGTCACTTTGAATACCTAAATCCTGAAAATGCAGGAGTATTGTCATGTTATTGTTAAGAGTTGGATTTAGCTGTAGCTTTTTAAATAGGATGGGTTAGGTTAGGTTGGAACGTGGGAGGTCGGTGCCTTTGCGGGTGTCGGCTTGCCCATGCCCACGGCTCCTGGGTGGCGGTCTCGGGGTTGGTCCGTCGCCCTGCGGATTGGAGCCTTGGAGGTAAGGCGCGCCTTTGTGTTTTCTGGCGCGCCTTCCTGTTGGAGGGGAGCTCCATGCTCCACGCGGGAGGGGGCTGCGGAAGCGACCAGGCACCGGCGGGTTCGCGGATGAATGTGAAAGCGCGCCCGTGTTCCCGCCAAACGGTGCGGAGGTGAAAATACAGTGGGGGTTTAGCCGGTAAGAGTCCGGCATAACCCAGCTGCTGCTCCGGGCGGCTGGGTATCCATGAAGATTACCCACTTAAAAAAAAAAAAAGGTTAGGTTGGAACATAAAAGAAAACAACTCTGCGAGCGGGTGCGCCCTGTTCGTATGAATTGTAAAAGTGTTTTGATTATGTCTTCTGCTTTACAAAGAACAATGCGGGATTTACGCACACAAATAGCCCGATGCACCTCTTAAAAGATCTTATATTTGGCCACATGAAACAAAATATGAACTTAGAATATATGTCGCTGTTCCGTGATAACCCAATTTTCTAATGATTTACTTCAAGTGGATAATAGTACTTTGTTATCCGGAAAAGTTAAAATCAATCTTTATATCGATACGTCTTCGTTTAAATGTGGAGGAGTTGGTTGAAAAAGTATATCCCGATATTGTTAATAGAACCAATAATACTATAAATTGGTTCCAAAAGACGGCAATATACCCACCAATGAACGTGTCGATAAAATAAGTGTTTTTTTTTTTCTAAATTTAAAGCAGCGTCACAGATCTACTATTCGGTAGACACAGTCATTGAGATAGTGGAAGCACTACATTATCCAACAGAATTTTTGAATACCTTAATGCCTTCCGAAACTCCTGAACACAAATTAATATTAAAAGTACGTTTACCTATAATCTTACTTAGAAATTTGAATCCGCCAAAATTACTTCAAATAGTATTTTCCAATTCGGAAAAGTTCAAATCAATCTTTATACTTAATTGATACGTTTTGGTTCAAATGTGGAGGAGTTGATTGAAAAAAGTATCCCGATATTGTGAATTAGACCACTAAGGATGTAAATTGGTTCAAAAAAGCGATTTACGATATTAGAATTCGTCTAATTAAAAAAAAAATACATAACAATACGTTCCTACCCACAAATACACACTTTAAATTCGTTTTTTCACTCTGTGTTTGACCAGGTAATCCTTGAGCGGCCAAACCGATATTAATGTTACTACTTTTTATCCTTGAATTCCCACGGTGTCGAGATTTGCGCGAGAAAAACTTTGTGACACGTTGATTTGCACGCGGGCAAAGCCGCGGGCTAAATATTATGCCAGAGGACAATTTATCTTGCTAGTCAATAATTATTGCCCTCGAGTTAGTAGAAATGTAGAATAAACCAGCATGTATAGGTACGTTTTGTTTCACATAATTATATTGTTTACATTAATTGTTTTGTATAAAAAAAATAGACAAAAATAAGACTACCATGTTATTTTTTATATAAAACGTTTGATTTATTCGAACAAATGTACATAAAAGTAAATAAACAATATTAAATCGGAAATTTCATCGTTGTAAGATAAAATATGCCTTTCAAAATTAAATAAAAGAATCCGGTCTATTTTATGAGCAAATTTTAAGGCTTTAATTATAAATTGAAATCAATGATTCTACATAATTATGATATATGTACTGGATCATGTCACAATTGTAATATCCTTGTAAGTACATATAGTCTTTAAATTTTGACATTATTAACATTTACGTGAATATATTCTCTACACATTTAACAATTTTATTGTCTCTTCTAAAAGCTCTCTCTTTGCCACCTTAAGCTTCTCTGTCACCATATACTAAACCATTTAGTTCTGGCCGCCTGGTACCATCAATACATTAAATTCCATTACCATTGCAACGTTGTATATAATCGTTATATTAATACAATCTCTCGCCATCAAACGGAGCGCCGTCCAGCTCTGGTTGCCTGGTACCCTCGGGCGGGAGGCCCCAGTGCGGCCTGCAGCCGTTGTGCGCGTGGTACCGGGGAATGCGGTCGTCTCGGATCATCTCGTACGCCAGACGCGCTGTGCTGTGCTGGTATTCTGTTATATCTGTCTTGAACAGACAGGGGCGGACGTAGCCGAGAACTGTAAATTTAGAGTGGATATTAAATATGGTTCTTCTAATTTTTATTCTTCTGATATTTATGTAATATAGAATTAGTTCTTATTCGAATGTGACATTAATAAAAACTTTTTAACAAAAAATGTCTACCGACTTCCATGTCACTAAAAAGTCTAAAATAATTTCTATTAATTTTGGTTTAGAACACACTCAGAACTTAGTACATAGTCCCGAAGTCGGCGGTCAACAAATGTCGCTGGACACTATGTCCTATAAAAGCTTCATAAACGAGGAAGTTATCCGCGAACAAACATAAAAATATATATATATATATATATATGGTTGAATTGAGAAACCTCCTCCTTTTTTGAAGTCGGTTAAAAAATGTGACAATAATAATCATTCAATGATTGTAATTTTAATAGAAAAAATATATAAATGGAAATTGTCAATTAACGAATATTATATTTTGCATGCCTTCTATAAGTAGGACACACTGAGCTATAAAATGTATATAATATCAATGTAATTACTGTGTTCTTGCAAATAAAGATTATTATAATATTAATATCTATTAACACTAACTGTATTGCTAAACAGTATTGGCAACAGGACATTTCCCGCCAGGCTACGTTTTCATGGCTGGTTATCGGCTGTACTATGGCAGTCACCACTCGGAGTTTGTATGTAGTTACGCAGGACGTTAAATAAACTTGGATAGCGTGATTCATATTATGATGGCACCATCGCTTGGTGACTTTATCGAAATCGTCACAAAGCGGCTAATCTTAAACGAAAACATTTTGACCTTTTCCATCAACGATCCGAGGTTTTTCCAGCATGCTTTTTTTTAAATTGCCACCTATGCATATTTAGTTCTTGTAATTAAAAGAAAGCATTGTCAATTAACTCATGGTTAAAAGTTGTATAAGTTTCACTCACTCACCATGTAATCAGAATTCTTCCGAAACGAGAAAGGTATGCAAAAAACATAGAACAGTATTAGATGGGTACTACGACGCTATATTCAACCCAATATTCAAAGCTACACAACTCTACAGAGGAATAAAAAAATATATGTGCAAAATTACTGTGACTCCATAAGTATAAAATAACCCCTCTTTTGTAGGGTAGAATATTAATATATGTATGAATTAATAGGTAATTTGTATTTGAATATTTAGGATACCTATCTCGAAATAAATGCATCTCAATATTGAGCGACATTAGTTATACTTACACAAACAAAGTATTTCTTTCTAACTTAACCCAACCCAAAAATTAAACGAACTAACTCCTAAAGTGTGTGGGCAGAGGCTCAAGCGTGGGCTTGTCCATGTCTCTTTCATACAGCTCGCGTGCCACTTTCATCAGCTCAGTGTCTTTGATGGCCAGCTTCGGTGCCGGTGGCGGCGGAGCTTCCTCCTCCACCACGTCTTTCGATTCACAAGGGACGCGTTTCTTCGGTCGTGGCTTGAACGGTCGTGTTTTGAACTCTGAAATATACATATGTATGTAAATGCCTTGGGAACGTCGCCCATTTTTATTGCCGGTGATTTCCTCTCCTTCATACTAGCCTTATCAGTGTAGGCGTTCAATTGACATATGCGTTAAATAGACAATAATATGCGAAAAAACTGCGATAGCTTATGCGCCTACATAAATGTCTTTTGAAGCTGCTTATGAAAATATTTGCATCGAATGCAAAAAGTCCTTACCGGTTTCCTAATAGTTTTCTAAATGTGATATAGCGTGCTGAGGGCGACATTTAGGTACATAAAAATACAAGCGATAGGCAGGTTGACAATATTATTCAAAGAACATTTAATACTAGAGTTATTTAAAAACAACTAGGTACTATGAATCCAATAGAACTAAGATACGAATGTAAACATCTTTTAAGTTTTATTCATAGGTCTAAAACCCTTCCTAAGCACATGAACCTACGTTTTACGATTTTGAAGCATAATACTGATATTATAAATTATAATAAGGAACGCTACGAAGGTCAAATGTAACGCGTAGGGAATTGTTTTCAATAGTAAACCAGACACGGCTAAGATTAGACTTTATCATCATCTAACAGTACCTGCCTAAATATTATGAGACGTGCTCATAAATTTACCCAACTAATCCGTCTTCTAAGCCCATTTATTCAACCCAGTGTATTTTTAGTACCAGATTTGATAAAATAAACGCTTCACAGCCCCACTAGGAGTTTCTCTCGTGTCATGGGTCCCGTGGACACACTCAGAGAACAAAAAAAACACCCATAATCAGGACAAGAATCTAAACTCATCATTCAGATCCCTGTCTGGCCTAGAATCGAACCCGGAAACTACGGCGTGTCATACCGATTTGGTAACCGCTCCGCCACGCGGGACATCGTATGATGAATGGAATATCTTTTCAACTTTCGATAACCTTGTGAAAGATGCGCGCAGTAGTCGTTGAAGTATGTGGACTGGCCGCGGAGGCTCTTCATCGTGTCCTTGATGAACCGCTCGATCTCCTCCTCGGTCCATGCTTTCTAAATAAAAAAATACACAGAAAACAGCACTAGATGTATTTATAAATCGACAAAGCTTGGACCAAAAGCGGAGTTTTGATCATTAGTTTATTGAATTAATTTACGGAAGCAATTTGTAACATACCTAACGATAAAACATTTTAGTAAGTGTTTTATGACAAACTAGCTGTCCCGACAATCGTTGTTTTGCCATATAAAAATTAAAAACAATGTTAAGGGTGGACAACCCTTAAGGGGTATGAAAAATAGATGTTGGCCGATTCTCAGACCTACTGAATAAGCATATAAAATTTGGTGAAAATCGGTCAAGCCGTTTCGGAGGAGTATGGCTACAAAAACTGTGACACGAGACTTTTATATATTAGATAAGCACATACCTAACCTAGATTCGCGAGGATCTCTGATTAAAGACGACCAAAAAACAAGATCACCAAATCTATTTAGATTATCTAGGAAATCCTCCGACCCCTAACACCAAGTCTTGGGAGGCCGTGTCTGTAAGGCGCGAGTCTCTTTGCACCGCGAGGTCTTAGGCGGAGGACATACCAATGTAAATAAAGAATAATAGAACCCCTTCATACAAATAGGCCGTCGCCGGTTTTGTATAGTTATAGCTGCGATTATAAATCTGGTTTCTTTACTTAAGTAGTTATTTTAATAATAATATGTACTTCGGGAGTGTTATGCGGGATGTTGTTGTTTATGAATTGATTCAACATTACATTATATTACGTTGATAAAAACCTAGCGCTGTCTTAATACTTACGCGAATAATATTTAACGAAAAATAAAAGTGACAACCTCATGCATCACTGCAAGAGTAGGCAAATAACTCGCCGACTGGCCTTAGCTAACCTACTCTATACTTATTTTACTCTGCCCACATCTTACGTCGCCACATTTCTTAATATCTAATTAAAAATATTATTTAAATCATTAATATATAAGTCTAAGAGCAGATGTTACGAATCCATGTATACTTACGTCTTCAGAACCCACTCGAGGATCTAACCATTGACCTTCAAGCTTAGCCCACCGGTTTTCTGGTCGGCACCTATAAATTCACAAAACTTCATATAACATCGTACTGCAAATGAGCATGTAGTCGATTCCATCTAATGTTTAATGACTGCTGCAACATATAGAAACAACTGCTGCTCACTTCCTTAACTAGCTTCAACAAAAGAACAGACAACATTGAAGATGTTCATATGCGTTAAGAGTTAAGACAATACTTTAAAACCTTTAAGTTGTCCACTACTGAGCTAACAACAAATGTGTAATCGTAATGAAGAGCGCATTAATAGACATTTTTCCAAGATTAAATTTTTTACAGTAATTGAATCAAAAAGATAATATGTACCTACATGTGATTAGTAGAAAAAAATAAAATACAACCGTTTTGCATTACAACAAAACGGTTATTATGTGTGTGGAAAAACACACAGCATTTGTTGAAGAAGCATCCGTAGATTAAGCCATTAATTCATAGAAATATCTACTTTACCTGTCTTTTTCTTGTTACCTTACTCTTTCACACATAGCAGTGAATGGCAATATTCCAAGTTGCCAGGCATGACACATGACAACTGTCAACGTCAAATCATAGTCTTTCTTCAACCACCAGCAAGCACCTTGCTCCAATGCTGTGTGTTTTTCCACACACATAATAACCGTTTTGTTGTAATGCAAAACGGTTGTATTATATGTGTTTCCAAAACACACAGCATTTGTTGAAGACTTGTTTGTGATCTGCTGGTGAAAGAGTACAAACGCTATGTGAACATAAGTAGCACATTTCCTTCAGAAAAGAACCTCCATATGGATACACAATTTTGAAGGAAAAACATTTACTTTCTTTTCCAAGAAAACTGAAAAATAAAAGTGTAAATTTGAGTAAATTTGATTCTGCACTTAATCTTTAAATAACAATATTATAAACATTTCACATATAATAGCAATAATTGTAATGTAACTTAACCGTAGTTAAGGAAAAAGAATAGATTCTTCCAAAGAATAATAGATCAAAATGTATGACAATAATTTGAGATTAAAACATCCTTCATCCAGGAACACAATAACATATAAGAGATTAAATTCAATTAATGTCAATACAATGGATGTTACTAGTACTGACACTATATTACAAGATAAAAACTTATTCAAAAAGTCATCTTGCGTGGTACGAGAATCACTACTTTTAATTATGCAACAGTAGAACTCGCTAAGAGTCTCAGAGCTTTTCCAATTAGCTTGTTTTAAAAATGTTCTATCGGTCCATTCTCTGTAAAACTTTTGGAGGCAACAGCTGACAGTACATTACCCAGCAAAGCTTCCGTTCCAAGCTCAATTAAAATATATTTTATCCATCCTGGTCTATCTGGTTTGTGTGGACGGTTTACACCTACCCTCTATATTCAAACCAATGCTGTTCTTCTAGTAGTGACAAATCAGTGTTCCAGACTTTGGCATATTGTTAAGCCAGTTAAAAATTAATAGGGTATCCCTAATCACCATTTACTTCCCTGAGAGTTTTACTAGATCTAAAACTTTTAAAATTTGATGAACAAAACAATTTTTTTTTTTGTTCTATCTTCTTTGCTAGTAGCTGTATAAACAGATATTGCAGAGTCATGTATAAGTATAGTTCAATATGCTAATTTATCTTCTTCTTCAAGACATAAGTTGGCTAAAAGTCTTGTCCCATCATTTCCTTTGTGTCCTAGAATAAATCTTGTTACATTTATACCATGATACCCAACAATCACCAATTCGCACTTGGCCAGCGCGGTGGACTATGGCCTAAACTCTCTCATTCTGGGAGAAGACCCGTGCCCAGCAGTGGGCCAATAATGGGTTGATGCGACCCAACAATCTGTCCACCAATTCGCACCCGGCCAGCGCGGCGGACCACGGCCCATAACTCTCTCGTTCGTGAGAGAAGACCCGCGCCCAGCAATGGGACAATAATGGGTTGACGATGTCCCCAACAATCTGATAGGGGCTTTGTAGGCTATGAATGTCGAACCACGCCAGCTTTTTTAATACTCGGCTCTAACCTATAGACCAATGGGCTACTTGATCCGCCCACCAAGGCATCTGACCTGCCTAATGCAGGACCTGCCTGTTGTTAAATTGATAAGGTTGTTCAAAAGATCTTCTATCAGAAAAGACTTTGTTAAACTTCAACCTCAGTCAAAAGCATTGTGTCTAATGAGGTACACAATGTATGTCGCTTTTGCTGTATTGAGGTGACGTTACATTCTTGGAATTATTTTGTGTGGTGGGAAAACCCTTCCCAGCTTAAAATTCCAAAGACGAATGTAGTTGTCGTGAAAACCGGCTGACCCAACTCTGGAGTGCCATGTAACGTAGCGGTCTACGACTGCTCTTCGCCATGACGCGAACAAGTCGACTTCTGGTATGCCCCAAATTTTGAATACGGCCTCCGAGGCCGAGGGCAATAAGTGCCTTCCGGCACTGATCGATAACGAGACAGGTGATCGGCTATACCGTTGCGCCTCCTTGAGAGTCTGATACGCCCCAAGGTTTGAATACGGCCTCCGAGACCGGGGGCAATAAGTGCCATTCCGGCACTGGTCTACACTAGGATAGGCGGTCGGCTATGTCATTGTACCTCCCCGAGAGATACACCGCCGAAAGCAGGATACTACTTACTTAATCCTCCAGGATATTCCACTACTCTGTCAATTCTAGAAGTCTCGATGGTAAATGGGCTGACGACCTTACTCGTTCCTCATGGCTTATGAATGCCAGAAGTGTCTACTTGTTCAGCTGTACTAATGCATGTGGAATCTTGACGAATTTCTTTTGAAGACTAATGGCAATATATATGTTGTGTATAACTCGGAGTGCCAAGAGTTCTGGTGTACTGACCATGTCACCTTCAAGTACAGTACGTGAAGGTAAGTACCCCAGACCGCATCCGATGCGTCTGTGGTTAAGAAATGGGTTACCTCCTTTCTGGCAGGACCAGTGAACTGTGGTCTATGACTCTCTGCCACACAGTATAGTCTTGCTGCACTGGGAAAGGAATATGTCTGATCTTTCTTGTGATGAGCAAAACTCCTTAGGAACCGTTGCATGTACCGACAATGCAATCGCCCTCTCAGCGTTGACACAATTGTAAACTCGTGAAGTCCACGTATCCTATAAGCTTCCCCTAGGGTACAACCACCCTTCTTAAAAACATTTTCTATTAATCTTATCTCTGTTACTATCTTCTCAGGCAGTGTTATGGTGCATTATTTTAAGTTCCATAACAGAACCAACTACTCTAATTCTGTAGCAGGTGTCAACACAGATTTGAGGTGGTTTACATGCCAACCTAGTTCCTTTAGAATAGTCAAGGTCTCCAGAACCTTAAATTGCCACACCGTGACAGGGTTATAATGTAATGTTTAAATGTAAATACATATATTATGTAAAACATTATAGTATAATAAATTACTTTGACTATGAACCTGATTTAGCAATTTGGCCCAATCCGGACTTACTAGGATGTGATCGTCCAAATAAACTAAAAGCCTTATTCCTCTTTCTCGCAAGGTCTCCGCGACCAAATTGAATAAGATTGCAAAAGATCGGGACTGAAGCCAGGCCAAAAGGCACTGCTGCCAGCTGGAGTACTTGATTATTGTACTAAATCCTTAAGAAACGACAATGACATACTGCAATAGGTAGATGAAAATAAGCTTGTCAGATATCAATCTGTGCCATCCAGTCGTTTCCTGTAGGAACTCTGCCACATATGTTCGATAGATTGTCTGAAAATGCTTGGTAATTATGTGCCTGTTCAGACTTCTGGCATAAAATGCAGGGAGCACCCCCCCCCAATGGTTTATTACTAAAAACATCTTTGAAAGGGAACCAGAATTCAAAACAGGGCATACATCCAGTATCCCATTGTCTTTTAAATCCTAAGTTACCATTGTCATTTCCAAGCATGTTGGAGTATTGAACTTCTTCAATAAAGTGGGAGTTACACGCTACAGTAGTAGTGTCATCTTGAATGCGATGTGACGCCTTTGTGATAATATGATAATATCCAAAATGATTTTGTTAGGTTTTGCAGCCCCCCCCCCCCCCCGAGGGGTTGGTGGCATTACATCTTGATATACCAGTTTAAAAATTCTGACTCATATTATTTCCTTTGGTTAAAAATATACTATTATCTCATGCTTTGAAAATTATCGATGTTAACTCTTTGGTCCAATTCTGTAGTTCTATTAACAAGACCTAACTGAGGTCTTCGAAATGATCTGTAGGCTCAGGCAGGGTTACCCTGATTTGTACCCCCTGTCTTGATAAAATCAGGCTGATGCAGCCAAGTGTGTGTGCCTTCAAGCGACTGAATAAGAAAATGTAAAACTGGACAACTGAGGAGGTATTCTGAAGTTGGGGGAATATCTTTTAATGGACTTTTAAGCATTAGCCAATGTATTTTCTTAATAATCCTGTCATTCTATTATTTCAATACTCTCCCCTTCTTCTGATCATTAACACAACATCTTCTGAACGTTTATGAAGTGGCAATACTGGCTTTTACAGCCCTGACACATTTTCTAATAAAAATGTAGGTCTTAGTAAACCGAGATTGCAAGAGCTGCTTAACTGGGCAGTTTTAACTCTTGCCAGCCTTGTCTCAAAGTGACACAATTGTTAATTTATTTTGAGAGCAACAAACCCAGGTGTTGCTGCATATTTATATAAAAAATATTTAAACATGTTCCCTTCTAAGCTTGTGAATCAAATTGTTGGAGTTAATCAACATTTTCTAGTCTCTCCATCTTAGCCAGAGAAATAACCCTCCTTTCAATATATTGTCATATCGTAATGAGTGTTTGTTAATATACAGATTAACTAAATAGGGTGACTAGGAGCTACGAGGTTCTTCTCGTGCATCACTAACAATAAGTAAGATTAGGTCCTGTGACCTACGAAAATTTTGGCTTATTGATTTAAATAATGAGAACTTTGTGTCAAATACCTCGAAATATAAAAAACTTGATCGATTCACGAATCATTTCAAGGGTCATTATTATCGTATTTATCGTACTTACGTGTTTCTTGGGGGGCGATGACGCAAAGCCTACCTCACCTTCCGAAGATGAGGAAAACTCGCTAGCATTCCTAGGAGTACTAGGTTGGTGTCAAGATGAGTGTTTTTCGTCCGAAGAAACAACATCCGATTTATTACTATCACCGGTCTTACCACCATCTTGCGAAGATTGAGCACTCATTTTCGCACCAATCCTTCATAAAAACTTAAATAACTCTAAACTTTTAAACTATATTACGTAGTTTCACTTAGAAATTAGATATATTTCAAGTTTTTTATTTGTTGAAAAAATTTTGCATGCTTAAGCGGCAAAATCTACAAACGCTATGATTTGACGTTGACTGTTGTCATGTGTCATGCCTGGCAACTTGGAATATTGCCATTCACTGCTATGTGTGAAAGAGTAAGGTAACAAGAAAAAGACAGGTAAAGTAGATATTTCTATGAATTAATGGCTTAATCTACGGATGCTTCTTCAACAAATGCTGTGTGTTTTGGAAACACATATAATATATATTTTTTAAACAAGCTTTTATTTTATTTTTTGTGCTCAATGCACTGACAAGAAAAAAATACAATTTTCTATCATATAAAAGCTTGTTGCGAGATTGTCTACATTAGATTTACTCAGATCTAGATCTGTTCTCTTGATCGGGAGATCCGCGGTTCAAATCCTATTACAGCTGATTTTTCCTAAAATTATGTGCGTATTAGAAATTACTTATCACTGCTTTTCGGCGAAGGAAAATATCGTGAGAAAACCTACACACCCGAGAGTGCTTTTAAAAAAAAACAGTTCTCGGAGGTTCGCACTTGGCCAGCGCAGTGGGCTACGGCCTTAACTCTCTCATTTCGAGATAAGACCCGTGCTCAGCAGTGGGACACTAATGGGTTGACGTGTGAGGTATAAGTTAGCTTTCCTGCAACGTTTTGGCGATTTTTATCGGTGTCTATAGGAAGCAGGGTACACTTAGCATCGTGACAACATATTAGGTTTCTAATTTAATGCTATAAAATATAAATCAATAGAATAAAAATTACATTTTAGTTTTCCTGATAGGATGAGGTCGGTATTCATCGAAATATTCAGTTAGGAACGACATTTTCACTCGGCACAATTTTATTAGTATGATTAAGATAACAAGGTTACATAAACTAAAATAGTAAACATTCCGACGGCTATAATAAATGACATAATTAATAATTATGTCAAAAATGAACGATGATTATTAAAAGAAAAAAGATTTTTATATAAAACTATATGTAATGGACCTTGTTTTCTTTTTTGTATAAGATTACCTATTTATTTATAACCTATAATCTACAGCTAATATAAATGCAAAATTTTAACCACTTTTCTTCGCTTTTACATCACAATTCACGTTCAAAAAACATTTGTAAAGTCTATAGCTAAGTATCACATTTGTCGTTCGGAGGTATTATATTAAAATAATTCTAATAGCGTATGTCTCATGAGAGAGACGGCATTTAGACTGCCTTTTTCCTAATTTGCCTTACAAGCTACTTTCGTTAAGTTTGGAGTTATCGCAGTATTGCATGTCCCGTGATTTGTGGGGCGCGCAACATTTGTGGATTGCGGTAAAAAAGCATGAAGTGCTAAGCTTTAATAGAACATGAAATAAAGCAAGAAGTAGCGAATAACTCTCTGAGAATAACTTAGTGATGCAGGTTACATTAGGGAATTTGTTTATAAAATCTTTTGTTGTCTAAAAATCAGTGGGTAAGTAATAAAAAACAATTTAATATAACGTCTCTTTGTAAAATATATTTAAAGTCATAAGTGTCAATGCCGGTAACAAGGAGGGAGACTAGGCCCAAGACTCCCGTCCCTGTAGCCTCGGGGTCAAAATAGGGCTACGGTATCCCCTGCCTGTCGTAAGAGGCGACTAAAAGGGGCTTCCGGGGTTGCAGACGGCTAGAGTGGGAGCTCGAACCGTTCGGTCAGGCAATCCCGGGAAGGACGGCGGTATGTGTGGTCGCATACCGTTGTAAAGATTAGACGGAGCGGTGGGCCCAGCCGCCCATCTGGGAGGAGCCCGATGGGGCAGCGCGCTCGAGGATTCCGGTTGAAGTCGTTTCGAGATCCCGGAGTCCTCCTTTTCAGCGCCGAGGACGGCCACCGGGGGGGTTTTAGTGCGGTAAAAATCTCACATAACCCTGCGTCGCTCCACGGCGTCGGGTACCTTTGGAAGGTTTCCCCCTCGAAAACAAAAAAAAAAAAAAGGCCCAAGACTCCGCTCCCCAAACTAAATGTATGTACCTACTTAGGTATGGATCTTTTTTTTGCTCTCGAGGGGAAACCTTCAAAAGGTACCTGACGCCGTGGTAGCGACGCAGGTTTATGTGGGATTTTTACCGCACTGAAACCCCCTCGGTGGCCGTCCTCGACGCTACAAAGAGGACTCCGGGATCTCCAAAGGAACGCAACCGAAAACCTCTGAGCGCGTTGCCCCATCGGGCCCCTCCCAGATGGGTGACTGGGCCCACCGCTCCGTCTAGTTTTTACTACCGTATGCGACCACACATACCGCCGACCTTCCCGTATTCGCCTGGCTAGACGGTATAAGCTCCCACTCTAGCCGCCCGCAACCCTGGAAACTCATTTTAGTCGCCTCTTGCGACAGACAGGGGATACCGTAGCCTTATGCTGATTCCGGAATTACAAGGACGACTTAGGTATGGACCTGACACTGCATTTTTTCAGAAAAATCTAGGACTGAAGACCTTTTTTAACAAAAATCCAAAAATATAAACTACAGCATTCTTCCTATCGGAAAACCATTTTCCACTTTTTTAAACCTTTGTAAGCCTGCGTTTAACTGACCGAGCCGTACCAAACAAACATCTGATCTAGTGATAAGTTAGATTAAATCCAGTGTTCTCTCTACGACTTTTAAGTTTAAATTATATTCCGCCGTGCTAATCCAATGTAGATGGTTAAAAGCCTATTCAGATTTAATAATATATTTGTTCAAAACTTTATAATAATGAACAACTTAATATATATAATATAATAACTTTATATTAATAAACAAAAACAACATACTGATGTTTTCTAATTAAAAAATCTTTATGTTACATATATTTAGCAACCAACAGTTGCGAGCTCCTGACTTGTAAAGCTCGTTACAAGTATACGAGTTTCGAACGTACATACAATTTTTATGTGGCGTGCTAGCCGCAGGTAGAGATGAGCAGACGCTGGCAAATAACATCGAAATAGTTACAAGATATTAATGGATACAGAAATATTTTATTATGACCCATTTATCAAAAGAAGTGATTGTAAGTCTTTAGACTAATTTTAATTATAATAAAATAAATAATAACGAGGTTAATAATTAAATACCAAAATTACACTGAGACTTACGCACACTGTTGCTTAAAGACTCATATATCTATAACCAACTACATTTGGAGTAGGTAAACCCGAAACCGATTGTTTTTTTTCTATATATCAGCAAACGATCATGCAGTCCACCAGAAAGTAAGAGGACGGCACATAAACAGTAAGCAATTTCATAACAGAACAAGTGTCGTCTGAAGTCAGTCACAGATACGTTGCTGCTTCCTACGACGAAGATGGCCACCGCAGCAGACCCGGCAACCACGCCCTTCCAACGAAACGCAGAAAACACTTTACGCTAGAAATAGAGGTGGCAAAAGTATCTCTCCGGTTTTTACACAATTTAAAACATACTGTCCACCTGGTCGTTAATAACCACTGGTATACTTTTATGACATCATTATGAAACCATTTAGATTAGAGGTCACCTGAGGTAAGTTACAGATACGTCGCTTCCCCTGATGTTAGTACGACTATGTGTGTCTAATGCAAAATTGTCGACAGGCTCGAGTGAGCATCGGCCATCCCTACCGCAGCTCCCTGGCGTGACCGCGCGACGTAAATCACGCAACCGTATTTTTAGCGAACCACTAATTTGTCGTAAACTTGCATTGCTCTCCGAAGGTCATTGCCGTTAAATCGAAATCAAATTTCAAGGCAATGTTGCAAATTATAGGCGCTTGATGGCTGCATTCCTGGTACGATTACCCCCCGATCACACTCAGATTTATAGATTTTAAAAGCATCATAATGATATACTACAAAATTTTCACATATATAATACTAGTTGAATCTCGCAGCTTCGCCCGCGTTAACAAAAATCGATTGTCCCGTGGGAATAAGATGTTTTCCCACAATAAAAAGCCTATATGTTAATTCAGTGTCAGCTAACTCCCTACCAAATTTTATGAAAATCGCTCCAGCCGTTTAGACGTGAAGAAGTAACAAACATACACACTCACAAACTTTCGCCTTTATAATATTAGTATGTAAGTATGATATGCAGTCACATAATTATGTAACATTACACTCTGCAGTCCATGGAATCTTTTGAGATGTTAGTGTCAGGATAAAAACCACAATTATTTGTAAATGAAAACCATTTATTTGTAATACTATTACTATTATTACTTAAGTGGTTTTTAAATATGTTGTCCATATTTTTGTGTACAGTTAATATATTTTGTATTGAATTGTATATTCAATTCAACCAGAAATTAGAACAGGATAAACGCTGTTATTTTTAGCATTTATTAGCATTAAATTGTTGTTTAGACTATAATTTACAATGTTAGTCAGGTATTTCAAAAATGTGCACTGTAAAATGACTAAATGCATTCATGTAACGATTTTATTACATTCTATTACTATTTTGATTGATCGATTACTAAAGCAGTTTGTATTATCATCTAATTGGACACTTAAATTACGATACTATAAATTAATGGGGCTTCTATCTCCCAGCAAATTAGGTCTATAAATAGAGAACATACATACTATTACTGTAAATAATGTAAGTAGCCATAATGTCTTGTCGTGTATATTTAAATTTACAATTAAAGCAAAAATTCACGAAAATTCCTCATTGATATTCCAGTTTGACAAATCTTTTGCTACAAGAATGGCATAGAAGCAAATGGAAAAAAGTTAATGTTCGAATAAATTCTACCCCGTATTTCTGTAAACTAGGTCAATCCTAGTTTACAGATGTCTGATGATGTCTAACTGCAATAACATGTTCAAACATGTTATTGCAGTTAGACAAATAAATTTCATAAACATTGCCCAAATATATAAAAAATATTAAACAAAACCCATTCGCGTTTTACATTCTATTTACCACAGTGAAATAAAATATAGTAATAAAACGTCATTTCCTTAACTTATTCATTTATTTTATAACCCCATCTTACAACATTTACAGACTCTAAAGACCGATATTTTACAAAATTAATCAGACATAAATCTTTACATGCCTAAAATATTTCAAATTAAAATTCCACGTGGGATGCGATAAATTCGTTTGCGTAAAAACACTGCGTATGTTACTTGATATTTTAATTTAAATATGAAAGAGTAGTGATAAATAAACTATTATTAATTTTCCAAAATAATCAGTATTAATTAAAAAACTAACTTGAATTGCCAGGTATGCCTTCATACGCACTGATTATGTGCAGTTATGAAGAAATTACCTTCGCTTACTAACTACAGACTTTAATTATTAATCGCCATACTTCATAGTACAAGTTTATAATAAACCGTAGAAAATAAAGTCATTTGAATGTGCTAATACATTTATTCTTACTTATTCAGTACTTTAGACATTACAGTATAACATTAAAAGATGAGCGTGACACAATTCACATTAATCATCAAACAAAAACACCTCTAAAACAGATTTTACACTAACATACAACACTTACATTAATGTTAGAATCTGAATATAAAAATATACTGAAACTACTCACATTTATACATATGAAAATTTATTCTTCGAGTCGTTTAAAGTAATGATATAAATTTCGGCAACAATTGTATCAACTACGTACACATTAGAAGAAATTTTAGATAATTGCACCAATAATAAAAACGTACTATCTTATTCATTACCAAGCTTCCATTGAGTAATTTTTGTCAATTAAATTACACGAAACGAGATGCTGAAATTTAAAAAGTTTTACGTTGAGAAGATCTCTACCACATTAGAAAATATGAAGGGAGTAAACTGTAAGACATCGATACTATAATACTATAAATTAAAAAAGATTTTACAGAATAGTTTCAGTCCAAGGTCATCTGAACATAAAATTAAATACTAAACAGTAAAGCGGAGTCTAAACACAAATAAGACGGCCATCAACATACCGCTCATCCTCTAAAAAAACTGCCATAACACAAGAAATCATTGTTTTGAGTTAAAAATGCAGTTCCATTTTTTCTCTTCTATCGATCGATAAAACCGCTACAATTTTAGTGTGAGTAATTCACAAAAGATGGCGTAAATATCTGTAAGTGAGCATAGCGTTCATTTAGGAACAAAATTATAAAACCGCGATTACCTCAAATCTTGTTTTTTTGTGTTATAACAGTTTTTCAGAGGATGAGCGATACGCTCGCTAAATTTCTATTCACTTCAAACTTAATTTAAAATTTGGGGCAAATTTCGCTACAATTCGCAGGTTAAATTCCTGGCCTCTTATGACTGGACAAAAATATTTGTTTTTAACGCTCAACATTAATTATGCTTGTAACCTATACCGTATTTACTTTGAGCGTTGCGACTAGTTTTGCCAGGCGTCCGAAGTAGTAATATTACACACAATTTCTTGTCGTATGTCATGTTAATACTAGTTACAGAATCGTTAATAATTTAGGATGACCGACCTTTATACCAAATGTCCGACCAAGCCTGCTAGCTTACCCGGCTAACAGTATTACAGACGACCTAGCAACCTTAGTTACAACTCATAGTCGGTGACTAACGGTTTATGAAGACTAACATCTGACAGGGACAAACCCTTGGGTCACATTAGGGGACATCCATAAATTTCGTCTCACACTAAAGGGAGGGATAGGGCCGAAGAAGTGTGACATGATGTTACAAAGGGATTATTTAAATTTTTGTCGTCACTTTTCACAATATCTTTCAAGTAAAAATTCGTAATTTCTACTACAATTTGTAAAATGTTACGTTTGCTATGTTTCCTTTTGTTAATTTTTATGTATTTGAAAATTGCTAGTAAAATTACTTAAATATGTGACATCACAAAGGCTGGAGGGAACTCAAAAATGTGACCATTTGTAACAAGGACGGAGGGGAAAATAAAAAATGAAAATCGATGTAACTTATGAATGGCCCCTTAGTAGATACATTACGTGGTACATCATACGTAAACATAACCCCCTAACATTCGAGATTAAAAATTCAACAGAAATGCAATGATAAAATAGATTTACTTTCAATCACAAGTAAAAATTACAAATAAGGTGCTTAAATCGAAGTAAAGAGCTCACACTTACACTACGCCACAACAGCTGTGATCATTTCATTTGTCCATCGTTATTAAAATACCTTACATTAGCTACACTAGTTGATTACTACGCGAAATAAAAAATCTTAAGTTTCGAGCTCTGATTAAAATAAACTGATAGTCAAATTCATTTTTCGTCTTGAAACACTTACGGATAACAATGAAAATCAAACGCTATTATTGTTGCATATTATTGAGAATTAAATCCCATTGTCATAGCATATTATTTTAATATCAGATCGCAGATAACAGGTGATTAATAATATAAATAAAACATATATTAATTAGAGCTATTATGATATAATCCACAGAGCAAAGATGATTCCAAAAGACATTTTAATCAACATGTACGAATTATGTACATAAAAATGTTTCTCAGGTATTTCAATATTAAAACGGAATTTACATAAAAATCTCAACAAGTATATAAAAGCTCACATATGGCTCTTTTGGACATCGTGAATAAGAAAATATGAACAATATTATCATACAATTTATTATTAATTTTTACACTAAGGCAACGTCGTCTAAATTTGTATAGATAAGTACACATTATTACATATATATTTGGTCATTATAGGCCTGCTGCGCTGTTTCATATAAGTTTAGCCACTTAAAATTGTCCAAGGAAACAATATTCAGAGACCGTATGCGGTAACTCAGGAGAAGTGTGGAACGCGTCATCTCTTATACCTTACTTTATAATTCTTTCGATGTACAAAAGCGTATTATTTATTTAATTATTTGTTGTTAACAATATGTTTAGTATAAGAACATCAAATATAAAATTTTCTTTCATATTTTACAAGCATCGTTCTGTGACGTCATCACGCTTAGGTCTCAAGTTATTGCGCTCGGATAGAAATACACGATCGAAATAGAAATCATTAGCAAGAGTTAGTATAGGTTTATCTGTTATCGATATACCTATTATAGATTCTATTGTATGTACAATATTTTTAAGACCGTTCGCCATATTTTATAGCGTGCTGGCGTACGATTTTACTTGTTACAACGCCAGCATATACAAAGCGCTGAAATGTTAGAAGAAAAGCATTTCAATTGAATTTATTACATTTATTTCAAGTCATTTATTCATTGAAATACTATACAATCCTCTTGTTACAATTTTTTCACGTGTACTTACTACAAATTAGGTTTCATGTAGGTCTCAAATTAGGTTCTATTAACATATTAACGACTTTAATCGCAAATCAAAGATTCATAACATTAATCCAAAATCAACTTTGTCACAATTACACGTTAATTCAATAATTACAAATTGAAATTTACTAAAACGTTTGCAACCTGCGAGTTTCTTCTATTTTCAACAGCAGGCTTGTTGAAAACGGAATTACTTGGAAACGTTGCGTCGGGCACCACACCCATAACCGTTAGGTAATTATGTCCAGGGCCGTCTTAGACTACGCTTGGGCCCTTGGGCACAGAAGAATTCCGGCCCCTTTGAATGTATGTAGTATGATGTGCTTTCTTTACATTCCAAAAGGGCCCCTATGACTCGTGCAACGAGAAAAGTGTAATGCGCTCAACCATATTTTGATATTTAATGTGAGAAAAATTGTCGGTCCTTAGGGGCCCGCTGAGGATGGGGGCCCTGGGCACTGGCACTTGGGCCCTTATGGTAAAGACGGCATTGATTATATCTACAGGATACAAAACAAATAGAACGGATAATTGGAAGGGATAACGGAACGGATAAGTCTGGTATTGAACCTAATCATCATTACTAAACGGGTGTATAAATAACGCGGCGTGTTAATACTACTAGAATAACCAATTAATTATCAAATAATATGTCGTCGATATACTAAAATATTTGCATTGAAGTTTCTGATAGATTTGGAACTACAAGAACAAAAGATATAACGAGTGTGGTTAATCTCAGCTATGTAACCGGGAATCAAACCCGAGTATGCGCTAACAGGTAGCGCAGGGGGATCGGAGCGCTTCTGAACCGCGTCCTAATATAAACAGCGGCCACGTCATGGATCGCGTAGCCCAGCCACTTTGCGTGCTTGACGATCTCGTTGGTAGTGGCGATAAACGGGATATATTTCAGTAGTAGGGATATCAATGTCGGTGGTGTCTGTGATCGGGATATATCTCAGTGCTACAAGAACTAGGGATTTCAATTTTCGTTCCATTTTACAACAAATTTTCGTCGTATTCTACAACTTTTAACAATCATAATGGGTTTACGACGGCATAACATGACGAGTGTGGTATCTGGTGGTGCATCCCGACGCTACATAACCTGGGAGTCAAACCCAGGTAAGCGCTAACAGATAACACAGGGGGGCTAGAGTGCGCCTCAGAACCGCGCCCTAATATAAACAGCGTGTCATGGTTCGTGTAGCCCAGCCACTTGACGTGCTTGAAGATTTCATTGGTGACGGTGAGCGGGATATATCTCAGTGCTACAAAAACTAGAGATATCAATTTCGGAAAGATAAGACGAGTGTGACTATCCGTTCCATTTTACAACAATTTTCGTCCCTACAACTTTTAACAAACAACGTGACGTGTGGTATAGTTGGCGGTGCATCCCGACGGTGCATAACCTGGGAGTCAAACCCGGGTATGTGCTAACATGTCGAGTGTGGTGTGGCGGTGCATCCGGTCCGCGCTAGCAGGTGGCGCAGGGCGGCCAGGGCGCGCCTCAGAAGCGCGCGCGGATGTAGACGGCGGCCACGTCGTGGTTGGCGTAGCCCAGCCGCTTGGCGTGCTTGAAGATCTCGTTGGTGGTGGCGGTGAGCGGCAGCGACTGCTCCAGCGCGTCGCCCAGCGCCAGCGCCAGCTTCAGGTCCTTCTGCATGTGCGTCAGCGGCTGGTGCGTCGAGTACGACGACTCGATCATCGCTGCAATATACACATGTATTCTTAGTGGGTCACATTGTTGTAATATATAAACTTATTATGTGTGACGTGAAAGGTTTGTCATTCGTATTTTTGTCCAACTGCTGGGCACGGGTCTTTTCTCGGAATGAGAGAGTATAGTTTTTTTTTAAAGAAAACCAGTGATAATTAATTTCTAATACGCACATAATTTAAAAAAAAAACAGTGGTGCGTGCCTGGGTTTAAACCTCGGAACACCCGATCGAGAGATCAAGTTTCAACCATTAGGCAATCACTGCTCTACATGTGTACAAGGGCTAAATTAACGCTATGTAATGAATAATAGGGATACTAATAATAGGAATGTTTAATAACTTTTGTGATCCTATTTTATACGACAGATTAAATTGGTAACTATTGCCTAAGGTTACATTATAATGATGTGATTTATATTAAATCATATAAAATACCCAAAACACTATAAATTATATTAACAAAATAAAAGGAAAATCCTTTACTTTACGCAATCATCACTATTAATTAATATTTAATTTATTTTGTTTTAAAAGTGGTAGAACCAATGTAGTTCGACCGGAGAAGTACCACCGCCACACCTATTTCTAACGTAAAGCAGTTCATACATTTCGATAGAAGGGTGTGGTTGCAGGCACACTTTCGCATGAGGCAACCATTACAGTCCTCGGGAATAGCAATGCATCTGTGATTGGCTTCAGATGGAACCCATATTCTATATGTAGTTGATTACAGATATCCATGGGCCGTGACCACTTGCCATCAGGTGGACTTCATGCTCGTTTGCTACTTCAGTCAGATTTTGAGAATGACTAATTTTGTTTGTTATGTTTACAACAATAGGTGTATTAAAAAATGTAAACAAGTCTATAAAACATCCCTGCGTCAAGAACTCACCACGTCCTTTCAGTATGAGATGCGGCGAGGCGAGCGGCGTGAGGGCCAGCACGTCCAGCAGGTCCGCCTGCGACAGGCCGGCGCGGTCCGCCAGCGCCAGCCCCTCCGCCAGCGCCGCCAGCGACACGCCGCCCACCACCTGCAGCACAGAGTTCATCTTCGACGCGTTGCCGATGTCGCCTGGAACACGAGAACAAGGTGGATATATCTTATCCTATGTTTACAATATGAAAAAATAATTGACGAATAAAATATTCATCGTCAACCCATTATTGTCCCCTGCTGGACACGGGTCTTCTCTCATAATGAGAGTTTAGGTAGTCCACCGCGCTGGTCTAGTGCGAATTGGTGGACGAATAAATATTTATAATTACAAAAATATAAGAATAAAGGATTATAAGACAATAAATCGTCTAAAATTGAGAGATGGCCTACATCTCTCAATTTTAACAAACATCGAATTCGAAAATTGATTGCCATGTTTTTTTTTATCCTTCCATCAATCTTTCACTGCTGGATATAGGCCTCCAGTACTGGATATTTATACCTATCAAGCGTATCGGTAAACCCAGTAGCAATATTACACAGAAAAACACTGCTGCTTATCTGATTTTACTCTCATCATCAACCCACTGTTGTCCCACTACTGGTCTTAGTCCACCGCGTTGGCCAAATGCAAATTGGTACACTTCACACACCTCTGAGAGGTTATTTTTTTTCTCGGGTGTAGAAGTTTCCTCACTGTGATTTTCTTAACCGTTTAGCAGTGATAATTAATTTCTAATACGACATTATTTTAGAAAAATCAGTAGTGCGTGCCTGGGATTTGGACCTCGGACCTCCCGATCGGGAGGGCTAGTTTCATCCATTAGGCTATACTGTTTTGATTTGCTCTCATTGTCAGTCACCTCCAATGGCCCAACCAAAGCCAAATAGCAGTGGACATCTCCCAGAATTCAATTCTCATCAAATTATCCGGTATTGGTAACAAGTACTACCACCTATAGCAAAAATTCCTTGCCGTTACAAGTTCGAGCAATGTGTGATGGCAGCGTCTACAAAGTCGAATTGCAACTGGTTTTTCCGCTATATAATAATATTTCATTGATTATTTTTAACCCTACAATAAAATAATACATATAGCATAACATACAATAAACAAGTTTCATAACAAAATATCAAATTGGTGACACAAGACATATTGTAAATATTAATTTTATTTTATTTATTTATTTATATCATTACAGTCTACTATTAATATGCTTGTGTCGTGCACCCCTGTGTGCAAAGTTTTGACATTTTGAAGTTACATATAAGTTTTTATTTTTATTTTATAAATCGGCAGCTCAGATTTGGTCGTTGACAGTTAAAATAAAAATAATAATAAGCGTAAAGCGGGTGAAACTAAATTTACAAAATAAATATTAAAGTGTACAAAAATCAATTAAAAACACTTTCTTTCACACAAAAATTATGACACAAAAACATGCACATTAATATATAAATTACTTCAACTACTGGGTGTTTTCATGCGTTGAAAATTAAACGCAGCCTGCACTAAAACTACTAAATGTATAAATAAGATTTTTCCATGTATATTCTATTAAAAAATAAAATGTCTTTATCTCAAATAGTCTACATGCACAATTCTACAATCACTCAAACAGATATGACTAGTAATAATTTTCACACCGCTAGGATTTTAGAGAGATTCCGACTGAATCTTATATGTTTGCCACAAATATCCCTTCGTACGAGGATGCAAGAACGCTGTAAAAGAAATGCATTTATCATAATTCATTTAGGACGTACTGGTTTTTCAAAACCGATATATAAATGTAGCATTCTCGTATATATCTCATCCACCCATTTAATACATTCAACTCAAACCATCATCCAACAGATACTAAACTCGCAATCTTTCACTACTAGCACTAGTAGTTCTTAACCTCTGCTAGATAATATAATATGGATTTTAAAAACCTGTCAAATAGCCTATTATATTCAAGTAGCACTCTGTATAAATGTGACTACCACTACAACTTCACGAGCACACGGTTCAGTGGTAACATGCGGTAACTGTCAACGTCCAACGTTCCAAGGCCGGCAACCGGACGAGCGGACCACTACCAAGGTAAAAGGAGTTCTTGCTCATCGCCTTGAAGCACGACTGGCAGTCGTCGAAGAGCGCCCGGTCGCCCGCCGCGAGGACGATCAGCGTGCCCTCCTCGGCTTGTGTCTTCGAACCTTGGATCTGGAAAAGTAAAATACATTTTAATATTCAATACGTACTAAATGTCGACCTACGTGGTGCCCCTTGTTCTTGGCTTGGAGGCTTGAAGGCCTCATAGGCCAAAGCCAACCTCTGGTGGTATTTAGTGGGTAAGCACGTAGGTTTTTTCGTGAGTCCCACATAATCAATGGGGACGGTCGCATTGGTATGCATGAGCATTCACCACCACCCTTCCCGCACGCAAGGTAGCCCTTACTCCTTTGTTTAGGCGCAAAAAAAAACTACGTGGTGGAGTGGACACCATACCGGTCAGACGTGTAATGGCCAACATGTCCCTAGTTAAGTAATTCCATCAACCTTTTTGCCGGACACTCTCCTAATGTTTTGCTAATAGTCCTCGCTCCTGCCATGCGTATTGGTCACAATGTGAACCGGCAACCACACCCTTCGTCCAAAACGCAAGAACTAGATATAGGTAAACTCAGTTGTGCAGCGTGAGTGAGAGTAGTGGGAGCCATGTGTCCCGAGTGGCAACTTCTAAATATTTGTAAGTAACTCCCCTCCCCCTCAACACATTTAAAGGTCGGCAAAATAATTAGATTTACCTACTTTTTTTTGGTCGCCCAATTGCAAATAAAGATGTTAGAGTATGTTGGAATGGCGATATTTTTTTTGTAATTGGGTGTACGATAAATTTTACCTCAGTGCCACTTCGCCTCTGGGAAAACAATACAACACGGTAAGGTATCTAGAAAAGGGAAGAGCACCTGAGCCTCAAGATATCTGCCGCCCTTGCCGCTGATGGCCTCGACGATGTCGTGCGAGGTGTCCGCGTCGATGGACGTCATCTCCACGTAGCCCTTGCCCTCCAGCGTCGGGCAGTGCAGCACTCCGCAGTTGCCGAACACCATCTGTTGAAAATTTTACTTATTTTTACTTACTATTATTTTATTTATTCGTTTACGTTCGCATTTTTTTTTATCTCACTGAAGTAGCAAACGAGCATGCATTCCACCTGATGGTACGTGGTCACTGCCGCTCATGGACATCTGTGATCAACTTCATACAGAACATGGGTTCTATCTGAAGTCAATCACAGATGCGTTGCTACTCCCGAGGACTATGACGGTCGTCTAATGTTAATGAAACGATATTAAGATTAATGAAATATAGGTAGATGTGTGATTTATTAATTTAGTATGTATTTGATACCGGTCTGACGGGCAATGGGTCCCGGGTTCAATTCCCGGCCAGGCAGGCATCTGAATGATGAGTTTAGATTCATGTTCTAGGTCTGGGTGTTTGTGTATTCGTCTTGTGTGTGTCCATGGTACCCACGACACAGGAGAAAGTCAGACGACACGGTCAGACCCGTATGGTAACCGCTGTTCCACGCGGGTCGTCTATATAACATCTTTTTAATAGCGTAACATTAAGTAAACTTCTATACAGAGAAATCACGTCATACCTACAGATTAAAGGTAAGAAAACAGTATGGTTTAATGCGTAGTATCAAAAGGCCACGTCGGAAAGGTCAGCGTGGAAGTTAATACCGTAATGGCCCGACCTTCAGCCGTGCCGTGATCCGTGGCCCTGTGGGATACAGGCAATCTGAATAGATTAGTGATAATAACCTGCCCTAGCCTAATTATCTTGCGCAGACCCTGTGACGTTATGCCGACTTGTGTTCTTCAGTGTCCACAAGTGATTTGGCAGGGATATCAAAATTTTGCTTTTACTCATGTATACTCCCTTATAGACAATATCGTAAGCGCATAAGAAATCGCATAAACTATATTCAGGAATGTTAAGTTCATATGATGAAACATAGACCCGATGTAGAGCATAAATATTGAAAATGAAAATGAAAAGTGATTTATTTCATAAATGAGTTTGATAAAATTATCTGTGTTTGGGACATCCTTTTAAGTAATTTAATACCTGTGTCAGGATGTCCCCCTCCTCCATACCTTACAATTACTCATTTAAGTGGTAACTTACATTAAAACATTTATTAACTAAATATAGCATAAAGAAAGACAGTTTAACTGTGAATGTGTGTGTGTGTGTGTGTGTGTGTGTGTGTGTGTGTGTGTGCGCGCGCGTGTGCGTGCGTGTGTTTTTTGTAAGTGAGTGAGAGTATGTGTGCATGTGTTACCACTATAATTGTATCATGTTTATCTTATTTTATAATATAACACGTTTCAAAAGATTTTCTATGTCATTAAAATTTAGTGATTTTAGTCAAAGTGTTGTGTTCTTTTTAACGTCGTATATTAGTTGTCTATAAATATCGAAATTATTATTTATAACTATATATATATGGGCTACTTGTTCAACAAATATTTCCATTGAGAAGCAAGAAAACAAAGTGTAAATTAAATTAGTTGTGATATAATAAAATAAATAACGAAAAATACTAACCGCAGTACAGGGAGTGCAGGATAGCAGCAAGTCTCATTTAATTTGCATAATATAAAATTCATAAATATTAAGTTTAAAGATACAGTTTTATCCAACAACAAAAAAGGTTTTTAATTGAATACAAGTGATTTAACTACACTGCGGTTATTGACCTTTTAATATATTTTAATTAAATTCAATTAATTCATTACAAAAAGCATAGTAAAAAAGATTTTTTTTCCTAAATTATATTTTTATTTAATCCAAGCAGCAATATGTGTTCCGGAGTATATAATATAATGTTTTAAATTATGTTAATGTAAATTAGTGTATTTAAATTTAGGTAAAATCAACCATTTAAATGAGCTTATAATAAAGGATAATGCCAAAATAATTATACTGAACCAATTTTGCGGAAATTTGAATAATGCCGTCAAAATTGGTAGTAAAATTGGTGGAAAATTGTGGTCATTAAGCATAGAGTTACTGTTATTATAAAATATATAGAATTCCTGTGTACAATTGTAAAAAAATGTACGTATATTGATTTGAAAGTTTGTACAACGCATTTATTGCCGTCCTCAGTTATGACTATTGACACATATCTATTATATATTATATGATATTATATGACTATGATTCTATTTGAGTTTGACCACGCTCGTTTGCTGCTTCCTTATTAAATAAATCATCTTATTTTACCAGTTATTAGAACCCAATGTAGTTCGACAGAGAAGTACCAAGGTCACGCCTATTTCTAGCGTCAAGCACTTTCTGTGTTTGGTGGAAGGCTGTGGTTGCCGGTTCACTTTAATATGCGACGACTATCTTAGTCCTGGGAGTAGCATCGCATTATTATATTTATCTGTATGAAGTAGCAAACGAGCATGCAATCCACCTGGTGGTAAGTGGTCACTGCCGCCCATGGACATCTGTAATCAACTTCATACAGAACTTCATACATGGATTGCATCTGAAATCAATCACAGATACGTGGCTACTCACGATGACTATGATGGTCGCCTCATGTAAGTGTGCCGGCAACCACACCCTTCTATCGAAACGCAAGAAATGCTTCATGCTAGACATAGGAATGGCGGTAGTACTTCCCCGAATCTGTGATTTGCTTCAGCTATAACTCATGTTCTATATGACAACTTACGAAAGTGGGTTTGAGGCATAGCAGTGTCCACTTATTACCAGATGGAATGCACACTCGTTTGCCACTTCAATCAGATAAAAGCGATATGTCCTCACCTCCTTAGCTGCCTGAGGGTCCGCCACACACGAGAAGGTGATGTCGGCCTCCTCCACCACGTCGCACGGCGTCACCGCTATCGTGGCGCCCACCTTCTCGAAGTCTTTGCACTGTTGACAAACATAAGTTTAAATTATTCATCGATTTCTGTTAATATTTGTCACATTGTTGTTGTTGTTGTTGTTGTTGTTTCGTAACAGAAGTAGTATCCAATATGTAATGTTTTATTACATCGTCTTCGATATTTCGAAAGAAAGTTCCAAAGTAACTCAAATATCAAAAATTCTAACTCATTACTTTGACTTTCCTGTGGGAACTTCGGCATAAACAAGGACACGAAACATTCTCATTTCCAAATGTTTCCTTTACATACCTTTACTTTTTAACTTTATTGAATAATAATAATTAATGAGTGAATACATTAAAGAAGGTTACATTTATCTACAAGACTGTATTTTAATAAGTAGAATTAAATATACCTATATTTTTTTATTACCAATGTAAATAACAAATGAGAATTTGTAATGAAAAACAGCGCCATCTATCCACTCCATTGCAAAACTATGTTTTTAAAACGCCAAGCTAGATGGCGCAACCGGTTTTCTCAGACCAAACGTGAATCAATAGCCGCGCCACGCCACCGGCGGTGGCGTCAACGACCCCGCGTTTGCAATGGCCGCCGGCAACGCGCCGCCATTTTGATAACGGCGCTTCAACGATGCATACTACGGGTCTACGACGACACGCTACGTAAACACTGTTTTATGAAACATCTCTAATCCAATCTAAAATACTTATGTCATTTTTTATTCTAAAATTCTAAAACTATTGAAATAATGATTCCGCCCACTTTACAGGTCAAGTTCGGTAATTTTACGATATCTTTAAGTAGCTACGTCATAAAGTTTATCACTGAATGGTTGCATATAATATATGCCAACCAGATAATTATAATGATCATCAAAATTGCCGCTAACGGTTAAAGAAGCGACAATAAATCGAGAATTCTTAAAAAAATCTTGTGGGATGTCAATTTATATCCATATACAACTTAAATAAATCCGTCCCTACAACAGAAGTAGGTATGTAATACATAGGTCCCTACTTGTATATTTTTAAGTTTGTCAGTTTAACATCTTGAAAAAAAAAGTACAAAGTTAGGAAAAATAATATGTAAATGGAACATAACTCCTTGTCAGAATAAACTGTTGCGGCACTTGCTTTATATTCGTTTTTTACATGCCAACAATATAATGCAGCCTCAGACAGACAGCGGGAAGAGACTTTGTTTTATACTATGTAGTGATGTCGCTACTCGAGGGTTGATCAAAAATAAACACCATAGACCACCACTAACATAACATTTCAACTTACTAATAAAAAAAACATCTGAGATACTGTTTCATACAACAAAAATAAAACCAGATAGGTACGATATGAAAATAACAATATTCAGCCAAAAATACGATACATTTCAACAATGTAAGCAATGTATCGTAAATATCACAATGTAATCGGGTAGTGCGTATTTATCTAGCGAACGCGCGGAAATGATAAAAAAATGAATAAAGTTATATTCATGAAAAAGTTAATATTGCGTTTCGAAACAATGTTCCATGTTATCGTTTACATATACGTGAATATATGCCAATGTTTACGAACCTCGTAACAGCGTACTTATCTGCTTTCATTGGAAAACGCTCCGACTAAAAAAAAAGATAAAATCTCTCGATACTAAAGAGATGAAAGTGTTGCCGATTTGCATAGTATATTCTAAATACGCACTCACACATATTATAGACATTAAAATGTGTAATGTAACGCCTGCTTGATATAGACTTAATTTATAAGATTATGTGCATTACTCAGCAAATCTAAAATGAATCATTACGCTGATTTCAACAATCTTGTAACATCAATTCGCATTTAGCCAGCGCGGTGGACTATGGCCTATAACCCTTGTTCTGAGAGAAGACCCGTGCCGAGCAGTGGGACACTAATGGGTTGACGTATATCTACGTATCACCAAATGTTGCCAACATATTTGAGCACATAAAATTCCATCATGCAATATCAGCGGCGTTGTCTATATTTTTATTTGTTTGAAGTGCATCGTAAATTGGTAAATGATTTTTCCGTGTTTATAGTATCTAACTGATGTAACACAAAAGTGTACATCCGTACAGTGCATTTGATTAAGTGGTGGCGCCTATGGACTGCGGCACGACAACAATCAATAAGGGTGGTATGCAAAATGCCACGCTTGATCATAAGGAGGAAGTGTGAGGTTTACGTTTTCGCTTTGCGTCAATATACTTTTAAGGCAATCCCGCGCTTGTTAAATCTTTATTCATTTTTTCATTTTTAACTATAGCTATTAGCCATGCGTCGAATAGTGGTTTCATCGAATAACCGAGTACCGAATGCTATTCTGCTTAACTTTTACCGAACCGGATGTTCGGTCGTATTATTCGGTTTACCATTTCTTATCTCAATAAGAATACAAATAGTGAAAAAGATGCCGAATACCGAATAGCAACCGAATATTCGGCACATCCCTAATAGATATGCAATGTATGTATGTTATGGGCCACGACGCAAACACGATGTTAATAAATAAAAACATAATCTATTTTTTTCAATCTGCAAACAACGACTGCAAACTATATTTACCAATTACTACGTGAAATGTGCAAGGGACGGGGTCTACCTTTTTACGACGGATGGTCACCGGAATGAGGAAATGGTCCAAACTTGCCAAAAATTCGTTACGTGGTTTGGGTACAAGTCCATTAATTAGTACATTTTAACTTTTAGTTTTCATTTAAATTGATATAATTGTAAATTGTAGCAAATCACAACTAACAATAAATCAATTGTTAATTTCAAATTAACACAATTACAATTACCTAATTTTTAGTTGTAGAAAAGCAATACTTAACAATTAATTTAGTGTTGATTGTCAATTTTATTCACAAAAATTCGTCCAACACTGCCAATAACGTGCAATAATCATACGAACGATAATAGTAATGTGTATCAGTATGGTATACGTCATAATACATATTTACATAGTACATAATTCTCAATATTATCCTTGATAAAGCTAAGTATTTATAAATAGGTTACACATTCTTATCAAGTCGCCGGTGCGGTCTGAGTGCGGTATACGTAATACGTCCGGATGTTGGCCATTTTCTATAAATGGAATGAATGTTAGCGTGATAAAGAAAGATATTTTTAACACCTGTCATGTTTTCGGCATTATAGAATGCACGAGAGAGATCTACTAATATTAATGTTTCCAACCGTACTATACTGCGATTTCATTTGTGAGGCATAATTTTTTTTAAATTTGACGACCCATTTGGAGGAGCGGTTACCATACCGGTGTGACGCGCAATGGGTCCCGGGTTCGTTTCCCGGCCAAACAGGTATCTGAATAATTAGTTTAGATTCATGTTCTGGGTCTGGGTGTTTGTGTATTCGTCTTGTGTGTGTCCATGGTACCCACGAAACAGGAGAAAATCCTAGTGCGGGGCTATGAATGTATAAAGCGTTTTTAATGTATATTATGTTAAAGTTAAAATATAGCTCACGCTACTTTAGGATGCCTGGAACTCACTCCATTTTAGTGCGATGGAAGTAATTTAATAGACGACTTGATTATTGTTTACCTAAATTCTTGTAAGAAGGTTTCTCGATTGTTACTTTGTATAACAACAAAACGCTTCCGTTGCACAATCATTATAATGACAATAACAAGGCAACCAAACTGTAAAAGCCGAGACAAATTGTTGCTAGCGATGCTTGGCACAAGGCAAAACTTCATAAATCTCTTCCTAACCACAAACCTGAAATCTAGCTAAACTTAATCCTCCATTGTAACCCGTTATCGATCCCCATTCAAACCACACCCGTATCCAGTTATAGCAACGCATCGGGAGGAAACGTTATAAAGTATGAACCGTTGGAACAAAAAAAAAGGACAGGTCAAAGTCATCACTAACGGCAGGTCTTATGTTTCTCTTATGCGTGTGTGTTATATGTTTGGTCCATAAAAACTTTCGCATAGACTGAGATGTAGGTCAACCGTCACTTACATCATAATATTATTGAATAATCGCCGCAGCGATTGTATGATATGTTATATTTTTTGTTGATCTGGGTCAGGTTATAAACTTTGGAATATGTATAAGTCTAATGACATTATTCGGAACTTTTCTAGGCCTCCAGTTGAGAAGTTATAAGACAGACGTAAAAATAGTTAGACGTTATGATAGTTAGAGGTTAAGAAGTTAAGAAGTTTGTGTAAACTAGTTAAATGTAAGACGTTGTATCATCTTCTTTCGTAATAAATACCTATACTTTTTACCAATACCAATTTATCTTTTATCCTGTGATTCCCATCTACAAGATTCACCGGCCTACCAACATCTCAAGCTAATTTACACCGAAGTTTTGTGCAAATTCAAAATCAAATATTGGAAAAATTGGAAGGAATATTTCGATCTTAAGTCTCAAGAAAAAGACATATGGTACAAACAATGCAGAGTGAGCCTCCTCGTATACTATGGTTTACCAATGTGGGGCTTGGCAGGCAACTGATCACAGTAGCAGTAAGGCTTCGTTCTGGACATCTTCCACTGAATGGTTTTGCGTATCTTATGAAAAAAGTGTTGTCACCAAATTGCTCTACATGTGATAGACATGAAGATACTCAACATCTCTTGCTGGAATGTGCCCGAAATCGAATGGAGAGAGATGCGTTGATGGAAGATGTTGGTGCATTTCAGACCATCTTATCAGACCCACGTTCCGAACAGGCAAAGTGCATTTATACATTCATCAATGAATCTCTCAAAGATAGAAATTAAGAATAGATCTAAATATGACTGTGTGGATAATTCGATTTTATAAGGTACAATGGGGTTGACATGTACATTTAGTACCCAAGCCCCGAAAAAAAATAAAGATTAAAAAAAAAACATCTCAAGCTGGTGAATACTACATAAATTTTGAGCCTGTCGTAGGTATGGCTAGCTCGATGACTCAGTTTACTACTACTTCTGGTCATAGTCAGAAACAGACCCGTTGAGAATAAATTTAGCCCAAACTAATAATACGAATGCCCTTAAAAAGGTTACCGATACTAAGTAAACAAAACCCTAGAAAATAACGTTGGTTACTTCACGTTCTTGTATAATTTATCCATCTACAGCTACACCATAACAATAACAATGAATAAAGGAACATTGTATATCGCAAGTCTGCCTAAGCGTTCGGTCTGGGTTTTAATGACTTCCAAATGTTTATGCAGTGTGTTGGCTACGGCCCTGCGGTAGTGATGGAACGAATATTCGCATGTCCAGATATTCGCATTCGCAAAAATTGAGAGAATTTTGAACGTGGTTCGACCGGGGAAGTTCCACCGCCACACCTATTTCTAGCATGAAGCATTTCTTGCGTTTCGATGGAAGGGTGTGGTTGCCGACACACTTTTATATGGGGCGACCATCATAGTCCTCGGGAGTAGCATCGCATCTGTGATTGACTTCAATAGAACCCATGTTCTGTATGAAGTAGATTACAGATGTCCATGGGCGGCAGTGACCACTTACCATCAGGTGGACTGCATGCTTGTTTGCTACTTTAGTCAGATAAAAAAAAAAATGTTTTGCGAACATTAAATTGCAGTGTTTAGCAAAGAAGATCGCCTAATTTAAATCGAACTTCAAAAAAAGGTCGCCAAAATTTATATCCTCCGTCACCCTACATTGAGCATTGGAAAAAACCAACATATGCAATCGCGAATCTCAGTAAGGAACATTCGCATTCGCGTTCGCGAATATCAAATAATCTTATATACCTTTTTTCTTTTCTTTTCTTATATATTAAGACGTGAAGCAAAAACTTGTGAAGCATTTTTAAGTAATATGGCGCGGACGGATTAGTATGAAATTTTGCACGGTTATAGTGGACGTAGAGTAGGAGTGCAGAATGTTATTTTTTTTTCAAATAATGCATTTATCGAACATAGAATCAACTAAAACACATTACATACACTACCGTGCATTTGTCACATACACATAAATAATAAACGAAATATAACATTCAATGATTTAATGTCTTACTATGAAAACACATAACGTCAGAAATGTCAGTGTCTTTGTCAAAATACCCGCTATTGCTTTTAAATATGGCTTAGCTAATTTAATATAACCTCTTTTTATATTTAACGGGGGCGTTCAAAATAACTTGAAAATTATTACAATTTATTTAAATTACACAATTTTGGTGCTACTTTGGACAATATGAAGTTTACTTTTTTAATTCAAATTACGGTCGAATTTCGACCGTTGTGACGGGTGACTAGTATGATTCATCGCATCACTACCCTGCGGGGTATAAAGGCGTTGTTTGGAAGAATTCGCGAACGTTTCAATCAAGGTCAATGGACGTGTTTGAACAGTTGCTAACGACTGTGGAACACTCATTAAAATCGAGAACACAAAGGCGATGTAACTGCACGGCTAAGCAACGGTTTCAGAACACTACAAGCGGTGTTTTCATAATTATCCTTGTATTGCGTAAGTGCTGCGCACGAGGCTCTTTATAGATAATATGAAACAAGCATATGCCATAGCCTAATCCAATACCAATGCATATGCATACATACGGCTTCATACGTCATTGGGATTTTTTATAATGCTCTACATGCCTGAGCATTTCCTTACGATTTGTTTTCCTTTCCGCTTACAGCATACGATGATTCATCAGTTATACACAGATAACGCGGACTGTCTTTTTTGTATTATAAGAGATATAGCGAATTATGGCAGTTCTGAGTCTCAAAAGATTAGTAATATAATGAAAGTTATTATTTGAACATTCGCGAATGCGAATATTCCTATATGGACAAACCGCAGTTTGACTTAAATTTGTATAGATTTGGCGACCTTTTTTGCAGTTCAAATTTTGCAAAACATTCGCACAATTCTCTTGAATGCGTATATCTAAAACCATGAGAATGCATATATTCGTTACATTAGTACAACAGATCTATGCCCATCCGTGTTACAGTAATCAGTAGCAAATAATGTCGTACTTTTCTATTTGGGGCCGTTCAAGTATTACGTATTTTGGATGACATGGAAGGTAGGGGGGGTCTTTTTTTTTTAAGTGGGTAATCCTCATGGATACCCAGCCACCCGGGGGTAGGGGGGTCTAGATAATGATTACGCCATCGCTAGTTATTTACTTTTTCACAATAATGTACAAAAAATACATTTTTAATTGAAAGATGTTTACGTAAGCATGGGGGGAGGGGGTTAGAGCTTTGCTTACTTTTGCTGACAATGGGTGGGGGGGGGGTAAATTGTTGTGATAAATCTGCTTACGTAATATCTGAACGGCCCCTTTGCTATATTTGAAGCCCAGCCCCTCAACATAAGCCTGAATTCATACTACTAGTGACTAGGCTATCAGAAATTGCGTGTACGTATACTAACAATGAATTTGTACGACATCACGTACGCAAGTCTCCATCCCGACGGCAACACGGAGCTCGATATTGGCGAGACGATGTTCTCGTCTCGTCCGCGCATCAAATTTTATGTCGACGCTCATTAATTATGTGTAGGCATTGTGTGTAACCACAAACTTGCGTAATAACCACAAATGACAATTGGCCCCGGTTGCTCTTGGCTATAGATATAAAGGAATAATAGAAACGCAAAAGGATACTCACTTTTAAATCATCGCAGAGAACTATAAATATTAGGTAATACGATGAGTTTGGACAGTAGATCTAAATTTTTGTGATACAAAAATGATTTTATGATAAATATGAGCGCCAAGCCATATCTTTTTATGGTTGTCTGTTTCCTTACACGAATTCACGGAAAAAAGCTAATCCAAATATGCAGGCATCTTAGGATCAATAAAAATCGATTTCAAAACATGAAATGTCCGAAGCATGAAATATTAAATCAATAGTGCCGTTTCCAATAATCGCTTAAACCTTCCAGTATAAAGAAGGAGTCCGAGAAATGTCAGCAGTTCTTCTCCAGTTAAATCTTTCTATTTTTTTATTCTTGAGTTGAGTTGAGTGAACGTATTCCGACATTTGTTTTAAAAATAGCTTCTTGTAGGTAAATGGTCAAACCAGTTTAGTTCGACCTAGGAGGCACCACCAACGCAACATTTTTTTTATCTGACTGAAATAGCAAACGAGCATGCAGTCCACATGATGGTAAGTGGTCCCCATCAGGTGTACCGCATGCTCGTTAGTTACTTCAAACAGACAATAAACAACAACAGTGAACACAATAATAGCAACTACCGACACTAATATTCTAAGAATCAACTACATGAGGTCGCAAGGTGCATGAGGAAATAACGTTCAATTCAATAATTCAAGTCAGAGTTGAATTATTTTATCGTAATATGACTTGCGAGTGGCAACGTGGCAGGTAAATAAGGCAGATAATGAGGCTTAAAACTCATTAGTAACGTTTATTGCACCGTGAAAACTGTTCTGGCGTTGAACAGTTGAATGCACCATGACCCCGGGTCGCCTGCTTTACCCTTTTCTGTCTTACAATAGTATGCCACAATATTAAGATAATGGACATTGAACATGTGCATTTATATCTGTATCTACACTAATACGTAAAAAATAGAGCAGTGATAGACTAATGGTTGAAACTTGCCTTCTGAATCGGGAGATCCGAGATTCAAACCACTGATTTACGTGCGTATTTAAAAAATAATTATCATTGCTTTTCGGTAAAGGAAAACATCGTGAGGAAACCTTAGAGTTCTTAAAAAAAAAGGTTCACGGAGATGTGTGAAGTCCACCAATTCACACACGGCCAGCGTGGTGGACTATGGCCTAAAACTCTCTCATTCTGAGAGAACACCCGTGCCCAGCAGTAGGACAATAATGGTTGTAATCCCATTAAAATTGGCATTGGTGTGTGTCTGTTTGTTACTCAATAAAGCAACAACAACTGGTCCGATTTACATGAAAAATTGCATGGATGTAGTTTATATAACTGGTCATGCCTATAGTATAGGCTACTTTTAATTTCAATATTTTGACTAAGTATTTAAAGTTGGCGACTATTTTCGTGACATTAATGTCCCGTAGTAAAGCATGAATAATCTGCTAGTATGTAATAATCCTGCGTTTAACATTACAAAATAATTTACCTCTTAAGATTAAGACACTAAGTCCCTTTTCCTGTAGTAGTCTTGGTCTTGACCGCAATGATCTTGAGGGAACGGTACACGAAATTGGTCCGCATTAGGCGGCAGTATTGTGGGGAGTCATAGCTCATAACAATGAAATGGCTACACTCATAACATAGTGATATTTCCCGTGTGGTTCTCACAGATACAAGCAGAAGGGTAATAAAATAAGAATCGTCCGTATACAAAACAGTTTCGTTTCGCTTAATTTAAGAGTAGATATTGCATGGAGATTGAACCCGGAACCTTGGCCAGGATGACACACTAGAATTTTCTCCTGTGTCGTGAGTACCATGGACACACACAAGACGAATACATAAACACCCAGACCCAGAACATGAATCTAAACTCATCATATACCTGTCTGACCGGGAAGTGAACCCGGAACCCCTCGCGCATCAAACCGGTACGGTAACCGCTCCGAAACGCGGGTCGCCAAATAGACACTTCGTGCATATTATCGAATTATGATATTATTATATTAATACGTGAAGCAAAAATTTGTGACGGATTTTTAAGTAATATGCCGCGGACGGATTAGTATGAAATTTTGCACGGTTATAGTGGACGTACAGAAGGAGTGCAGAATGTTAATATTTTTTTCAAATAACGCATATATCATACATAAAATCAACTAAAAATACATTACACACACTACCATGAATTTGTCACAAACACATTTCAATGTCTTACTATGAAAAGACACAACGTCAAGAATGTCAGATGACATTTGATTTGAATTAGAGAAATATTCGTACTATTTTGGACAATATGAAGTTTAGTTTTTTAATTTAAATTACGGTCGAATTTCGGCCGATGCGACGGGCGACTAGTTCACCTTAATACTCGTTTGATTGTTTAATGTTTTAATAGCCAACAAACGGGCTTTGTCGCAGTACTCGTAGCACTAACATTACATTCTCCGCTTTATTGCAGATAAGATACATAAACATGCCGATGCTGACTTCACTGTTAAAGCTAGTAATAAAAAAAAATTAAACCCTATGATTAAAGGCATGTCGGGGATTCAAACGTCAGTCGTCAGTCGTCAAACGTAGAAAGGCCGACTATCACTTTTGGACTATTTAAAGTATATAATGCTAGAAAAACATACCAATTCAAAAGTCTATCAAAACTACAAAAACAAAACAATTAATTCGTAGATTTCCACGACGCCCCAATTTCCAGTTACGGAAAGAAACAAATGTCTAACAATGGGACGTAAAAAGGTTAAACCAAATTTTGTTCAGTCAGTAAATAGGGCAAAAGCAAAATTAAAAATTTTACATCAGGACAAACATTGAATAAGTTTTCAATCTAGTTACCATCACGAGGATGTCACGAGACTTTCATTTAGTCTGTATGGTTATGGAACGAAAGTACTGTAATATACAAGTCACACGGAAAATCTTAAGACGTTAAACTGTATTGTATTGACCTATAAACGACGGACCGCACACAATGTCCAATCCAAGACAACGGAGTCGAGACAATCGCCGTCCCCGATTGCCCGTAAAATGTGCTATTGGCGAGGTGCGGTCTTAATGGATGGAATGACTCGGTTCCGTGGATTTGGTGGCGGCGTCAAGGATCTATTGTGTCCCAATTAGCCGTTCTTCGCTGTAAACATACACGCAAACTAAAGACGAAACTTCCACTAAATCCTCATTGATAAGTAAGAAACCATATAAATCACTATAAGGCGCGGGTAGGTCACCTTCGGCTTATACGGAATCAACCATGACGTCTTAACAAAAAGATTGAAAGAATTGGTATAACTTCAATCTTAATTTGAAATGTTGTTCTCATTTTAGTACAATCTGAATAACATTTTTCTTTTGGAAATAGCCAAGTTACAATTAATTACTACAATGCCACAAACGTCAATTTCGTTTCGGTTTTTTCCTGTTACAATAATTATTACGTAGCACAATAACGCGAGTAAAAAAAGAAAAAGATTTTTTCAAGACGTAGATAACCCGGCAAGTGCAATTAACTTCCACATGATAATTATATTTATTCTTCAACAATTCTTTACTATTATTTTCTCTTCATTTACCTTTGTTACAAACTTTAAAAAAGGGAAGGCTTTTTAAAAGATTTCTGTTTGTACTAATAAAGCCATTGCCACGTAGGTATAAATAGGTTTCATCCATCCATCCATCAGCCTTTGAAAGTCCACTGCTGGACATAGGCCTCCCATAATCTACGCCACTTCGACCGGTCCTGAGCCATCTGAACCCAGCGGTTTAGAAAAAATAAATAGATATAAAAAATAAATAGGTTTGCTTTCTTCGAATACAATATTGTAACATGAACATCGTGATTACAAACGCTGAATAGTTAGAAATTCTAGGCCAAAAGATTTAGAAATACTGCGCTGTTCCGTTGCAAATTTACTGATGCTTATACCAGCTGATTTTGCACGAACTAACGAGCCATCGTAGCATCGAAGTAGTTCGTGGAATTATGAACAATTTAATTTTGTACATTTCCAGAAAATTGTAGATTTTAGATTATTGTTAGTTATTACAAATATACAAAACTAGTCGTTGCCCGTGACTTTGTACCTGTATCTATAGCGGATTCTCAATTTTTCTTCCCCTATTTCGCCCCTTAGGAACTGATATTTCGAATATGTTGAAATGAATATTTCATCATTATTTAACAAGAATGTCAAATAGTAAATTTACTGCTCTTACTTTAAAATTAACAAAAACTTGTTTGAAAGCTTTTGTTTTGTTTGAAACTTACAACAACCTAGGTTAGGTGGAATATCAAATGATGATTCCTTAGTGGGTGGTTCCCATATCAATATATGAACACATTGTCCAAGTGACTTGGTTCTTATTTTAGGCTACGCGATGATTAGTCACTCTGTGAGTGACCGATATACTTTCGCTTTTGTATATAAGTAGGTACGATAAATATTGAGTACCTACCTACCTATCCATTTTAGTTTCGAAATAAGTATTACTACACGCATAGCCCCACACTAGGATTTTCTCCTGTGTCGTGGGTACCATGGACGCACAAAGACGAATACACCCACCCACAGACCCAGAACATAAATCTAAACTCATCATTCAGATGCCGGTCTGGCCGGAAATCGAACCCGAGACCCATTGCGCGTCTGACCGATATGGTAAACGCTCCGCTACGCTGGTCGTCGTATTACTACAAGAACTAAGTTAACATCCCAGTTCTTTAGAAGCAATCCATTTCAAGTGATTTAACTTTGCTGTTTGTTACTTCTACTACGTTTATTTCCGGTAATTTAACTAAATTATTGCTCGTGTTTCCTCCGCTACATCCATTCTCAGTTATAATTCTTGCTTTATGTAGGTCACAATTTGAAATTAAGACCTAACATACGTTTAAAATACTTGAAACAACACCAAAATCCTAGCGATTCTTTGTCAAATCATGTAAAAATGTAATCACATGAAACTGGACATTGGCCAGAGACGCGAAGGAATCTTACAAAATTAATCTAAATTAAGATAATGTAACTAGTTAATCGTTTCTGATCTATACCAATACTTTCACCAACACGACTTTACACTAAGTGGACACTTTTCTGAATTTGATCAACTTCAAAGATGTAACCGATAACATCAACTTGAAAAACATATTCATTTATATATTTTTCAAACATTTTAAAATAAATTAGAATACCACAGTTTCTGTAAAAAGATGTATTTATAGTGGGATATTTAATGTTTACATAGCTTCGCCAACCACCATTTTAGAATCTTGTAAGGTACTTTTATAAATATAACCAAAAACAATACGCATAAACTAATAGGATATTAAATCGTCAAGTCTATTTATGCCTTTAGATAACAAGGAATAACTTAAATAGTAACATAATGATATATGAATATTATTATCAACAATTCGTTGGATAGTGTGCAAGCCAGAGACTGACATATTTATTGTATAAAATAACAATTATTGTTCTGATAAAGTTCAACGATAAACTCGCACTGCACGTGTTATGATTGTCTAATTGTTTACTATCTGTACTTTCACGATTCTTACTGTATCTATCATACAATCAATATAATTTTGCCCGTTGAATTAATAAATATAGTGATTAGTGGCCCAGTGCATTAAACGTCATTAGATAAGACAAAATGTCTAATGTGTACACATTTCGATAATTCCGACGTCATGTTTAGTCAACATATACTAACCTGGATTAGCTAGCTGTGACAGTGACAGTACCAAAAACTTGTCATACTTTGCTACTTTACAATAAGCTTTTTTACAACATGAAATCATCTTGACGACCAGGCTTCGATTCCCGGCCTGACAGATATGTGAATGATGAGTTTAGATTCCTGTTCTGGGTCTGGGTGTTTGTGTATTCGTCTTATATGTGTCCATGGTACCCATGACACAGGAGAAAATACTACGGTGTGGCTATGAGTGTAGAAAGCGTGTTTTTTTTTATCTCTATATAATCCAACATAAGATTGCAGAAAAACTAAATAGGTTGGTCTTAACGTGATCTAATAAAAGCTGTTGTCTTTACGTCCGACGACCTGGACATTTGTATTGCATGAAGATGTGCATGGTAATTTGACTGGTCCATTTTTGTGAGCATCAGACTAATGTCGAGATACAACGCTGCTGTTCATGAATAACCCTGAAACTTAAAATTCATAGATTTTAAGTCGTAGGTAAAGTTTCATAAAAAAAGTCCTAGAATTGAATAATTGGTGCTACTACATTGTGGTTTTTGGCCTTTAAATATATTTTTATTACTTTAACGTCATTGAATAAAAACATAAAACAATAAACTTGTTTATTTTTTACCAGACTCTTTTATAACATTAGCATTTTTGACTTGTGTTATTATCCAATCTATAGGTATGTATGTGGCTTGCTTTACATAAAATTTTCGTGTTTTTCGAACAATACTTAACAAGTAATCTACGAATGTAAAACGTAGTAGTGTGATAAAAGATTAACGCCACGGCCGCCCGTCGCGCTGTAATGAGCTGGGCGCTTTGTCTCAGATCGATAAACGCCTACTTACTGACTAGGAGACGAATACTAATACTTAGGGGGACTGAGAAGATACGGTGAGTTTGTAAAAAATAGCAAATCAACTGTTGAAAACCTAGAACCCTGGAAATTTCTGGCAACATTGAATTAATGCGATATCTGTGTTATTTGTATATGAGTGAGAAGCTAACATTATGTGACTTTCTACTAGTCTGCTATCTTTAAATCCCACGACATTTCTCCCCGACATCTAGGGGTTCTCTAACAAAAGTAACGTTATTGAGTTGTGTAACTAATACAAACTATATCTGGCTTGCAATTTTACTCAAAATGTCTTTAGAACGATGAAATGAAATAAAATTTCTTTATTTCGTATAGGCCTACGGGGGCACTTACAAATTGTCAGTTACATTTTTTTTCTTACACTACCACCGGATCGGAATACGACCTCAACTGAGAAGATACGGCAAGAAACTCAGCGGATTTGTCTTTTTTGTTATGTTGTATTTTTTTTTTCAATCATATTTTTTTTCATTGTAATGAAAGTTAGCTATTTAACATTAACGCCACGGCCGCCCTTCACGCTGTAATGAGTTGGGTGCTTTGTCTCAGATCGATAAAGGCCTACTTGCTGACTAGGAGGCGAATACTAGGACTTAAAGGAACCGAGATGGTTAGGCGGTGCGTTTCTAGAAAAGAACAAATCAACTGTTGAAAACCTAGAATCCTGGAAATTTCTGCCAATGTTGAATTATTGCGATATCTGTGCTATTTGTATATGAGTGAGAAGCTAACATTATGCGACTTTCTACTAGTCTGCTATCTTTAGATCCCACGACATTACTCCCCGACATCTAGGGGTTCTCTAACAAAAGTAGCGTTATTGAGTTGTGTTACTATCTAATACAAGCTATATATGGCTTGCAATTTTACTCAAAATGTCTTAGAACGATATTTAACATTAAAGTCACAGCCGCCCGACGCGCTGTAATGAGCTGGGCGCTTTGTTTCAGATCGATAAACGCCTACTTACTGACTGCGAGACGAATACTAGGACCTACGGGAACCGAGACATTGCGGTGCGTTCCTAGAACATAACAAATTAATCTTCGAAACCTAGAATCCTGGAAATTTCTGTTAATATTAGATGATTGCGATGTCTGCGATATTTGTTATACAGAATACTACGTTAAGCAACTACATGACCTTTCCAACAACAAATCTGCTATCTTTAGATCCCACGCTACCCATAATGAAATCTAGGGCTTAATAAATCTAGAGTTTCGTTTCATAAAACATAGGATCGTTCGAAGATTTCACAGGTCGTAAATAAATGGAAACATTAAGTTCAAAGATAAATCAGCTATAATTAAGTTATATAAAATAATGAAATTTTGAAATTTATACATTAACAAGCTCCAATATAAAATCTGATCCTTGCATACTAAAGTGTACAAAAGAATATCGACAAATAATTTAAAACCCATGGATGAGTAACCGATCAGTAACTCTAATTTTCTCAGACTAATTCATCTTTTCATACCATATCAATTGGTTAATCTATCATAATTAATTGATATGTTATGGTTTTCACACGTATTGTTATAACATCTGCAATGTATATGCAACATTTGCGAGCATGCTGACCTTACCGCGATATTATAATTATGTAGATAAATCATAAACATTAATATTTATTTAATCTGCCACATTCTACTAACAAATCAACTTCCAAAAGAACAAAGCTCAAAACCAAACATACGATATTTATTAAAAAGTAAAGCAAAAAATATCACGCCATTAAACTGGTACGTCCTGGTACGTCTGGGTGTCAGCTAGCGCCCAACTAATAACTCAGAGAAATAGGTTCTGTTATTCAATTTCAGAACACAAAAGACATAACTGTCTCTAAAATTATATATACCTAGACAAACTTTCGACACTACACCGACAAGAGTAATGTGATGTTGCTTTGAGACGATACGCAGTAAGTGGCGCAAGCACTAACCATTAGTAATGGCCCTAGTATTCAAATGAGTTGACTTGCGGCGCCATGTTCATCATTTATCAATTCATTGTAAGACATATTAATGGCAGAAAGAATAATATATCGGACACGCTAGGAAAATATACGTAAATAATATTACATACAAAAGTCACGGTAGTAGTATCTAACTACTGTGCAAAAGTCAAACATTAGGAAACGTCCACCAAAGAGCATTATAGGTGACAAAATATGTAAACGTAAATTCTCGCATAGGATAAAACTGAGTGCTAAGCGACATTTACGCAAAAATTATAAACATTATAAACATGACGAAATACGATACATTGTATTAGGCTTACTAGGCACCTTACGCAAGTTACTAGGCACCGTCTAAATATAGCATAACAGAAAGTAATTACACAAAACGCAAAACGTAGACCGCCAAGTCTTAAAACTGTTTTTAGGTCACTCGTTACACCGCGTACCTACTGTACTGACACGACAATGGTTCGGGCGAAGTGGAAGTCAGAACAAAACAATAGGTGGTAGTGCATTGTCGGTTGGCTCGTGCATGCGTCATTCCTTGCCCGAGAGTGGTCAGCACCACAATAGCTCAGTAGCCTATTGTAGCATTATAGCGAATTAAGTAAGGAAGCGAATCGATCTAACGTATAGAGTGTTCTTGTCCAGAAGTTATCGTACAAAATTATACCAATAACATCTCTTTCTTTCTATGATACTTAAGGCTTAATTATCCAATCCTAAAAAAAACTAGTTAAGGGCATTTTCCACTACATTAACGACTCAAAGTGTTAACTTCATATTCTCGGACACAATTTTAAGAAACTTATAGGCATATCTCTTCACGATGTTTTCTCAAACTATTAAGCTAAGTGATAATTAATTACAAGCACGCACATGGCGCCGAAACCCAGACGTCAATGCCAGCCTAGATAGAGGCCACATTTTTTTACTAATGAAATTCAGCATACATTTTTTTATCTGACTGATTTAGCAAACGAGCACGCAGTCCACCTGATGGTAAGTGGTCACTGCCGCCCATGGACCTCTGTTATCAACTACATACAGAATATGGGTTTCATCTGAAGTCAATCACGGATGCGTTGCCACTCCCGAGGACCTCGCCTCATGTGAAAGTGTGCCCGGCAACCACACCCTTCTATCGAAACGCAAGAAATGCTTCACGCTAGAAATAGGTGTGGTGGTGGTACTTCCCCGGTCGAACTACACTGGTTCCACCACCTTGAACATATCATTTTGCAAGCAAAATGGCTTTAATAATAACACTAATAACAAAGACTTAAAATAAACAATAAAGCTTAAGGAGTCGCAATCGTTGTATAAGGAATATCTCATAATATCTTCATAATGCGACTTCATATTTCTTTACGAAAAAGTTTTACATTTAATACCCAACTGTCAGCCCAAACTCTTAAACAAATATTGTTATCTTGAAATTTAATTTTCTACTTAAATGCGATACGATTGACAACGACCAATTCAACTTCGTAAATACGTAAGCCGCGGCCCGGTGGCCGACTTTGTTATTAGCCATCTCGCGAGATCTTGACGGTATCTGCAGTGGTTTAATTAGATACTTTAATTAACTTGTTGCCGGTTCAGAGTTCAGTCTATCACTTTAAGAAATAACAACAAAATAGACCTAAACACAACGTAAACATATTATAAGTATAATAAAAATATTTTGCACTTATTATATATTTAAGTAGTCACAGGTATGTTTTCGAAAATAGCACCTTTGCGCTAGATTAAACTTCTGTGCAAAATTTATTGGTTTACATCAGTTAAACCCAAGAGTTTTGTATTTGTCATTACTAATCTTGGAAAGGTTTGTTTTCTCTCTATACAAAAAGAAAACCGACAACTGAAAACCCTTTCAAAATTGACTGTATATTTTGCTCCACGTTTTACAATATATTCTACGCGATCGGAGCTCGCTACTGCAAACATTATAAATACACACAGGGTAAAATACACTGTACGAAAAACACGTTAAACCGTTCCAAACATAATACTTATGTAAGAGAACAAAGCCTATCGTGACGTCACTGCATAATCGAGGTCGGAAACAATAAGCCCGAAAATGCCTGAGCTCCTATCAAAATTCTAGCCGAATTCAAAAATGGAGATTAATGCACACCTACACGCCTCAGCGTGTGATGCGTGCAAAATTAATATGACGTAGCCATTTTTAATTATAAGATAAGAAGTAAATGGGAAATTAATTCTTTTACAGCTAAATTACACGATTGAATTGCATATGAGTCGAAAATCTTAAGTCATGAGGAGTCTCAATGTATCTGTGTTCAGGTTGCTGCGTTGTTTACGTTTTGATGGAAGGGTGTGGTTGCCGGCACACTTTTATATGAGGCGAATATCATAGTCTTCGGTATTAGGAACGCATTTGTGATTAACTTCAAATAGAAACCAATGTTCTATTTGAGGTTGCTTACAGATCTATTGGGCGGTAGTGACCATTTACCATCAAGTGAACTGCATGCTCGCTTGCTACATTGATCAAATAAAAAAAAACTACTCTGTAGGTACCTACGGAATTAATTACGGGTAATAGATGTAGCGGCTGTAACGACATACCATCAGGTTTACCTAAAGCATGTTCGTTTGCTACAACCTTAGTTAAAATGGAAAAGACCAAAAAGCCATTTAATGGCATGTAGCTACGACCGTCTGTAGACATTTGTAATATCAGAGATATCGTCAATGTTTGAAATAGAGTTTATTATTTAAAGTTATTTAAATACATGAAATGTTTAAGCATATTGAGAAATATGTGTCATGTTGTTGACGCAGCACAAGAAACCTGAAAGTACTGGTATATACTTTATATTTATATCTTGTTACAAAAATATCCCTGTCGTGACGTCACACGTCGTATAATTCGAGCAGAATATCAGCTGAAAAGGTTTCAAAACAAATTTCGAAACGGTAGCGCACGCAACTACAGCCACAATCAAATTACATCACGCTCAGTTCAGCTATAAAAACAATAACTGTATCATTGATCGTTACTTACCATTGTTAGTAGGTGCTTATTTGGCACATTGGTAATAAGGTACGTTTTTAAAATCATTCAGGAAGTACTGTGTAACATATTACACGTTACTTCCTGAATGATTTTAATAATCTGTTTACTGATAAATTTTACTGATAAATACGTAACAGGCGTTTCAAAGATGAAACGCTTCGTGGCAACATTCCTCTTTCAGCCCATACATCCATCTGCTGAATACAGGACCGAAACGCGAGTATTAATCCTCTAAATCGGGTGTTTATGCGAAAAATGAACGTGCCAGACATCCGTTTTGATGACCCCAGTAGAGCTGCTGATGTTATACATGAAAATACTATTGTCAGTCTCCTCGGTTTTGTCTCGCCGCATCTAACATCCACGGGATCTGCTTTCAACGCACAGCGGAAGTAATGTGGTAATATACCTAATGCTTACTCTGCACGACGCATCATTCCTTATGAGTAGCAAGATATTTTTACGAACTTTACACGTTATTATTTTTTTGTGTTCCGTAGATCAGAAGTAGTTTAACACATTATGTGTATCTATAACTATAATCTAATCTGTAGTGTGCTAGTGTGATTATAAACAAACAGTTTATCTATCTAGTTATCTATAGTAACATAGATCGGACTAATTTCCTATTAGCCGCGTACCCACCTAGCGCACAGGCTCGCGCGGCAGCCTCGGTGTCCGGATCGCGAGCGATGGCTCCCGCGGCAGCCTCAGTAGATTTGTTCAATTTACACGAGGCCGCCTCGCGAGGCAGGCTGAGCCATCATAAGTCCGCGAGTATTCGTAATGGACAGACGTGTATTTTCAGCTGCAGCTATTTTCCTAGCTGCTTATTGTTTAAAGAAACGAAAACAGTCACGTATCAAGAAAAACCTAGACGCTTTTGGATTAGAAAAATTTTGGATCTTTGGGGTCCCAAAGCGCATTGTACGTGCTGTACAGTTGTATTAAGCGAATGGACTCCTCCTGACTGCCCATGATATCAAAATTACACAAGAAAAACACCGCAAGAGACAAAACTTGTAGTAGCTTCGCGCGCGAGCCAGTACATAACCGTCTCCACCTAACGCACAGCGCTCACCGAGGCACCTTTGAGCGCGTCAAGTTTACCGACAACAGATGGCTCGGGGTCGAGCCATGCTCGGTCGAGCAAACGCGCGCCCGAGGCAGGCCGAGGCACGTCCACACCAGCCGAGCGTTTGGCTCGCGAGGCTGCCGCGCGAGCCTGTGCGCTAGGTGGGTACGCGGCTATTTGGTTTTGGCAACAAATATACTTGCTCGGTCTCTTGGAATTTATTTTATTGATATCCATAACTGTAACATTAATATTAATAGTATGAATATGACATATTTGTATATGTACATAAAGCATGGAATTATTTGCGTTAGCATTAAATTCACCTAATTAATGCTACAAAACAAGAGAGGTGGTATCTAAACACACTCCCGAAGCACCATCGTCACACTATTTCTGCTTACATAGGACATAGTCCGCCGCGCTTGCCAAGTGCGAATTGGTGGACAATTTCTGCCGAATACCAGCAGTGATTCCCTGCTGTGTTCTGGTCTGAAGAGTGTGGTATGTAAGACATACTTATCCGAAACTTAGTCTTTACGGGAAGCAACGTTTCTTTGGCTACCTCTGATCTTATCTTTGAAAGATTACAGATGTCCTTGAACAACAGGAGTATTTTATTATCAGGTGGTCTGGATAATCATTTGCTACTTCTATATTAAACAAAAACATGCACCGTATTAGTCCATAGTTTCTAGCCTACATCAATCACCGCTATAGGATATCCATTTGGGCCGGAACAAAATCAAACAACCGATGCACACACCGGGGACGGTCGGAAGCGATATAAAACCAATGTGCGCAGAGCCAAAAAACAACGGCCAATATACCATTAGAACGTATGACAACGATCGCTCGTGCATTCTGGATCGCTTCCATCTGCACATTGAAATATTGGTCTGCATAATTCAGCGCTTGCTGGATATCATTATTCTGGCGATTTGTTTATTTTTCTACGAGGGATTGAGAAGAAACGGACGTTTATTTTCACAAAATTTTGTTATTTTGTTTTAACACGCAAATATCTGGAATTACTGGTGGAAATTAATTAAAAATTACATATTTCTTTTAGATAGTTCACTTATCTTTAGTCTGCATTCATTTGTATTGGTTGGCTGTAAAGTTTGGATCGGTACAATATGATGCGATTCCCTTTACTCCCGGTAAGGTATTACATAATTCCAGCGGTCTTAAATCTTACAGAACACAAATAATTTTATTTCCAAATTGTTCGATTCGCACGCAATTTTCTACGAACGAATTTTCTTCGAAATAGTAATAAGGTAATAAATACAATTTCAAAGAATATCGTTCGACACAATAAGTAAGATTCCCCCCTTACGTCATATTTCTATCTACAGAGACAAATAGCATTACAAAATCAGATTCTATTTGATCTGGCACAGTACAGCGATTAATATTAGTAAGTAACACTAATAACTCGATAATATAACGCATATTAACATCGCAATATGACGTGACGTAAGCAAGATAGTGTATTTAGAGGAACACGGCGCGTTGACCGTTGCCTCCATCCATTCACAAAACTGACAGATATTTGGCGCTCGTCCATAGAAAGCAGGATATTATAATCACTTTATCACAGTCAGGTGCGGTCGACCTTAATCTTCGGAGAGTTACTTCGGAAGTCTCGAATGTGTTTCAAGGTGAACGAAACCATTTAACGTCTGGGGGAGATAACACACGAGCTAACTTTGAACCTTGATAGAATGTTATATTATAATGAGTTCGATTTTTTCATATTACGTGTTTTTTTTATTTGTACCTAACGATATGGTAAATGGGCCACCTGATGGAAAGTGGTTGCCGTCGCCTATGGACATTTGCAATACCATCGCCAATGCATCGCCGGCTTTGAAGCTCTTTTTGCACCTTTCTTGAAGAGCCCCATGTCATAGCGCTCCGGGAATATCTCAGAAGGAAGCTCATTCCAAATCTTGCACGTTCGTGGTAGGAAAGACCGTGCAAACCGAACCGTGGAGGACCGCCACGGGTCCAGTTGATGCGGATGGAACTTCATCCTTCGGCGAGTGATGCGATGGAGAAGGGTGACGTAGGCACCACGAAAGATAATTTGGACTATTGAGAGATTACAAATGTTCGAGGTATTGATGTGGCACACGCGCGCCGGCGCCGTGTACGTACTCTTACATGACGCGTTCGGATGAACTTGAACATGAAGCTTCGTATAATGAAAAGAGCAATGCAAAGCTCCTGTTAAATTTAATATACCGTTATCGTATTTTGTATAGAGAAAATTTGAGTCTGCTACGGCACGTTCAAACTAAATGTAAATGAAAAGATGTAGATAAAAGTTAAATCGACCATCTTTTGGCAGCACATTTGAAGGCACAAGAGACGTTCTTTCGCGCCAATGTACCGCAATAGGAAGCCGCATTATGCATTTGAATCAGGTTCAAAGCGCATCGCGGTCTGTACTTTTCGTACTAATTTTGTTTTCCGTCCACAGAATTCCTAATGCACTCAATTACTGGGTCGCGTCGGACGTGTTCCTTAAACTACGGAATAGTAGGTTAACATATGGCATTCATTTTAAATTTAATGTATTTAAATTACAATAAGATTACAATAAAGTGACTCGCAACCTTGTTCGAAATAAGACATACATTAAGACTTGATTGTTCTTTATACGTTAGCAAACGACCATGCAAAGCGTCTGACGGTAGGTGGATACTGATGCCCGTGGACATCTACCCCAGATAAGGTCAGAGTCTTACCCAAGCTTGGCCTCAGATACGTAACTAAAATACATTTAGGTTTAAAACTAAGATTACAAAATATTATGCAGGCAGTCCTCGACTTACGTCGTTTCAAGTTATATTTTCACACTACCAACAACATTAGACAAACCATAATTGACACTATTCCTCAAACATACGTCACTTGTTTCGATTTACGGAATAGGAGCATGTATTTGTCGCAAATTCGAAGTCTGCTGGAAGGCCTAGCGCGACGGCAGCGAGCAGGGAGTACCTACCCCACATTTAGTAACAGCATCTACTGGTATCACAAAAAGGATCTGATACTGATAAAAATCTTTCTGCAGCCTTTGCAAGCTTGGATAATGCTATGAATACTTTTGATGAAAATGATACTAACTGCGAGAGACGTTTTAATGATAATAACTTTAATGGTGATAAATAAAATGTGTGCGGCCTATCAGTATTACCGGTATGATAAAAAAAGCTAAGTAATCTAGAATTGATAGTTTCTTTAAGCCGAGAGTTTATTTTATTATTTCTGTTATAGTGTTATACATTTTTGGCTTATTATAGTTAATATTACACATGATACATTTGTATAACAGAAATAACTACCTCTTCCATAAGTACATAATTATTTTAAGAACTTACTTTCAATAATAAAGCACATCTTTTGTTGTAAATTTAGTTTTTATTTTTATTTTGAGGCCTTGAGGGACGTAACCCTTGAGTTTTACATCTTAATATATATAAATTACGTGTCACTTTATTTGTCCGCAATGGACTCTTAAACCTCTGAACCGATTAAAATCAAATTTACACAACGTGTGCATTTTGATCCAACTTGAAAGATAGGATAGTTTTTAACTTGATTTATAGGTTTAATTGCAAATATTTTTTTTAGCTTCAGCGGTTAGCTTTGTATAATCCTAATAACAGGTGGCGTTATGTAACATTTCTTTAACCACAGCAACGCGTGCCCGGGTCTGCTAGTGTAAATATATGAAAAAATATGTCTCGACTTACGTCATTTCGATTTACGTCGCGTGTTTCGAGAACCAAACATACCGTAAGTACGAGGACTGCCTGTATATTAACACTGATAATTGAGATTATTGAGTTGAATCAGATGACATGCTTATCAAAGTTCAAACTATAAGAAAATCAAGATAACACAAATTTTACAGAGAATCTTTATTGCAATACGTTGTTTTCACTTTTGTTTACTACCGGAGTGGTTTTTCTAAATGAAATGCGTGTTATTTACGTATGAATTGTAATTTTTACTTGTTTAAATCTCACACTAAATATACATTTGTACAACACGCCACAACGAACAGCTACGCACTTAAAATTAAGAAAAAAGACAAGAGAGCATCAGCAGACTTCATTTGTTTCGAATGAATTTAAAAGCTAGTGGACTGTAAAACTAGACATAAATGAAGATTGCTGATGCGCAACTATACAACTATGTAAAGAGTTCTTATGTATTTAGACAGAGAACAAATTTTCAAAATAGTTTGTAATCTCACTATATATAAAACTTTATGGTTCTAAACCCAGTAATTCATTTTGACGTGGTTTATAGATAAGAATCAACATCAGATTTAGCATATATATATAAGCGTAGATTTAAGAATCATTAATTAATGTTCGTTGTAAAAAATCAATCACTTGTATTGATGGTATTTAAATAAATTTTCCGTGAATTCGAAAATCTTTATGCAACTGTTTAAGTGCATTTCATAGCGTCCGCACACATTTATCTATACCTAATGTATGAATCAACATAACCCAAGATTGGACCACCGGCGCAGCGATTCTGTCCATAAACAGGTTCTAAGTACAAGTGCCTACAAATGCACACACACGCACACACGCTTTCTACACTCATAGCCCCACACTAGGATTTTCTCCTGTGTCCTGGATACCATGGACACACACAAGACGATAATACAAACACTCAGACCCAAAACAAGAATCTAAACTCATCATACATATACCTGTCTGGACGGGAATCGAACCCGGTACCCATTGCGCGTCAGACCGGTATGGTAACCGCTCGGCCACGCGGGTCGTCAAATGCCTTTCTTTTAGGGTAGTATAGAAGTTACGCACTTCTATTAAAACAAGAAATGGTAGTGAACTTCAAAACAAAAACTGTTGATCTTAGTTCTTAGTCTCCAAGTTGCGTGAAGTCGTCCATTTTGCATTTGGTATTAGTTTATAGTGATCATTATATTTTGAGGAAAACCAATACAAAATTAAGGATGACGGTTATGTTATGCTGCACGTACACAAACAAATATTATGTTCATATACAAGTGTCATTACATTAACTATGTTTTTTGTCGATTAAAATATTATTAAGTATTAAATAAATAAGCAGGTGGTTATTTTTAAGTAATTAATAACATAATCTTATTAATATTAAAAATTCAAATGTTTTTTCCTTACAAATGCATGTTTGTTTGTTACTCTCTCCCGCAGATACTACAGATCGGATTTCGCTCAAATTTGGTACACAGATAGGTTATGATCTAAATGAATACGTAGGGATCATAAAGGTAGTAACTTACTGCCTTTATGATCGTACTACTAGTAACCATGACAGAATGGGGCGAATCCGCGAAGTGTACAAATAACTTAGGTACTTATACATATTAAGCTCTCTCATTTTGAGAAGACCGGTGCCCAGCAGTGGGACAATAATGGGTTATACCCATATAAGTAATACTAACGTTTATACTTTATGTCCTTCAAGTGTCAAATTCTCCTACATGATCTCGCCCCACCGCAGAGCATCCGTCAATTTAAATCCGTGCATAAAACAAACTCAAGTGATTTAATGTTTTAGTCTCTGAGGTCAAAACACTTTCGACCTCATTTACATTACATCCGGCAGAGCCGACGTGCAAACAGTGGTATTATATCACCACCACCGGGTAAGGAGCGGACGACGGTTGCATGTGCAAAAACTATTACAATTACTATGAATTTTTTGTTCGAAAGATTTACATAAATATTTTTAGCATGTTGATTTTGTGCTAACCGGCCGTTATTACAAGTGTAGGTGGGAACGGTAAAATAAATGTATGAGTAGTGAAGTAGTGACGAACAATGAATATGCAATTTAGAAGTTACCTAATCACTCAAGGTGACGAATGTTGACTAATCCATCTATACAAATCTATTTGTAATGATAGTTTAACTATAATGTTTTAGCGCAGTTGAAGTAAAAAGAAGACGTATCTCGATAAAATAAACTTGATGTAGATTGAGCCGACGCCGAAATTTAACTTCATAATAGAGATAAAACAACATATGCTACTGGTATTTTGAGAAAATATTGGGGGATCGTGCGGTAAAGCTAAAAGGTGCACAAGGGTGCAACGGCACACGCCTTGCATGTGCGCGTGGGTGGTATTCACCATAAAAAAATTGACACTCACTCACTACTTCTACTTATTTTTCTCTAAAGAAACATTAAGGGCACACGTGTAATGATCTAAAACCTTGCAAAGGCGTGCATATAGTTGAAACCGGGAAATATTACCTAGTAAATATTACCTTATAAACATAGCAAACAAGTTCGCTACTTTAGTAGCCACGGAAGCCCAGACAACTGTAACCAACATCATACAGAATGGCTAAATAAGAATAAAGCGAATTGCGTGATTATCAGATTCGTTGCTATAGGGCAACAAAAGATTTGTATGGCGCTGCAAACGTCACCGTTAAAAGTTAAAAACAAATGTACTTGTCGTGACAAAAACATAAACGATCAATGCACATTGCAATGCATTAGCGAAAACAAACACAATGCTTGTTTTTAGGAAACATTATAAACTCATACTAATTGCACTTATAATTTCGCTGCGAACTGAAGCAAAATTTGCTAAAATTCACTCAAAGCTGACGCTTGCTACGCCAAGCGAATTTTTCATGACCCACGGGTGATATCAACTCATGTGAACGAGTAAGACAAATTACTTTGCAAGCAATTTCACACTCACACACCTGCCAACGTTTATAAATATTTCTTTAGCACCAATCTAGTCCTAATGAGTCCACAGGTGGTTAGCTCTCCGCGGTGCTCATCCGCGACCGTATAATGGCTTTCAGACTAGACGTTAATCAATATTGAGTGATCTCGAGCACCCATTACGACAGTCTGTCGCGACAGAACATTTCATGGGTCTTTAAGTCGTTTTAAAATTGATGTAATGTAGTTAACATCACCAATGGATATTTTTTATCAACTGAAGTAGCAAACGAGCATGCAGTCCACCTGATGGTAAGTGGTCACTGCCGCTCATGGACATCTGTAATCAACTTCATAGAGAACATGGGTTCTATCCGAAGTCAAACACAGATGCGTTGCTACTCCCGAGGACTGTGATAGTCGCCTCATGTAAAAGTGTGCCGTCAACCACACCCTTCTATCGAAACGCAAGAAATGCTTCACGCTAGAAAAAGGTGTGGCGGTGGTGCTTCCCCGGTCGAACTACACTGGTTCTACCACCTTCAGAACATAGCAGTTTGCCAAGAGTTAAAACGAGTATAGCTCGACCGTGAGGTAACACCGTCACACCGTTTACTAGTGTGAAATACCCGTAGGTCTTGAATTTCCCTGTAAGAATTTTGAACCTAGCACACTTTCATATGAAGAGACAGATTGATCTCAGTTATAACCCCAGTTCTATACTATGTACCGGTCAACTGCATGATTATTTAATAAGTACTTTAATGTAACAAGAGGAAGCCTAAATACCCATCGACGCGAGCGACCGATCTTGTCGTATTTCTGTAAAATACGAATTTAAATTATATACATAAAATGAATAACAGTAGTATTAATATGGTTTCATATATTAAATATTAGTTTAAAATTCAATATAAGATACAAATGAAATAATAAGATTTCATTTCACGATGACTCGCGTGGCGGAGCGGTTACCATACCGGTCTGACGCGCAATGGGTCTCGAGTTCGATTCCCGGTCAGACAGGTGTCTGAATGACGAGTTTAGATTCATATTCTGGGTCTGGGTGTTTGTGTATTCATCTTGTGTGTGTCCATGGTACCCACGACACAGGAGAAAATCCTAGTGTGGGGCTATGAGTGTAGAAAGCGTGTTTTTTTTTAAATTTACCTAACAGACACTAGTGCACCATATAATTCAAAATGTTTAATTTGACATACATGATTGCTTTCCGACGCGGACGTCTATATGCATACAAAGTAGTGTAACTAATTTTTATTTCTTGCCCCGACGTGTACGTGAGTAGCAACGTGGTAAATAATCGCTTTTCCATTTATCCGTCAAAACATAATTGTCTGCATTTTCCTTCCTCAGCTTGCAACTTGGATAGTAGCAATTAAGAAAAGTTTTTACATATTACGTGTGCATAATTGACCTGCCTGTTATCGTTTCCTGGAATTATTTACCGGATAAAAACTCAATACAGTGTAATACAGGCTGATGGAATAGTTTTTCTTTAAACACGCTTTCTACGCTCATAGCCCCACAGTAGAATTTTCTTCTGTGTCGTGGGTACTATAGATCCATATAAGACGAATACACAAACACCCAGACCCAGAACAAGAATCTAAACTCATCATTCAGATACTTGTCTGACCGGAAATCGAACCTGGGACCCATTGCGCGTCAGACCGGTATGGTAACCGCTTCGCCACGCAGGTCGTCAAATAGTGTTTCGTTTTTGTATAATGCATCTATGGCACAAAGAAAACTATATAATACTTTGTTAATACTACAAATGCGATAGTTTGTGACGATGTTTGTTTTGTTTCTACTTCCACACAAAAACTACATATCGCTGAAATTTAATACAGATCGTTTATGGCCCGAATCAACACATTACCATACAACTGGGTACTCGTTACCGCAGTAAAGGTGATTAAAGTGAGCGGAGTCGCGGGAGTAAGCTAGTTAATAAAAAGCAAGCATTCCACGACACGTGACTAAAACAAATTTGGTAGGTATATGTAACAAAATACATTTTGATTTTTTTTTTATATCCGACTGAAGTAGCAAACGAGCGTACAGTCCACCTGATGGTAGATGGTCACTGCCGCTCATGGACATCTGTAATCAACTTCATGCAGAACATGGGTTCTATCTGAAGTAAATCACAGATGCGTTGCTACTACCGAGGACTATGATGATCGCCTCATATAAAAGTGTGCCGGCAAACACACCCTTCCATCGAAACGCATTCACTGTAATGTAATATTAAAGAGCATGTTTAAATCATGCCCGTGATACGTGTACCATATTAGTCTTGTAATTGATCCCACTAGGGACGTAGATTCGCAAAAACCTAATGGCACCCCAAGCGGTCGCTCTCGTAGTAAGTGGCAAAAAACAACCGGCGCCATCGACGTGCGCGAAGATTAACGATCAGCACCGATGTTCTACGTAACTCTTGATATATTGCTGCGGCAAATTCCTTCTTCTATATTCTATTCAATGCTTGCCTAACTTACAATAGTATGTGCGGATTACATCTTGCAACTGAATGTTAACCAGACCGATTGAACTGGAATTTTATTTATTTATTTAATTTTTGAAACACCTTAAGCTTTACACCTTAAGGGTTACAAGGGTAAACTTAATGTTTAATGGCAGTCAACCCTGGGCGATAGCGATAATTTGTGGAAGGTATATAAAAAGTAAATATGAACTATTAATTGTTAAAATAATCATACAATATTAAATATTCAAAAAATATTAATATTTATTTATATAATTCAACGGTTAAAATAATAATATATAATTCTATAGTTAATTTTGTGTGGTGTTTAGTTTGGATGACACCCAAGATTTTTTGTTATTACATTGTAATAGCATATATCTAAATCCATATATCTGATGTCTCACTGTGGTGTACCAACTATTTTTTTGCTTTATGACGAGAATACTAAAAAACTGAAACGAAATTTTAATGATATAATTCCGAAAAACGTAAGTTTATGCCTTGTAACCCTATTAAGAAATGATAGTAAATCCCATTCAATAATAATATCCATAAGAAGAACAAAGATCGTACTAAGTATTGCACACACTATTCACAACATAGTAGAAGCCGGTTTCCGTATTCACGTTTTGAGAAATTGGGTTAATATTTCTTTATTCGCGGATGTAGTAGTCGGTACAAGTAAAAAGAAGCAGAAATAAAGAAGAACGCCTCCTGTTCGCGTATCAGCATTCTTTGAGTACTGTTAGTTATTCACGATTTTTACATTCGTGACATACGGACGGAACATAATCCCCGCGAATAAACTAAACGAAATATTGCTACCCGTTATAATCGTTCAAAGTCACCTTTAAAATATAATACCGTAATATTAATCTTATGAAGGAAATCAATGATAGCGCAGAAAATTTTCTCATTACGGGTCGCAAGCAAAAAATATATACAAAAACAAATCCGTAGCATTGTTCAAGATTATCCAAGGAATTCTTTTGTGGGGGCTTCATAGAATGGATGAAATTGACATATCAATACGAAAAATAAACACGTGAAGACGGAATATCTATGTGTTATACGAGAGATAATAATATAACACTTTCCCTATTATTTTCTCTGGTATAACTAACTCGCACTTGCGAGTCGAACTCGCGAACGAAGGGCTCCATACCAACAGTTTAAATTTTTAACATTTGATATCAAAGCTGCTACTTATAATCAACATGCTTTGTGAAAATTGAGAATATCTATTATATACAGAATTCAAGTTATGGGTGTTCAGTAAGGGTACCAGTTTTTACCTTTCGAGTACAGAACCCCGAAAAACTCTAAATTGAACCAATTTTATTAATAAATTATTGTAAAGTAGCACCACTCCTTTTTCTTTAGATGTCGTAAGACTCATACGCGGCCTTACATTGTCTTGCTGCGAAGTGTGTAATCGCTAACAAGTGCAGCCAACATGGCACACTATTAGTAGAAGCCTGTATAGGCGCGCAGAGCTACTTTAACCGATTTACAAATTAAATTGTAGTATATCTCTAACGGAAAACGGTCTTTTAATTGATACATTAATACTGAACAAGGAGGACACTAGAACTGTTTTCTACACTGTAAAACAAAGATTTTTAAAACTCAAAGCGCTGCAAAAATCCGTAAGAATATACCGTAACAATAATTAAATAATCAAACGCGGTTTGTGTCAAAACATTTAACGAAACAACTAGCTTCTGAGAACTTGGCAGTCTTCCTGCCTCGATGATGTAGGTGCATCTATTCTTATAACACTCGATTCATATCTCGCACACGACATTCGCTATGTATCATCCCAATCTATTCTGAATAGGAAAATTAGAACACTTAATTAGGACGCTTTCATCGAGAACGTAAATTATTTGTTTCATGTACAGAAAATGTTTCGACTGTCTGAAATGTTAACACTTTCTATTATTACATATTTTAAAACTATGTTTGAAATGAACAATGTGAATTAATTATTAATTCAAGATTTAAGGACTCACTTAAGCACTTAGAAATTTTGAGGACGAAACTATATTTTATAACAACAAAAATAAAACTAATGCACATCATCCAAATTAAAAAATAATCTATTTGTTATTCCAATTACATTACCCCATTTCAACTAAATTTCGAAACCATTTCTTTTCTCTCAATGACCACTGTCTAACCAGGAGACACAACACCTTGAAATAGTCTCAATAAAAATAGTAACGTAACATTTTAATACGATACGAGTCTCCCACGACTGTTTCGTATCGAAAGAGCATTCCCAAAATAGACCACACACCATTTTTTATCTGTAAGTAAAGATTTTGATAATAGCTTCACCTACGACGCGTGGGAGATCTCTGTAGTAGCGTGACTTCCATGAAACGCGACCTACATATTATTCGCATTTATTGAATAGGAATCTTTTTGTTTTCAAATACACCGTGGTACGTAGGCCTTAGTCAAATATATTAATTGGTTCGCCATATTATTATACAAGTTTGGTTGTTTTGGTGTCTATAAGAGTACCTTGTATAAAAATTCCATTAAAATTGGCTTAGCTGCTCTAAGCATAAATTGGTCAAATATATATTTGAAAAAATGGATTTGTTATTTGATATCAGTACACATAATACTTACTTTCTACGATGTGATAGTCTTGTTTGAATTTAATTTATCTTAATGACGTCATATTCTCTTACTTCTTAAATTTGATTGGCATTTAATTAAAAAATCCTAGTATTTACATTTAAGTATTACACTGAAATACTGAATAATAAATGAGCAAGTAGATTACTTCGATTATGTAAAAATATATAATCCGTTAAAATTATTTGGAAACTAATAAACACCTGCTACGTTTTAACGTGAGGTTTGTTTTATTAAACTACTGCTACGGTAAATCAGTTCATCCGTTTGTACATAAATAAAGCGTAAGATTCGGCAAAATGTTTTTAGAAGTACTTTGCTCATATATCAGGCAGATAAATAACCTTTATCATACCACTTGACAAATATTATCGAATCAAGCCAAAAATCTCTGCTAATTTATCTTTTTTATATAATCGAAGTGGCAAACGAACAGTCCACGTGATACATGGCCACTACCGTCCAAAGTCATCATTAACCTCATATAGAACAGATTTTTATTCGAATCACCGGATCCAATCTCGAGGACCAAGATGATCGCTTTATATGAAAGTGACCGTTAAATCCCTTGAAACGCAAGGACTGACTCACGCTAGAGAGAGGTGTGGCGAAGGCACCTTCCCTTAAAATAGCTCAATAACTGTTTCATGTAGACAGTCAGTCTAGCTCAATACCGCATGGTTTGCAAATAAAACAAACATAACGTTCGGAAATAGCAATCGTAAATCGGTCAACGGCAAGAACAGCTAAACATAATCCGCAAATATTTTGCATCGCTCAAAGGCCGGCCCTTTAAGGTTATTAGTTAAAACCTGGGTAATAGGCGGTAAATTGTTGCGATTTTTTTTTTGGTCACCAAAATTAAATTAGTTTTCAAAAAAAGTTAAATTTTAAAGGTAAGGTAAAGTTAGCTTTCCTGCAAGGTCACAGGGGTAGTAGTAACCATATTGAAATGTTTAGAGATCACTGATTTAAAACAATCTTAGTAATATTGTAATACTTGTTCATTTGATGGCTCTGCACGTTTCGGTCGCACCTTTATTCATAAAAAGAAATAACTCACAATTTACGCTTCGCGAGTTTAAACCATAAAGCGAATGGACTAGGTGATAAAATCACAAATCAAAAATATTAAGTTATTTCTTTTTATTGATTTTATTGAGTTTGTCAAAGTTTTTAAAATAATAGTTACGAGTTTTCTCACGAAGGCTTGATTAGTTTTATACAATAACGATAAAAGTCCCTAAAAACTTACTATGTAAAAGTATTTCGTTAAAATTGTTAAACTTTTCAATTAAAGTCTATATTTATGTCATGTTAAGTTTTGTTAAATGATGGTGAAAACTGAAAATGTGGGCACAGCCAGTGTCCAATAGATAAGCTCTGGCCGCAAAATAAAAGATCAATGATACGTACAGGTTGACTTTAAAATTCGAGTCTTGAAACTATCTTGACAAATTCTCAGCCAAGTACCATATTGAGTCAGCTCAATATGTCAAAGACTTTATTCAGATAGAGGAGTTTCTTAGCAGTTCAGTGCGCGATGGCTCACAAAATAAACAACCTAATTCATGAGCCGACTTCTCGATAGAGGTTTGTATTATCGAAAATCAATAACAAACAGTACATGATATATTATATAGGTTTCAAGCACAAGGATAAACAGAAATACCACGCGAATCGGTTCGAGTGCGAACGATATGCCCGTCTAATATCTACACCCTAAGCGACAGCGGGTAAAGTCTAATTTTTGACCAAATTGACTTTTTCTGCCAAAAATTATTAGAAAAACGGAGATTTTTCAGAGTTTTTATAAAACGAATCTCTTTCAATAGAACTCTATTTTTCTTAAACGCATCTCTATCGATAGACCGCGTATTAAAAAAACGATTTAAGAACAAAGTACTAACCAAAGACGACTAACTAGACTAACTAACGAAATCATTTTGGCAAATAACAAACTTACACCAGTTTTCATAGACATATATATAGACAGACATAAAACTAGACGAACGCTCGCACACCGTTTATGTTTCGCGTTGCGTCACTGCCACTCCTCTGGCCGGCCGGCGCATACAGAACTAACACAGGAAATGCATTTCGTTCGCGGATAGACGCCATAAATCGGTCAATGGCAACATCGCCGGCGCTAAACATTATCCACGCGACCGATCGTAAGTGCCGCGTGCGCCACGAATCGTTTCCATATAACGGATTACTTTATTTAACACTAGTTATTTCAGCGATTTTGCCCGCTTCGGTCTCGTCTACCATAGTAATGAGTATGTCTTAATCTAGGTCAAAATCTATGTGTTCATTAAATTTCAGCGAAATTGGACTGGTAGTTTTTGTGTGAAAGAGTAACAAGGTCATCACCGGCACTCCTTTGGCCGGCCGGCGCATACAGAACTGAAAGAGGAAATGCATTTCGTTCGCGGATAGACGCCATAAATCGGTCGATGGCAACATCGCCAGCTAAGTGTCGCCGCACACGTGCCACTCGCAGCGACAAACGGCGCCACAAGAAGCTAGAAGCGTACACCGTGTGCAGCGAGTCTATATAAAATGTGTACAAACTATAAAAAATATGCAAGTGGCGGCGTTTTGTGATTGTGGCCGGTGGCCCGTGTGCGGCGATGCTAAGTGCCGGGTGCGCCGTGAATCGATTCTGTGTAATGGATCTGGGGGCACGGTAGTGCCCCCGCCAAGACGAGCCAAGCGAAGCGCAAGCGCAAGGGCACTACCTACCTTTTCTCGAAGCGCTTCGTCGTATTTTTGAACCTTCATAACTTGAGTTTGGTTGGGTTATACCAGAACAAAATTTTCAGGATATAATGTCAGTGGTAGACTTAATAAACCTCTAAAGTTTCAATTGCATAGCTCTTATACTTTAGATTTTATTGATATCTAAAATACCCCGATTTCGTCACTCACTCACTGATGATCAACAAAATTCTTAAGGTACTTCCTGAAGTCCTAGAAAACTGAAATTTGGTATGTAAGCTAGTATTAGTACCCAAACAACAAAAAAATCCTAAAACTTGGAACTTTTACCCCCCAACCCCTTAAACTAGGGGGTGAAAGTTTGTTCGAGACTTCCGCAAATTTTGACGCTAGAGGTCTGAATGCGGCCGCGGAGGGGTAAAAATCTGAAATAGGGAAACTTAATTCCCTATTTCCTGCTTGAGATCTGAAAATTATACACAAGTACATAGAACACAAACTTTTCATCAAATAAAAACATTATCCTACCCATAAGTACTTAGATATGAATAATAAATAAATAAAAAAATAAAAAAATAAAAAATAAAAAAAAAAAAATAAAAAAAAATACAAAAAAAAAAAAACAAAAAAATACTTGTATTTGTCGCTCATTTTATCTTTCTATCATAAGCAACCTACAAAAAGAAATGAAATCCCACAAAAACATTTCATGTTAAATGTTGCCAAGACGAGACCATATAGCTCGCACTGTCAAAAAGTAATCAGATCCCGTGTAGAGCCAAGTTTCTAACCCTACATGCCCAGACCTAAATCGATAAGCCCTAATTTCACACTCAAGTTACGGGGAAATTCTACAGCCATAGCTCGTACTGCGTTGTTCGTAGCGCGTAGCAGAGTTTTTACGCTATAATCTCGTAGGCGTGCAAACCTTGGACGTAACTGGCGAGTCGGCCGCACGGACTTTTTGCTATTCGTCATATGGGCTTGAGCTTAAAAATCTATTCAATCTTCTAAACTCTTTCCGTGCGGCCATCTCGCCAGTTACGTCCAAGGTTTGCACGCCTACGAGATTATAGCGTAAAAACTCTGCTACGCGCTACGAACAACGCAGTACGAGCTATGGCTGTAGAATTTCCCCGTAACTTGAGTGTGAAATTAGGGCTTATCGATTTAGGTCTGGGCATGTAGGGTTAGAAACTTGGCTCTACACGGGATCTGATTACTTTTTGACAGTGCGAGCTATATGGTCTCGTCTTGGCAACATTTAACATGAAATGTTTTTGTGGGATTAGTTTATCTAATACTAGGTTATTCGTGCGACAATCCTCACTGCATTTACCTCTAACAGGGTAATGAGTATACTAAGTAATATGTTAATGTAGGTGTTTGCCAATTTTCCGAAATCCGGTCGTTTTGAAAGCGTGACAAACACACATACATCCTCACAAACTTTCGCATTTACAATATCTAACATAAACCTATGCGGAGTTTGTTTGAATTACGTTCATTCGAAAGATTCACAATTGATTACTTTGTATACTTTAGTTAGAGCGAGGTTCCCTTGCCAATTTGTTTATCTAACATACTTGTACAAGAGCTTAGAACTTCGAATCAATCATTCGAAAATTTCTGACGATATTTGCCTGTTCTCTTTCATGCAAAAAATGCCGGTCGGATATAGCTATAATTTCGCAGACACATGATTTATGCCCTAGATTAATACATTACTCATTAGCGTGGTAAACGTAACTGACCAAAGTCGTGAGAATAACCAAATATGTTTATAAAACTAAAACATTAACTCCAACGTTTCAATTCATCGAGACCAAGACTACGTGTATACATTCAAACATTTCAGCAGACGCCTGGTCTGCTCTGAAATTGTCGGTCCAAATTTAGCACACGTAACGATTACACGGAAAATACATGCATCGTATGTAACCAGGGGGCCACAAAAAATGTACACGGCGCTACAAGCTCCAGCGATGAGCGTAATAAAATCGGATAAGTATGAGTCGAACTCGCGCACGAAGGGTTCCGTAACATTATCTATTAAATACGACTATTTAAGTTTAACTTATAATTGTTACTAGCGTAATCCATTTTTGGCCATATTATTTGCAAAACTTGTATCCTATTCTGTTGGATTGCCAAAAATATAAATAAATGCGACAAAAAATGTTTGTTGGTCAGTTTTAAGTAATTATTGTTTAGCGGCAACAGAAATGTATAATCTGTGAAAATTTTAACTGTCTAGCTATAACGGTTCATGAGATAGGTACAGCCAGGTGACCAACAGATGGACTGACGGAACGGTTAAAACAGAACCTTATTACTGAGAATTCACTCGTCTCCGACTGATAGTATGAGACTAGCAAAGTCTCAGTAACAAGGTCCCGTTTTATACCTTTGGATTCAAAACCTTAAAAACAATTGCGTGTTCTATCTTACAAGGCCATTAAATTTCTTTGCAAATTTGCGCATGCAGACAAACGAATGTTTCAATGAACGAATAACATTGTCATTTAACTACAGTTTTACTTACAAGTACGTACAGGTAGGTACTACTATCTACAATCTACTGAGAACTGCGTGTGTCTAGAAAAACAAGCAAAGATAAAGTCATCGTGACTTCATATTGATGGCTTTTTACTTTTTACATATTGCTACAGATACTCATGTTTATAGAAACTACTAGCTGTCTCGACAAACGTTGTTTTGCCATATAAAAAATAAAAAAAAATGTTAAGGGTGGACAACCCTTAAGGGGTATGAAAAATAGATGTTAGCCGATTCTCAGACCTACTGAATAAGCATATAAAATTTGGTTAAAATCGGTCAAGCCGTTTCGGAGGAGTATGGCAACGAAAACTGTGACACGAGAATTTTATATACTAGATGTTACGTTATCGCAAACGTGCCTGCATGATAAATTATCAATGGTATGTGAAGGTTTACATGAACGTTTAAGTAATGCAAAAAATTCGCTTTTTGGATGTCATTTTGATTGAGAGTCGTCGTCAATCCATTACTGTCCCAATTGTGGGCACTGGTTTCCTCTAAGAATGAGAGGGTTTTAGACCGTAGTCCAACGTGCTGGTCAAATGGGAATTGGTAGATGTCACACACCTCTAAGAACTTTTTTTAAAAAAGAACTCGGGTGTGTAGGTTTACTCATGATGTCTTTTATCACCGTAAGGCTGTGATAATGAATTTCTAAAACACACATAATTTTAGAAAAGTCAGTGATGCGTGCCTGGTTTTGGATCTCAGACCTCCAAATCGAGAGGGCAAGTTTTAACCATTAGGCTATCACTGCTTAAGAGAGTGAACCGCACCATAATACGTACGGAATATGTGACATTCTGTAGTAATGGTCCGTCGTTATTACTGTCCCACAGCTGGGCAAGAGCCTCGTCTAAGAGTGGGTGGCGGTAAAAGTCTTAGTCAAAGGCGCTGGACAAGTATGCATTGTTAACTTCACACACCTTTGAGATTGAGAACCTTTTCTTTGAGAACTCTCGAGTGTGTAGGTTTCTACACGAGTGTGTATATTTTGTCTCGCCTTTAAAACAAGCGATTTATGTTTTTTCTTAACCACTAAAGTATTTAAAGAAAATATCAGGTACAACCCATTATTATCCCACTGCTGGACATGGGTCTTCTCGCAGAATGAGAGTTTTTGGCCATAGTCCACCGCGCTGGCCAAGTGCGAGTTGGTGGACTTGACACACCTCCGAGAACTTGTTTTTTTTAAAGAACTTTCGGGTGTGTAGGTTTCCTTACGATGTTTTCCTACACTTCCTCTGAAAAGCAGTGAAATTAATTTAAAGAAAGAAAATATAAGAATAATGAATTGAAAAATATCATACATAGTTCAGAATAATCCAATTAAACTCCAATTATCTCCGTTTGATTTACGTAGTTCTCATATTTATTCAGGTTCCTTTTATTTTTCAGACCGCCTCTAACCAGAAAATCCACTGATGCTTGGGTTAATAAATATGTATGACGGTATCGTACAGTACCGAAGCTGTCCCCGCTATGTTCTATCACTGTCTGTACATTACAATATTTCCGCAGACACGGCCTGTTTGCTTATCTTCAAGTCAGATTTGACTTGCGTAACTACGGATGTAGGCGTGACGTAGTTTTAAAAAATATAAAACATTTTGTTTTTAAAAACTTATATAAATGTAATTATCGAATCACAAAACATAGAGGATAAATGGAAAAACCAGACCAACAAGCCAGATGAGCGTTGCGATCAATTTATTTACTATTGGTATTACCCGACTGGGTCAGATGGAGGGTATTATTTTTTTGTAATAGGTGTGATCGTGATTCCTCGGTAAGTAAGCATGGAGGATTAAAAAAAAGGAGTTCTTCAAAGCCGGTGATTGATGCATGTGTGACAACTCTGGCATCATATATGGCCGTAGGCGACAGTGACTACTGTTTCATTAGATAGCCCGGCTGCCTTATCGTTGGGTTAAATATGTATAAACAATAAATTTAAAAAAATCTACCAGCCTCTTAGATAACAATACAATCTACATTCCAGGCAATCCAGTATTTCTATATAATGTGAATACCCAAACGATTAATGTGGATAAAATTTTGAAATTACTATCATAAGAAAGAAAAAGAAAAATAGAGAAGGAAGGTCCTAGAGCGGCGACCACGTTTAGGCAAAAGGAGCACTGGTCGTCCTTCCACCAGGGGGACCGATGACCTGATGAAGACAGCGGGAAAACATTGGATTTAAAGTGCACAGGACCGGACACTTAAGCGAGGCCTACGTCCAGCAGTGGACCTCAAAAGGCTGATGTATGAAAGGAATAAAAATTACATCCAGATGTTGCCTCAATTACAGTTGCAAACTATATATGAACAACGACGTTCTAAAACATTTCTGTTTAAAGTTTTAATTATGTGGAGTACGTTGATTAATTTAATTATGACTTTGATTTACAGTGTAACTGTTTAATATTTCAGGACAGGCTTAATTTTAAGGTCAGCCTGTACGAAATAGGTCGTGGATTATCCGAAAACAATATCCGCACCCAAGGCTACTTTTCATTATTCGCAAGGTTAGGTCTGGCGAAGAAAGATAAGGTTTTGCAACTGTATAACGAGTGTTCGCGTTATTTTATAGTGGCGTGTTGAATTTTTAATTCATATTTTCGGCGGTTTATGTCAACCTGTTATTATTCCACTGCTGGGCACCAGTCCATTTAAAATGAGATTTTTTTAGGTAGGCTTAATTTTAAGTTATAGTCCACCAAAATAGCCAATTGCGGACTACAGTTTCTATATGTAAAAGCTAACATAACAACGCACTTGTATGTACTCCTATGTACCTATTCATAGGTTGACTAAATTAACGCTAACACTTTTTACGCTTATAGGCTCATCAAAGTATTGTCAAGGGAGATCATTGAGGATTGCGCCTGTAGTATGGACGTCTAGCAGAGACCCGGAACTCAGATTTCTCTGTCTGGCTGCCGGGTTATCATCACAGTAATAACCATTACGTCTGTCCTGTAACGTCTGTAGATTGAGGCATGCTTAAACTAATGGACACAAATAATGGTATTCATAACAAAGGCCAAACTAATGATAACGTAACAAAAACTATCAATTTTGGTTTTTGCCAATCTATTATTATGTATAGAGAAAAATATGACATCAAAATCTTTCGATAACATTTTTATAATATCGCACTGGCAATGTTTCAATATCGATAAAAATATCGATATTTTAAAGTCGATATAATCGAAACTCGGAGAAATCTATGCTTCCCTAACCGTGCCCAAATCAGGTACATACGTTAGCAAGGTACGTGATACGTGCCTTACATATATTTGCTCATCTCGTAAAAGGTAATCTCTACTAATCCGCAGTATCTATTGTTATCTGTCATCCATTGATCGTAAGCCTAAGTGCCTACAGTACCTACATATACGGATTGAAAACAAAGAGGCTATTTCTATGGATTAGAAGACTGCAATCCATCGATTGTCTTAAAAGCAGAAGAAAATATTAAATCGGAAATGCCGATCTTGTGCACTGAGCCTTCACATTTGTCAAACACCAAGTACATATTTATTTTAAGAGCATATTCACGTTAAAAGAATGCAATTTAATATGCGCTTAAAATAATTTTTCGAGTTTGACAAATAAAATCATCTAGATTTTTTTGGGAATGCAGATTAGTTTTAGAAAATGGCAACCAGTGTGGCGGTGCATGAGGAAACACTTGAGGTTCGACTCGCCGTCAAGCAAATGTTTGTAATGTTCAAGTGTCTTCAGTGTTTGTCTCGTCTACCTATTATTGTCCTACTGCTGGGCACAGGTCTATCCTCAGAATGCGAATAGTGAGACTTTACTCACTGTTGAAAACACCTTTGAGATCTCAAGTACACACCTGACGATGGGACGACGTTTTCCTTCATCATAAAGTAGCGATAATTAATTTTTATTTGTCTATTGTATCTTTAATATCATTAAATGTGTCATGGGAGTTGGAAACCTTTGCTTATTATTATTGTTCGTTCATTACCTCTGACAAGATATCTACTACGAGATACTGGCAATGCATGCACATGGCACAGACGACGCAGGATGCGACGAAAATAGAGCGCACCTGAGCGATAGCCGGAACCGGGTCACCCACTCCGGCTCCGCGGTGACGGGGAGTACACTGGTGCACTCGGTTTTCAGTGTAACCAGTAAACGAGTTACCTACCTAGTTTCTTACTACTAATAAGATGAGATAATTCAATCAACTGGTAAATTAGATACGTACCTAGTACCTTACTACTATTAAAATGAAACAGTTAAACCTACTGGTAAATGAGTTACCTAACAGTGCCTTACTAATAATAATAAGATGGTAATTATTACAGTTCTTATTATAATAATATGTTCACAACGACTGGCCAGTATTTATTCATTTTTAAACGAAACTTCAAAGTACAGAAGTACTCGTATTTTTTTCTATTTTGATTGTACACAGAAATAGTTCGTTTTTCTTAATCATTGGTGATATTGCTTGATGAATTTTGTTATATTCATACGCCTCACACTTTTGAGATATACCTAGGTTGTAAACAAATGTTCATATAAAAAAAATGTTATCGTTAAAAACTGTTTTGAGATTGGTGGCAATTTTGTTTATTATTAAAATCTTGCATTTCTACGGCAAGAGATTAGTAACGTTTTCGTACATCAATTAAAACTTTTTCCTTTATATAAATGGAATTAAGAATGGTTTTGTTAAATCGATAAACAATATATTTAGTCATCCCTGAACTTATAACCTTCAACTCACTTTAACTGTATTACGTACATAGGAAACCATCGCGTGAATACTTAATGCTCCACAATTTTCCGTAATTGTACAAACTTTCTTAAGTACAAACCTGTAAACGACTTCATAGTTATCCATGGACTTATCCTTTTCTATCAAAAATAGGATCAACATATCGTCTATCATATCGACTGTGGAAAATTTATCATAAATATGAATCACTATACTGGGAACTTCAAGTTTAAAACTGAATAATCAATAACGTACACAATAATTATGTTAATAAAAACTTGCAAACGTAAGCATAACAAAACATTGCTCATAAATTAAAATGTATTGTTCACGCAACGCCCGCTCGGAAGCCACAATAATGTTAATATTTATACGTCAACCGTGTATTAGCATCAATAGCTTGCCAATTTGGCTTAATGCAATTAATACATTAGTACGAGCGCGTTAAGAGGTTAAAGTACCTCAATATGGATTCAATTGGACTGATGGAACAAAGGTTGTTCTATATTATGATATTTAATGTTCATTTATAACTGCAGTCATTGAACGTCCCAGACGAAGGCCGCGGCAGACAGTAATATTGTTCTACACATTTGTGGATGCTAAAACGAGTATGAGTGGACCGGGGACCACCACTACACCTATTTCTAGCGTGAAGCAGTTTATGCGTTTCGGGGGAATGGTGTGGTTCCTACCATCTTACTTAGCATCTTAGTCCTCAGGAGTAGCACTCCGATTGACTTCAGATTGAACCTATTTTATATAAAGTTGACTACAGAAGTATTTTTTTTGTTCTCAAGGGGGAAACCTTCAAAAGGCACCCAACGCCGTGGGAGCGGCGCAGGGTTATTTGCGATTTTTACCGCACTAAAACCCCCCTGTGGCCACCGCCGTCCTCGGCGGCCGGAAAGAGTACTCCGGGATCTCCAAAGGATCGCAACCGGAATCCGATTACAGATGTCTATGGGCGGCAGTAACCACATACCAGCAGGTGGACTAAATGCTCAAAAAAAAAAACCCTTCTATATATAAAAGTCTAGTATTCTATAACCTTTATTTTAATAACAGCAACAATCAAGCCACAGTTCGGACTTTCTAGACACGTTACCGCGACGTTTCGCAACTACATCTTAGCAAGACTGAGAGGGAATATCTCGTAATCTCGTGTATATCTAATGTCATCTGTAGGTGTGCTAAACCTACAGACCGGAACACGAAACTTTATACGACGCAAACGTAAAACGTCTTCATCCGGAACAAAGTTACAATTCTGTTTCTTTGGAGTACGAATAATGCAAAATCTCTTAATACTAGCACAATTTATTCTTTGTACAAAGTCTGTAAGGCAAAAATATCAGTTTTTTCGTCAACGCATTATCGTCTTAATACACGCATTCTACACTCATAGCCGCACACTAGGATTTTCTCCTGTGTTGTGGGTACCATGGACACACACAAGACGAATACACAAACACCCAGACCCAGAACATGAATCTAAACTCATCATTCAATAATGTCTGGCCGGAAATCGAACCCCGGACCCATCGCGCGTCAGACCGGTATGTAACCGCTCCGCCACGCGGGTCATCATATCGTTTCAATGCTGGACAATGATCTTTTAGAATGAGAAATCTACGTCATACTCATAGCCCTAGTTTTCCTTAACCGTAAAGCAGCGAATCATTTTGGATAAATCCATACTACGTCCCCTGGACTCGACCGAGGACCATCGTTCCATGACAACTGTTTTGAAACCATGACAACTGGGAATGAAAAAAATCTATAAATTTTTTTTTGGAAAGAATAGATCCATAGTTTAGATGATTTTAATTCCTCTTACATATAGATATTATAATTAAGGAAAGTGTCTTCAATATAGAACGGAAAACCTACAGCTAAAATTGAGCCTAAGCGACGCCAAAACAATAAGGAAACTGCATTTTAAAACGATGATATGCCATTTTATGATGACAGTTTACAACTTTGTCAATATAAAATACGTCTTGCGTATATTACACGGTCGTATTTACGAGGAAACAGTTACATATTATCACGGCAATAGTATCTACAGTATTCTAACTTCTTACAAACGCACGAAACGCAAGTTGTACTTACGAGCCACGATTTCGGTATGCACTCGGTATGCAACAGCCTGCGAATGTGCCGTAGTGAAGAGCGGGCGGGCGGGTGTGACGTTTTTTAAGCAGTGGATCTTTTTATTTAAATAATAATATAGCGAAGAGCAGTTGTAAACTATATTAGGCTGTTTTTGATTGCTTTAATATTAAAAGAACGCATTGTTTATTACCTTAATCTACTTAATAAAATACATAAATAAATAAGTAATAAAGAAATTCAAGTATACAGATGTATTAAAATACTTTAGGCGGGTAGCCCTAACGCGAACTCTCGTCCAGCACGTCTGTAGGTATAAAATTCAAGGACACGACAGAGTTAGAATACTGTATGATATTATGTTACAAAAAGGCAGTTTGCCTGTAATGCGTAGTTAAGCTATAACTTCATTAATTAGCGTACCTAACCATACTAACAAAACATTTCTATATTTTTCCTCAGAGTGCAGAGCTAATTCACAATGCTTTCTTACATTCCAAGCTCATGTTAAACATTTCTTCGGCAGTTTATCGCGCACAAGGTTAATATTTTACTACTTACTTTCTATCCTACACACTGATTTAACTTATATACCGATAATTATTATAATATTTTTTTCGTCTGCCTGTTTGTTTTAACTGATATTCAAAACGGCTGGACCAATTTTGACGGGACTGTTACGGGTAATAATTAGCTCATGTTATAAAATAAGGAGCTTTATCTTAAAAAATATTTAGATATCCGCGCAACACGCTAATTCATGTTTGTGCATAAAAATGCACAAACATGAATTAGCGATTTACAATAATAATATACCTATTATAGAAGACATCCTTTACATAAAAAAAATATGTAACGTAATCCGTAACGATTTTCGTTTCTTAAAACGTTTCACCCATACTGCTCCTTCTCATGACTCTGATAATTTAATTATGAATCTCGTGGTAATTTAATTATGAAAATAAATATGTTTTTTCTTTACAATTTTTATGCTAACATAAGAGGTTTGAATAGAATTCCAAATTTATATCCAAGACAAAGCACTTCAAGTGCCTTGATTAATTGAACAAATATTCCGAGCAATTCCCTACTAACTTTACTTGTTTTTGCAATTAAAGAGCAATCAATTCGTATCAACCAAATTGATTCGAATTGTCCAAACAGACATTCTATTTCGGTAAAGAATTGAGGCCGGGAGTCCATTGCGATACTTTTTATCGAACATCTTTATTCGATTTTTAATCGATATTGGACTGTTTCTATTAGATTGAAGTAGCAAATGAGCATGTAGCCTACCAAATGGTACGTGGTCACTGCCGCCTGTAGACTTAGTTTTAGTTTTAAAGCAACTTCGTACAGACCGCGGGTCAAAGTCCGAGCAACAACACATACGTTGTTACGTCTAAGGTGTGAGATGGTCGGCTCATATTAGAGCCGGGGTCCTCAGACCCCGGCTCTCTTTAATATACGCACCGGCACCCGGGAAGGGTGAGCCCTTACACTGAAAAATAACAACTGCTTCAAGCTAAAAATAGGTGATACCCAGATCTAACGATAAGCGTTCTGCCACCTTGACTTTTACAGAAATTGGATATATTAAAGAAAATCGATTTAATCTTCAAGGTTATTCCCCAACTCGAGCAAAAGCTAACGTGTACGAAGATTAATACGGTAAAATATGTGCCAGACGATTCAGACACTGAAGGTCAAATAACGGCCAAATATCTCTGCAAGGTCACCGGAAAATTATAAAAATGTACCTATTGATGGCATATTAATTAATGCAGATGTCTACAAGTCTTCTAACTAGGTGCATGCCAGGGATCTAGCTAGTGGGAAGGCTAAACCAAGGTAATGTCTCGGGCGCCAGCATCAGAAAGTAAGCATCGTCGAAAGTCTTTTAGAGACATTTCTCTTCACGACGTTATATATTATTGTGATATCTACATACAAATTAGTCAATGTCTAGATAAGTATGGCTGAATAATGCTTGCCTTAGAAAAATACGAATACGAACAGTATAACGGCCAAGTACCTCTAAGAACAATTAATGGCATATTAATTAGTGTAGATATCTACTAGTCTTCTAACTAGGTGCAGGCCGGGGATCTAGCTATTCCTGTTCTAGGTCTGGGTGTTTGTGTATTCGTCTTGTGTGTGTCCATGGTACCCACGACACAGGAAAAAATCCTACTGTGGGACTATGAGTGTAGAAAGCGTGTGTGTTTTTTTTTTTTTTGATGTTATTAATGTTACAACCGTTGACTCTATGTTGAGTAAATCTCACACTGTAGCTTTACTACGACTGTAATGGTATTACGTTATGTCAAAAAAAATCCTTCTTTACATTTTCGTCTACCATTGTAAGGAACATTGTAATGTATAAACAAAAAAGGGAACCTCATGCAATTTACTTTGCAATGTATGAAGGGAAACCTAAACAATAACTGTACTTGTAATCGTAAGATAAGGTAAGGCAAGATACTGGAGCTAGCTTCTATTACCCATGTAAAAAAAGTTACACAAAGAAAAAAGACAAACCCACTGAGTTTCTTGCCGGATCTTCTCAGTTGAGGTCGTGTTCCGATCCGATGATGGTGTAAGAAAAAGACAATTTGAAAGTGCCACCGTAGTCCTGATGAAAAATAAAGACGTTTCAATTCATTTCACTGGACTAAGGTCGAATCCGATCACGTCACAGTCGATGCAACTAAATTGGAACAACTCGTGTGCCAAACTGTGTTACCAAGCACTCACTTTAGAAGATTCAAATGTATTTTCTTTGTGTATTTCGCAGCCAAATTATTTCAATTGAATACAGTCGCTAACTAAACGAATGATTTCGTTTATAGCAAAATCCATCTACATAATGTTTAGTGACTATCGAAGCTCCTAGAACAAAAGAAATAGAATAGATATTCGCTAGTACTAAAAGAAAACTAGAAGTGACTTCTTTATTCTGATCGAAGCAAACGAGCATGCAGTCTACCTGATGGTAAGTGGACACTACCGCCCATAGACATCTGTAAGCAACTTCAAATAGAACATGGGTTCTATGTGAAGTCAATCACAGATGCGTTGCTCCTCCCGAGGACTGATGGTCGCGTCATACAAAAGTGTGCCGGCATCCACACCCTTCCAATCGATACGTAAGAACTGCTTCACGCTAGAAATATGTGTAGCGGTGGTACTTCCCCGGTCGAACTACACTGGTTCTACCACCTGTAGAGACTGTGATGAGCATTTTAATAAAAAACAAACAATAAAAGTAACATATAAAAAAAATTGTAAACCCGAGTGACTGTCTAATGTATTTAGGCAGTCACTCGGGTTTATCGTTTACTCATAAAAATCTTCTACGTGGTGCCGAAAAAAAATTTTTTTTCTTAATTATAAAACAATTAATGCCCAGTGCCACCAATAGTAAAAACGACGAATCTAACCACTTCTCATATGATAAATCCGTAGAACCGTTCAAGATGCAGCCGTACCAAATAGTGTTTAAACATACATTTCAAACTTCCAAGGACGGTATTATTTCTGGCGCAGTCAGGTAAATACCTATATTTTTACCCCTACAATAATACATAAAACATACTCAGTTCGATACAAGTTATGCAAGCTATTGTTTTTATTTCAGTACCGTGTCACAAAAGCCCCCTTGACATTTTAGGGTTACATTGTTCGGAAAATGTCTGCACACATTTCACGTCTTATACATTTTTCATCTAATACGTCGCCTGTATGTTTGTCTGTGTAGCGCTAAGAAAAAGTTGCTAGATTTTTTTGCATATTTGAACTTCATTTAACCTAAATTACGAAAATACTGCACATCAAGAGCGAAATAAAACTTTCAGAAAATTGAGTTTAATACTTGAAACTTCTCCTAATAACGATAATCCATCGTGTAGTGAATTAAAACGTGGCGATTTCGCACAAGAGGCAAAAGTTGCATCACTTTTAAAACCGAAATTCTTTATGAAATATCCCAAAATCCAAATATATAACGAGCATTTTGTGCGTAATAGACACACAAAATGCCACAGTTCGCATTAGATCCGTACATAATACTATCACGCATAAGATTTGAGCCTATGTACTTATCAGTTTCATAATGACGAAGTCACGATTTAATTAGTGTTGTCATCACGAGATAACGGACAAGAAGTAAGATAAGCACTATCTACACAAATTTTCGTCACTTTCCTGTTACACTAAGTTTCATTATATTAATAAGCATAAGTTAATTATTTGATTGATTTGACACATTCGCTTTCGATTTCCATAACGAATCATTATTTTGTCCTTGGAGTTGAAGATTATTATACACCACGAAAATATTTGTTATCTCAAAATTGTTCCAATTTCACATGCTTCATGAGATTAAACAATCATTGTATTTTTTTAAGCAAGAAATTATGTGATGGAATTTATTTTCGCCACTTCTCCGTTGAAAAAACACTGCGAAGCGGTAGTAGGTTATTGGATAAAATTATTTGGTTTGAAGTTAAAAATATACAAACAGATAAATACAACATGAAATTGTAATAAATTCATCAATCACTTTTCACATTTCTATTATTTACAGTTAAAATACATGATATGAGTTCATATATATTAATTCTTCTGTGAGCAGTGATAGCCTAATGGTTGAAACTTGCCCTCTCGATCGGGAGGTCCGAGGTTCAAACCCAGGCACGCACCAATTATTTATGTGCGTATTAGAAATTAATTATCACTGCTTTTCGGTGAGGAAAACATCGTGAGGAAACCTACACACCCGAGAGTTCTTAAAAAAAAAGTTCTCGGAGGTGTGTGAAGTCCACCAATTCGCACTTGGACAGCGCGGTGGACTATGGCCTAAACTCTCTCATTCTGGGAGAAGTCCCGTGCCCATTAGTGGGACAATAATGTGTTGATGCGAATTCTTCTGTTGAGATGTTAGTGTTATATGTATATTGGAGATAATAATATACGCTTTGATTCACTTATCGTGTTAAGATATTTAATGTTAAGATATTTAAAAGAACGGCGAATAATTAAAAAATAAAAAAGGTAAAACTTTAGGTTAAAAATTATTGCTACTACTTTTTACACTTCTACTTTTTACAGTGAAGGAAAACATCGTGAGGAACCTACACACCCGAGAGTTCTTTTAAAAAAAAAAGGTTTCGGAGGTGTGTGAAGTCCACCAATTCGCACCTGGCCAGCGCGGTGGACTATGGCCTAAAACTCTCTCATTCCGAGAGAAGACTCGTGCCCAGCAGTGGCACAATAATGGGTTGACAACACACGAAACTACTACTTAATTCTTAAGGACAAAATCCACGGTCGCCACATCATGTTTCTGCTACGCTTTGATAAACCTTATCTATGGAAAATTCTAAGTTTTTTAATCAGATTCTACACTTCTATAACAAATTTAGAACCAGCAACTCTTCCTCAACTATCTTATGCCTTATGATAATCGCTGTTCTGTTGTGGTTTGAAGACAAATGGTTTGGTTAAGTAGACTTACAGTTGTTTAAACTATGCGCTAGGATTTGCAAGGCATTTGGAATCCAATTCAGATAGATTTCTAGCATCTTTGATATTGCTTGGTTCATGCACAATTGTGTCTAAGTTACATAACGGTACAATCGTTATTGTTTATGACAAACATGTATATCTTCTTCATATCTTAATACCTAATTTACAAATTATATAGTTATTAGTTTGTCTTTGTTTTTTTCAAATTTATTATGTATTAATATTTGTTCTGTGTTAATACTTATCGAAATTAACATTATTTGTGTCTCACGTATGGAAATATACATTTACTAATTAACAATATCTTATTCGGTTGTTATAATAACACAAGTATGTAAACTACATCAAATTTCTATGCGTTTTGTTATTTTAATTCGTAGAATATATGATTTGGAAAGCCAGCCATTTGATCATAATTTTATTTTACACTTTTACTATTTAAACAAGAATTTCGAATATCAATTCGTGTTTTCAAGCGCACAATTTTGTAAACACCAATAACTGGTTTTGTGGAAAACATAGTGTTTTTATATGCAAAAAAAACATAATCGTAGTTTGTAAACATACCTACAAAATACGACCCGTACAGCATGTCAAATCGTTGCCAAGTTGTAAATAACGTGTAGTATGAAGTATATAGATAACAAAAATTATTTCAATTTTGAATCTTCTGACAAAAAGTAAGTATGTAATGTACTTATTAGGGCTTGAAGCGAAAGGGTGGTGCATCACGTTTGTACGAATTTCTAATAGAACAGTCCTATCTGAAGTCAATCTAAGTAGTGTCTAGCAACCCCTCATAACCAATTCAAAGTAATATAAGTATCATTTGCTAACCAAAACCCTTCTAACTAAACTTAAATAATGATGTCTATAATCGAGAGATCTTATTTGTTATCTTATTCTTATTAATATTATAAATGCGAAAGTAGTTGTGTGCTGTAGTTCTGGGATCAGAATAGAGCTACGGTATCCCTGCCTGTCGTGAGAAGCAAATAAAAGGGGCATCCGGGGTTGCGGCCGGCTAGAGTGGTTGAATCGTCCAGCCAGGCGATCCTGGGAAGGACGGCGGTATGTGTGGTCGCATATCGTCGTAAAAACTAGACGGAGCGGTGGACTCAGCCGCCACATAACTCTGCGTCCCTCCCACGGCATTGGGTACCTTTTGAAGGTTTCCCCGTCGAGAAAGAAAAAAATAATAAAAAGGTCTACCTAAAATGAAATTATGTGCTGAGAAAAACAATAATAAAATAAAAGACCGAGTGACATTGTCACAGACTAAGAACGTCTCTATACAATATGTGTATTTTATACGTCGGATGATGATTGATGGTTCCCATCGCAAGAGAACCAAGAACATTACTACCACTAATGAGTTTTATATTGTACCTTGTACAATCCATCACACAAACTATTTGTGAACCAGAAAATATTTACAATATGTACCAAAAAGTCACATAATATATTTGTATGTCAACAGTGGCAAGGTTATATGTAATTTTGTCAAATTAAATTGTCATCTAGCAAATTTAAAGTACTATTTTGTGTTTGCAATTTTTACTGTGCTCTTCTCATCAACCCATTATTGACCCATTGCCGGGCACGGGTCTTCTCTCAGAATGAGAGAGTTAGGCCATAGTCCACCGCGCTGGCCCAGTGCGAATTGGTGGACTTCACACACCTCCGAGAACTTTTTTTTAAGAACTCTCGGGTGAGTAGGTTTCCTCACGATGTTTTCCTTCACCGAAAAGCAGTGATAATTAATTTCTAATACGCACATAAATCAGTCGTGCGTGCCTGAGTTTGAACCTCGGACCTCCCGATCGAGAGGGCAAGTTTCAACCATTAGGCTATCACTGCTCCGCTGTGCTCTTAAAATGAGTTCATTCTGTTTTTTTGAAAACAGACGTGATTTACGTTTTCATGGTTGAAAACGTAAATCACGTCTGTTTTGAGAAACGTAACAAACTCCTACTAACAGTAGTGTATATGTCGATAAATATCAAAAAACAATTTGACGCTGAGAAGACTCACAAGATACGTAGAACTACATCCATATTGGTAGAAGCTATTTGTTTATGGCCTAACTAGTTGTGTCCCGCGATGTTACATGTTTTAAAAGACGTATGAAAACTTAGATACAATTATCAAATCACGTCACACAATGTTAATAACACTGCATTATATCAATTTTATTGATATAAAGACCTTACGTTATTTTGTAATACAGACTATAATATATTCCATTATCCTATTTCTTATTTTGTATGTCGCACGTTAATATTCAGCAATTTGTAGGATCGAAAAAAAACAATCTAATAAAAAACAAATAGACATCGGGAACTTTCTTGTCGAGTTCACGGAACGGTAAATGGTGCGACCTGTACCAGCTTACTCCCTCGGGCAAGTCGACCTTATACAGTCGAATCTATTGCTCCGTTAATTACTCTGAAGCGATCCATTTGCCATGTACGTAACGTACAAAACGACATCCCTAAACTCATGGGCATAGCCAGGGGTTTTGGGGATTCAAACGCCCCCTGAAAAGTCAAAATATTAACATTTGTAATATTCATATGGACAATTTCACTCTCTCTCATGTATTCCTCTCATTATAAACTCTCAAAATGGTAGAACTTATATGTTTCGCCCAGGAAGATACCACCCCACACGTATTTTATATTTAACCCTCTCTCCCCTCGAAACCAAAACCTGGCTACGCCCGTGCCTAGACTTATTCGACCTATGTACAGTGGCTTGACGTAATACCTCACTAACGTCATGACAATGCAAATTGGTATGCGTGCGATGTGGCAGACAGCTGTGACGCGAAAACTATGATGATGACAACGCTCGTTGAACGATATGCGCTTGTATTGAATATTTTTAGACGATGCAGCGACAAAGGAACCTTGCCCATGGCATTTGCAATTACTAACTAGAACTGGGCTGGACTGAGTTTGGGAAGTTACGTACTATCTTCTCGTCCGCAATTCATTAATATCTGAAGTCGAAATTGTTTGAACAGTGTTTTTCCAAGAGTTGACCTATGGCGCCGAAACGTGGTCCTACACTGTACACTCATTCGAAGGCTTAGAGTCGCTCAGATGAAATCCGTAGACGAAATAAAGTTACCGACATAGCTCTCAAAATTAGCAAGCTGAAGCGCAAATAGGCCAGCCACATCACCTGAAGGATAAATAATGGGTAATAATGGGTAATGGGGGAGGCCGAGTTATAATAGGCTTAACGTCATCGAACTAACCAATGCTTTATTTTTGTCTTAAGGATGATTAAAAAAAACTACCGTTGCGGGTTGCTATCAAAATGTATGCTCCTCCGTTTAGAGAAAGTATTTAACAATTTTCCTCGTAAATAACATATGAAAGGTTTGTAGCTGGGTAATTTTGTAACGGTTTATTATCGGTCATGGACACCTTAAAATTCATTTATTCGCATTGGTCATAGACGCAGTGCATGACCTTCTCCATAATAACGACGCATAGTCGATGTTGTTGCGGAATTATTTTTTGAAGTGAAACTTCTTTAGGCGCATGAGGGTAAAATTTTTACAGATGAAACGTCACGCCGGTATGCAACGGAAGTGTCGGAAAAGAGAGAGAGAGTGATCGAGACCGATTGAGAGAGAGTAAGACAGGGCGAACGTAGCATGAGCAACTAGCCGTGGAGTGAGAGTAGGGAGCAAGCGAGTGAGAAAGATTGAGAGAAAAAGTGAGACAGAGCGAACGTCGTATCACGCCTTTTTCCCTTCCTCATAATCTTGGAAATTTAAAGTTTTAGATTTGTATAAATATAAACAAGATTTATAAATTAGTTCGCCAAAGAAGTTTCACTTCTGACATGTGTACTTTGTACGCACGCATGTTTTTTTCAATATTTTAAGTAATTTTATAACTACTAAATTTAGAATCGGTAGGCGTAACGACCCAACACAATTCCGTGGACCCTGGTTCCTCGCAACTGACGGAGATCGAGATATAAAAGTGGTTCGACATCGACCGCCACATTGACTTCTATTTATTTCTTTCTCGCAGTGTTAAGCGTTACTGTGTTCTGGTTTTAACGTTGTGATAAGCAAAGCATACGCGGGGTGATCCAACTTAGTACTTACATGTGGCAATGGATCTGTCTCCCATTCTTAGTTAACAATAATGCCACATGATAATAAGTTTCCGGTGGCGGCAGTGTTTGCTACTTCCAATAAACGTGAATACATGTAATACAGTTAACATTTATCATTGAAAAACCCATGCATTTAAATCTAAGACCCATATTTTATATTGTCGTAACATGTAAGAAATGTCAGTGGTTCGCTATGCATTCGTGGCTAATACCGCAATGCCGTGACTACCATAAAGTTTAAATTTCCTACCTGCAATAAGTGACTGAAATCATGTGCTATTTCTATAAAATTATAGACATAAATCATCAATTGCCTGCATTAAAAACGTTTAAGTTCCTAAATTATAAAATGACTAATAACCGAACTTGTATAATTTAACTTTAAATTTCTATATCCTCAATTCCGCTTTGATCATTTTTCTATGAAAATTAATATCCCATGTGTTAATCCAGGTTATAGACCATCTGTGTGCCAAATTCTAATGCAATACGATCTGTAGTTTTTGTGTGTGAGAGTAACAAACACCCACACATATTCTCACAAACTTACACATCTTTAATATTTTTTTGCAATAATAATACGATTGCATAATGTATATCATTAGTAGTTGACAAAGGACACTTATAGGCAATCTAACTAAGCAGTCGAGGGTAGGAACGCGTCTGTAGCCGACCTCAATATTGTAACTGCAAAATTGTAGGATATTTTTGAAATAAAATGCGCAGAGTCCTCTTGTTTTCACCTCCCGTTGGGAGCAGGCAGGTGACAAGTGCATTGTTGAAATATGTGAGGGAAGTATGCTACGGAGTTATAATTTTACGTTCATTTTTTAATGTTTTTAAAAGCAGTAAATATATTTCCATGAACTGTGTTACTTTTCTTTAAGTTACCTATCTTACATAACAAGGATGACTTTAATGTAGTAGTAGAGTAGTACATGCTTGAGGTATTCCGTTTTGAAGTGTGTGACGAGACGCTCATCTGGTATACATAATTATACAGTAGTATAATAAAATATCTTTTTAATTTCTAGTAAAATCCCTATATTGTTACATTTGATACGCGGAGAGAATATTTAACTTGTTTAACATGAGAAATGGCTCGTTGTTAGTTGCACACATTTGTGAAATTTTCTTTGAAACTGGCAAGCTTCAAAATTACAAGACGGTTTTTACCTTTCCCATTTAAACTAAGAGCTGAAAACAGAAGTAAAAAATAACTTGTTTGGCGCCTTAACGTAGAGCGCTCAATGTCATTTTTCTCAGTGAACTTGAAGTTTGGCGTCTCGGTTTTTGCGCGCATCTGCTAATTGACTGAAGGTTTTTAGATTTACGTCTTTACCCAGTAAACTTAGGCCTCTTAAAAATCCGTTTACATCGTGGCTACGTCTCACATAAAACCAAACTAATTATTATTTTTATCTTATGTTTAAATATATGTAAACTATATAATAAAGTTTATATGTATCAGTATTTAGATATTGTATGAATATTTCATGGCGCCCGAATAATTCCATAGATTAAGTTTTTTTTTTACATTTATCACGGCCCATAAGTTTTGACTTAAGAACAATATTCTTTTTTTTTCTATAATATTCTTAAACGTAATAAAATATGCTATTTAGAATAATTTACTCTAATAGTAAAAGATAAGTTATTTTAGACGCTGGTCCCTTGTATTGTCTGTAAAACAATGATTAAAGGCTATATAATCCTTGGAAATGCCCTGGCATGGAGAATTTGGTTATTGTATAAATTTGACAGTATTACCACGAGCTCTACCAACTCATTTGAATGTAAAACAATTGCGAATTTCTTTGTACTATTGTATTCGTATACGGCCGTGTAATTAGGTCGGCAGTTATTATTTTTTGTCACACGATAAAAACAAAAGTAAAAGTTAAAATATCTCGACACTAGAAAGATAAAATTATTGTACTCAATGGAATGTCGCATATTCTATGGTTGTACAGCGAAATGCCTCGGACCATTCAATGGAATGTCGCATATTCTATGGTTGTACAGCGAAATGCCTCGGACCATTCAAACCGGAACGCACAGAGCGACAAACCCCGGTGCATTCTATTATGGAACAGGTAAAAAGGTGCAAGCCAGGTGCGTATAGATGAGAAATACCATGCAGCGCTCTATGTAAATGCTTTTTCATTTTTTTTAGGGTTCCGTACCCAAAGTGAAAAAACGGGACTCTGTTACTAAGACTTCATTGACCGTCTGTCTGTCTGTCTGTCACTTGGCTGTGTCTCATAAACCTTGATAGCTACAGTTCAAATTTTCACATTTTTCTTGCCACTATAAGAACATATACAACAGAATAACGTAAGTGGGGCTTCGCGTGATTTTTTTGCTCGATATTAATAACGGCAACATATGTAGATACATATTAAAATACATAAATGTTCTGTTGAAGATAAAACTAATGAACAGATAACGTGGTTGATGTGCGATATGTGCAAATCGAAACGTCCTTGAAAGATTTGCTATATCATAAGCTCAGTGCGTGCTTCGTGGCAGTTTCGACTTTCCATAGCCGAATGGTTGCGAGGCTTGATCTACGTTTACAGTTAGACTTTTACGACCGAAGCAGTATTACTGAAAAGACGAAAAATGGTATTTTTCGTCGAAATCAAAGACGAAAAATAGTATTTTTCGTCTTTGATTTCATTATCATTAATAAAAGTAGCTGACAGACCTGACACTTGCGCACTGACAGTGGTGTTTTATTAAATTGAAATTTTATATGACCTTAAGTAAATTATTATCTGAAATATCTCTATACACATACATAAAGTCAGTGAAGGCTCAACCCATTGTAGTTCAACCCTGAAGACACTACTACCACACCCATTTTTAATTCAAGTCTCAAGCTGCATTCTGGTTAAGGTGGTGCTCGTTTACCTCAGTGTTATAGATTATAAACTAGTACTTGATGTTGTGTTTACTAAATCGCCTTATTCTCGGAAGGAGTTCAATCCATTTAATTAGAATTTTCTTTACCGTGGGTGCTAAGACCACTTAAACACAATATAACTAACACCCACACACCCCAAGAATTAAGATTTAAATTTATTAGTTGAAGGGAGATCAAATGGAGAACTCTGGTTGTCAGACCGGTATAATTGCAGACTACTTCTTTTAAAATTAAAATTCTTTACCTCTCGAGATCAGCCCTAGTCTATTCGTGAAATTCATTTGTAATGACCAAAAGCACCGAATGTATAAATAACTTATTCTGTTTATTTATTCAAGGGTTAATGGACACAGATATAGCCGGAGTTAAAATGCGATAAAAAGGGGTTCGTATGGACTTACAAAAAACGGTTCTACCAAACAGTGCACCAACCGTTCAGTTCTCTCCCAACCGTCCTTGTCGCATCTGTTCGCACCTTATTTCCGCGGCATTATAGAACGGGCCTTGTTCACCGATGGGAGCCAGAGACTCTCAAACTTGACAATTGCACCCCCTTGTGTACGCTAAAGGCCTACAAGGAGGCCGTAAAGCGGTTCAGTGGACTACACATAATGATTTTGAGCTTTGCTTTGTTTTGGCAATGTTCAGAAATACGATGGCCCTTTTTTTCTCTAGCCGACCTGTATTGAAAGCAGACTTTTACACTAACCGATTTTAGACTATAGGAAAGAATTTTCTTTTTATTCGTCGATCGTATCAAAAAGAGTTTTAAGTGGCCGTTAATCAAAAGTTTGAGAACTTCTGCCGTAATCGATTGCGACAAGGGTACCGAAGCGTGATCGGTAAAATAATGAAGGTCAATACTTTTAATGAATTTTACTTGTATTTTATTCAATTTATCAGTAGACTTGATAGACAAGAAATAAAATAGGCAAGTAACAATTTAAACCGATCGATATAATTGTAATTACCACCACGAATTCAAAGAACGTCTAATTCAATTAGCGCACAGTTCTTTTTATTTCAATTCTATTACCCCTAAATATCAGTAACCGACTAACTGTTATTGCTTTGCCAATTACCCGCCTACGAGTTCGCCGTAATGCGACTACAAAGATGTAAGTAACATGAAGCCCTAGTAGGCAAGGCCAAGATCGTATTCACACGTGCCTGGTGACGCCGTGGACAGCCAGACCAGAAAATCTACCACCCTTCCCGCTCTAACCTATTGTGAAAACGCTGGTGTAAAGGAGACGGGAAACGACAAAACAGTACAAGTCAGGTATATTAAAGCGGTTGTAATTGACCGGACAGACTCGTCTAATCCGAAAGCGTAAAACCTCACGTGCGCTCAAGTTAACAATAGGTGAAAATAAATGTCGAAATCTCTGCTACTGTAGCAATCGCTCGTGCGGTCCACCTGATACAATTTACAGATTTCCACTATTCTAAAATATTTATTTCAAGTTCGAATTATCATACAATATTATAAAGGCGAAAGTTTGTGAGTGTGTATGTTTGTTACTTCTTCACGTGTAAACGGCTGAAGAGATTTTCATAAAATTTGTCATACAATATTATAAAGGCGAAAGTTTGTGTGTATGTTTGTTACTTCTTCACGTGTAAACGGCTGGAGCGATGTTCATAAAATTTGGTATGGAGTTAGCTGATACTTTGGATTAACATATAGGCCACATTCTACTGTGGAAAAATATATTATTCCCACAAGACAATCGATTTTTGTTAACGCGGGCGAAGCTGTGGGATTAAACTAGTCATCATATAAATATGAATTTTTAGGTAACATAAAATAGCAAAAACCTAATGATGGTTTTAAAATGATATTTATTATTGCAATATACACATCAGGGTATTTCAATCTTAATTTTTGTTAACAAAAGTAACGATCAAAGATAACTCTATTAAAGTGAATGGATCTATGTTAAGTAATTTCACATTGATAATGTTAAGTAAGAACATATAACATACATATATTCTGCGTAACAACCCACGTAAGTCATGAATGGAACTCAGGCAACGTTCTAACGATCGATGTTCTATTCAAAGACATTGCCAACTGCCTACATGACCTAAGTGTTCTGTCAATAATATAATTAATCTACCGCGTAGGTTTCTTACCCACGTCGTTTGTCTTATAATACCATTAACGTGCTAATAAATTCTTCTATTAACCATTAGGTTTAACGACAGTATGAATGATTGCATCAAAAGAGATTAGAAATCGGAGCACTATTTCAGATTTTTAATTGTATATTCTTAAAGTTAGATATATTTTATTGCTAATATACCGGAACAATTAAACACGTAAATATATGTATGTTCAGCTTTACGGTAACGTTTAGCAACTTCAAAGAATTCACAACATAATATAAACAATGACATTTAAGTAACATTAGGTATTGTCCACCAATTCGCACTTGGCCAGCGTGGTGGACTATGGCCTAAAACTCTCTTATTCCGAGGGAAGACCCGTGCCCAGCAGAAGGACAATAATGGGTTGACGATATATATAACATAAGGTATAAAATACAAATCTTGCTCCTCATTTGCCGACAGACTGCAAAATCTAGAAATTCTCCAAATATTTTGGATGCATAATACCGTAATACGACATTTAATTTACCACCAAACATGGTAATCCGAAATTGAATAACATTCAATACAAACTTCCTCTCAAGCCTGGCGTATTGGATGGCGTCCAAGTCGTTTCACACGCGTTTCCATGAACATTTAATATATTTCCTATCGCGGGCCACGATCGCGTGACACCGCTGTATTAACGTATAAATAAGAAATTTCATTAATAGGCTGTGAGACATTTTGAAAACCGAAAGCGTTATATGCGATGCAGTGCATAGTTTTAATCATTAGCAAAACAGCGGTATTAGAGTTTTTATGCTAGGTATATTATGATTCAGAATAAAATTAATGACACAGACATTAAAAAAATCTCATAAAATAGCGACCCGTTAATGACAGACATTGAAAACTTTCTCCTTTATTTCAGTTTGGACACAAAATTGCAGTATCTGCAGCGATCAGTCAATTTTAAATGAACTAACGTCGAAATTGCTGCAGCCACAAAATTTTACAAACTATCCAGACATTCCCTGAAGAATTCATCTACTGGAAAGAGTGTCACAAAGATAAATGAATCGTTAAATATTAGAAGTGCTACGGTGCTCCAGAGGCTGGAATAATTGTCTGTCATTTGAGGTGTAAAGAGAATTCAGAGCTTAAAAATATGGGGCCAAATGATGACTCGAATATTAAATTGGTGCAATATTTCCACTGTATAACGATCACCGACGAGTTTCCTTTTTTTATGTGACTGAAGTAGCAAACGAGTCCACCCGATGGTAAGTGGTCCCATGGACATCTGTAAGCAACTTCATACAGAACATGGATTCCAACGGAAATCAATCACAGATACGTTGCTACACCCGAGGACTATGATGGTCGCCTCATGTGAAAGTGTGCCGGCAACCACACCCTTCTATCGAAACGCAAGAACTGCTTCACGCTAGATATAGGTGTGGCGGTGGTAGATACTTCCCCGGTCGAACTAGACTGGTTCTACCACCTTGAAATTTCCTATTAAGAGAGATTGGATAACCTACTGCCAATTTAGGGTTATTGATCAGAAATATAGATAACTTTTTAAATATAGTAGATACGAGTTAGAAAAAGCTTTTTGCCTTTTATGGCGTTAAATTTACTTTGCCCTAAAGTGAAGTATGATGCAAGATTTAATATTATTGTAACGACGTACGTTTTAACAGAAATGCCATTCATATAAAAGACTTCCATTCCATATTCATATGAATATTCTCTTACGTAGCAAATATAGCACTACGCTGACTCGCACATTTTTACCAACAAATAAATTACATTTTATTACGTAACGCGTACTCACGATATGCGGTTTTTGATTTATTTTTGCCGATATTTCGACCCAGTTACATGCATCGTGGTCTCGGCGAATCTGTTTTGCCATGACCACGACCCATGGAACTAAAAAAAGTAAAATTGTGAAAGGTATCTATCCATTTAGCAATAAAATATTACTCTAAAATTATGTTAAATTTTTGTTACCTATCGAAAAGAATTTCAAACATCACTACATAGTATACAAAGAAAGTCGCTTCCCGCTGTCTGTCCCTATGTATGCTTAGATCTTTAAACTACGCTACGGATTTTAATGCAGTTTTTTAATAGATAAAGTGATTCAAGAGGAAGGTTTTTATATATAAAACATGTATAATATAATGGAGACACACTGTTTTTTTTTACTTTTAGGCGGAACTAAGTTCGCCAGGCCATCTAGTTTAGTATAAAAATATGACCCATATAGTGCAGGACGAGGTCGCGCGCTCCCCGACCGATGTTGCTCCAACGATAAGGCCACTGTCAGTGAATTACGTAACTTCGTGAATAAATTTGTGTAAAATTAAGCGAACCATGATTGACATGAATTGCTAATTCATGTGATCTTGGTGTCAAAGTCGAATTGGATTTGCATAAGTGTTTATCCGCTGAAAGATATTTCTGCTAGCATTATGTTTCCGTATTTCATGCTAATGAAATTAATATTTAACCGTGTTCCCGCACGTTCAATAGTATTACACACAGGCACACTTGTATATGAGGCGACCGTCATACTCCTCGGGAGTAGCAACGCATCTGTGATTGGCTTCAGATAGAACCCATATACCATATGAAGTTTAGTAGTATTACAGATGTCCATGAGCGGCAGTAACCACTTACCTTCAGGTGGACTGTATGCTCGTTTACTACTTCGGTCAGATAAAAAAAACTAAAAGTTAAGTACCTAGGTACATTGTAACAAAAAAAACTGATTCTTCACCTGTAATAGTAATAAGCCGACCTTTAATAACATAAGTTAGTCTTCAGTAAGAAAGTTACTAGGGGAAATATACTTTATGTGCAACCAAATTATTCGTGGTAATGACATCAAACGGACATGCCCGAGAAACCGAGTAGATAACAGTGATAACGCAGACCACAGTAACACCAAATTGGCCTCATAACCTAATCTATTGCATAATTTTACAATGTCAAAATATATATTTCCAAGATGAATAAGCCATCCATCCAAAAGTATAATAGTTTTTGGATCTACTCCTGGAAAACGAAATTTTCCGTAGCTACAAAGTTTTATTGTGCATATTGACCGCCGTGGTAACTCTTACCAAAAAGGTGAGGTCCGACAGAATTCCTTTTTGACACAGACACCACAATCGAATCATGTAATCCACTAGTCCTTACTTGGCAAATGGCGAACTATTGGTTTATAACCTTAAACTTGCGTCTCGTAATATACTGTTACTAATCAGAAGCACAGTAATTTATAATCAATAATAAATAAAGGTGGTAGAACCAGTGTAGTTCGACCGGGGAAGTACCACCGCCACACCTATTTCTAGCGTGAAGCAGTACTTGCGTTTCGATAGAAGGGTGTGGTTGCCGACACACTTTTAACATGAGGCGACCATCGTAGCCCTCGGGAGTAGCAACGCATCTATGATTGACTTCAGATAGAACCCATGTTCTGTATGTAGTTGATTACAGATGTCCATAGTCGGCAGTGACCACTAACCATCAGGTGGACTGCATGCTCGTTTGCTACTTCAGTCAGATAAAAAAGAAATATACAAAACACGATATCAATAGGTTCGAAATTAATTCAACGACATTAAAATTCAAGTCCCTGAACTTTAAAGAGCAAATTAATGTTATACGGAGTTGCGTACCAAACAAAATATTCCAGCAATGTCCCAAGATGAAAGTGTTATAGATGTGACATTGAATACATTCTAAGGACGAACTATTTACACTTCATTGAAAATTACATTGATACACAGTTCGTGCACAACTTTACATTATTAATCTTTGTTTACGTTACATTCAAGTACCTATTTGTATAGTCATTGTGCACGCATGTACGTCAATAATGTTGTGTACATTTGAAAATATTTATATTCCATTTTTTACCCGACTGCGACAGAAGGAGGGGAGGGGAAATTATGATTTTTGCGAGTATGTATGTGTATGTATCTATTATGTGCCAAAAAATTAAAAAAATATATATTAATAGAAAAATGCTATTACATGTATAACGAATTCGTAAACGATGATTTAAAAATATAACAATACAAAAAACATACTTATCTGCTAAAATTGTCATAGTAGCATTGTAATATAGTGCATAAGTCTTTATTGTTAAATATGAGTATGTGAGTGCCATACATTTTAGAACGCCTTAACCGGCATATACAATTTGGCACCCTTTTATGTAATCAAAAATTATTGTAACCAAAAATTTGTCTAAATAACGATTATTATTATTATTTATGTATGTCCATTTCTTTGCTCTACATCCCTAGCGATTTGACACATTGTGACATACGACATATTATTATTATTAAAATCGTCTCCGTTGTTAGAGAGGAATGTGCTGTTTCAATTACAAAATACTCTCAAATTACGTAAGACTGATAAGAAGGCTTTTGTCATTGATCATAACAGAAATTTCGTTATCTTCTAGGTATTTTATTAAAACCTTTTCAGATAATGAAACCTGGTATTTTTTAATGACAAGTGGTTGGTATTGGTTAATGACAAGTTAGTTACTTCTCTTTGCATACATCATTTCTACTTTCCCATTGCTGGACCCTCTCAAATTATTATGCATTAAGACCGTAATCGTCCCGGTCGCCAACTGTGATTTCACACGTCATTGCAAACACTGTGAATAAGTCTAAAGAATGTAGGTTTCCTTGCAAGTTTTCTTTATTGAAAATGCGAATAATGCTTTCTGTGTGTAACCCTACGCTAGAATTTCCTCCTGTATTTGAGTGCCATGTGCACACACAAAGACGATTATCGATCACGTAGACCGAGCACAATAACTAAATTTCATAATTCAGATGTCTATCTGGTCGGTAATCGAACCTGGAACCATCTGCGTGTGATACTAGTATGGTGACCGCTTAGCCACGCGGATCGTCACAATATACCTAATTCATAATAATTAGTTCTAACATAAATTGCAAAAAAAAAGTAAGAGTCCAATCAGAACACTCAATTACAAAACCTGTAAACTATTCATAAAATTATCTCCATACTACGACATAAGAAAGATACACTAAGATATGACGTGGCCACCTTTATCAAAATAAAAGCTAAGGCATATAAAAAAATACGTAATAACATACAGATTTATATAACAAAAGCCTGTTCGTTATCTGATAAATTTGATTGATCACACCAATGGGAAAAGATAGTGGTCGTAGCACGAATGAGTGGGAGGTATCAGATGAAATTATTTTATCTAATTAATATAATAGACGCATATATTGTTGACTTCTGTTAAATATTAAATACTTCAATACTGTTTCGGGTTCAATTCCCGACTAGACAACTGAGCAATTAATCTAGATATATTATATTCTAGGTCTGGTTGTTTTGTGTATTCGTATTTGTGTCAGGAATATCTAGGATATTACTATATCTGTAGAGCTATGAATGTAGAAAGCGTTGCAAATATTCTGCATAATTAGTTATATTATACACAGCCACGACGGTACCGCAAAAACTTACGCTACTCTGGCTTGTAGACTATAATAAGTCATTTAGCATAATATAATATAAGCGACTTTTAGTTATTGAAAAGACATGGCTAGTTTATGCCTACGACATACATATACATACATGTACGCACATGTACGAGAGTCTAACAATGAACGAACTTCGTTACGCCTAAAAGTCAAAAATCTAAAATTATCAGTGTTCCTCCACTATATTATGCATGCATTATACATAATAACCTTCCTCTTGAATCATTCTATCTATTAAAAAAACCGCATTGAAATCCGTAGCGTAGTTTTAAAGATCTAAGCATACATAGGGACAGACAGCGAGAAACGACTTTGTTTTATAGTATGTAGTGATAAATACATAAATTACCATTTATTTTACCTTATGTATAACTTGAAAGAAATATAGGAAAGGAAAGGAAGTCTACAAAAATCATTTTTTATTTTCCTATTTTCTCTCTTAACGTCGGATGTGCTACATGCGAAATTCCTGTTTTCATTGACCAAAATATACACAACACCTGTTCGATTCCCGGCAAAATAATCACATTATTACGACGATATTCCAAATTCCAAACGGGATGGACCGGTTGCAATTGCGATCAATGCCTATCTTACTTGGGCATGTATAACACAGTGCCGGATTAAGCCAACCAGCCTGTAGGAAATTCTGACAAGCCCATAGTTTGCCTTAAGTAAGGGTATTAAATAAAACAAAACTATTACTAGTAAACTTTCCTGGATTTAATCTGGGAAAATTTCGAGATAACACTTTCTATATCTTTTTGCAGTTTAATTATTTTAGGATAGCAAAGATAGTAAAATATAAATAGCAGGTAGGTGTTGGGCCGCGGGGCCTCTCTAATCGCGGGGCCCGTAGCATTTGCTACTCCATGTGGCTAATCCGGCACTGGTATAACACCTACTCTTATTGCCCCACAATGGAATTCCATTATGGGGCAATAAGAGTCCCGTAGACACGTGGGCAGTGCCATGGACACCCAAGTGTAGGTACCTTAGACCAGAATAGAGTGATCTGTAATCATCATTTGTATATCTACGTATTCTCGGTGTTAGGTTGAACCTGGTACTCAACATACCCATTATAGCTATAAGAAAAATATAATTTGTGTACGCAAACAAATTATTTGTTTGGTCACATAACATGCCAATATATCCCAATCTAATACTACTAAGTACCTATTATTACTAGGCATCGTAAGAAAAGTACATTCTAGTATCTTTTGATTTAGTTTCTTATACATAAATATTACTTTGACATTATCAACAACTTTTCAGTTCTCTCTGTGACCGTGGAACGTCCCCGCTAAACTATCATCTATACATTTCGTTCAAGTAACAAAAATTGTTGCTTTTCATCGAACTCAAGAAAATCCCAACAGAATGAGCGAGCGAACTAACGCACTTCGCTTCCCAAAGCACTTTCGCCTACACTCGGCTTCCCTCGGCACCCGTCGCCCCCCACAGCTGACCGAACCGACGTGCGAGCGAGATAGATACAATGACGCCTCGCGCGACAGAAAGGGATCGCGCGCCGCGCAGCTCGCAGCGCCTCCATTTATTTCTTTCTAGTGGTCGCCTTCGTCGTAGTGACAGCGTGTTTCATTGTCGCGAGAGCTTTCGTTTTTGTATGTGAAAAATTGTATATTAAGTTTCATGCACACGTTATACCGCCACACGGGGAATGCGACAGTGTACAAAATGTTGAATGGCAAACAGTGGTGACGGTGTACGGAGCGCGTCTATCCGTTACAATGGTTGGCGAAATCACATCTGTTGTCAATACAAAATAACGTGGATTATGCAAGTAGGAGTGAAATGTGGACGAGTATTAGGTAAATGCATTGTTGTTTCGGTTAAACGAGTGTTTTGTGAGAGAAATATTTGTGTCAATAGCGAGGAATGTGCGGTGAGGTGTTGTGGAGTGAAGCGAGCGAGCCGTCGGCCTAGACTAGGCGCTAGCAACAGTGTGTCGGTGGTGGCGCGGGTACAATTAATTTGTAGCGTGTACAGCATATTGCAATACACATCTATTTAATTGGCCACATGTTAACAATAAATGGCACATACAATTATTTGAATTGTGTGTGAAGTTTTACTAAGTGATGCATTAGCTAACGAGTGATAAATTCGAACGAAAATAAGAATGGAAAATTACAGTGCGATTAGGGCGATTTAGAAGCAATAATGTAATGACTGATACACATAATGGAATCGTTTACACAATTACTTGGTATATCAAGGTCTCACTGTAATTAGCAGAGTTGGACGTTTTCAGTAATGACCAAGTTAATATGAGAGTGCTTGAAGAATTACAATTATTTACAGTGATAAACACGCGTGAGTGAATAACGGAAATAAAGTGATAGTTAATTTAAATTGAAACTAATTACCTTGTGGTCGCTAACCTTGGTACATATTGTTGAAAAACATTAAAGTTATGACTATAAAAACAATACATGCATATGTAGAATTTATAGCTATACGTTATTTTAGCAATTCTTATCAAAATTCAATGGCATTTAAATACACGATTATATACTAAACAAGTATTATAATGAAGTCAAGCATAATATCCATGACTAAGTAATTTTATTACATTATAATTTGTTTCATATTGTATGAAACTAACATGTAATTTTACATGACATCAAAAATAATATGTCTAATGTAAGATTAACCTTAAGTATATATTTCTTAATATCAGTCTTACATTACACATATTTTCAATATCCTTATCTCGCAAAATATCAGTTTTGAGTATCATATTATAGTGGTTTATTAGGTTATATTATGTTGCTAAAATTATTAATGGGTAATAAAGGATGAGAAACATTATAGTAAGATCTATAAGAGATATCTTGTTTCTCTAAAGAGCCAACACATAAATACTTCTATATCAATGTATTGTAGGTATTATGCTTCTAAAATCACTCAGTTGAGAAGTTTAATTAACAAAAGACTATATTTACTGTATCCGTATTAGCATCAGAATAAGTTCAATCTTTTAAATGATGCCTTCACTTGAATTAATTAAGCTTATTACTTAACAGATCTAATAGTCCAAGTGACACATTGCAAGCAACAACAATGAAATATATTAGCTGTAAAAATACAAGGATACAATTCATAAAATGTGTATAAAAATGTTATCAATTAAATGACAATAAATACTTGTAAAATTAAGTAATTTTTGCCTTAAAACTATTATGCTGCTACTTAATACATATTATTAGTTCAAAATTACTCTTGACTGATACTATAACTTGTAATCAGAGTTAATCCCGTGTATTTATGCTAAGATAACGTTAATTGATAAAAGTGGAAATATCTAACACACTGATAATGAACTTTCTCTTGTTCCAGTCAATAAGACTATGCGGGTTGTAAAATAATGCGGTTGCTGCACAAAATATTGACGCTGGCAATAATTTGCGCAGCCGTCGGGGCGGAGGCGTGCCCCTCCAACTGCAACTGCACCGAGGTTAGCTTGGTATGCTCCGCCGCCCCAGTGCCCGATAACAAACTCACACGAGCCATCCTAGCCAACCACGGAACCACACTACAATATATGTCTTGGACTGAATCCAATATAGACACATTAGAAATAGATCTATTCAGTGGTCTCCACAACTTAGAATACATCGACTTAAGCAGAAACGAAATCAAAAGGACTGAACACGGACTATTCGCGAGACTGAGCCGCCTAAAGCATCTGAACATATCGAGAAACCAGATCTACGACATCCCTAGATTCACCTTCGCCGATCTGGAAAACCTGGACGTTCTAGATGTATCCCACAACCAACTCAAAGTCATTCCCTATCGGGTCTTCGAGCCCATGATAAGGTTGCAATACTTGGATTTATCATATAATAAGATCGCTACATTCCTCGACTACTTTTTTAAACCTAATCAACAACTGAAAACTCTGTTCCTAAACAATAATAGCCTAGTCAAAATTACCTCGAATGCTCTAGTCAATCTGACGGAATTGGAGACACTAGATATATCTAGCAACAGTTTAGAATATTTACCCAAATCGCTATTCGATTACTTCCAGCAACTGAGAGAGCTAAATTTGAGCTACAACAACTTACTAAACATATCACAAGATGCTTTTAAAAATCTCATTAAGTTAAGGTGGCTCAACATGGGCGGAAACAAACTGAAGACGCTGCCGGCCACGCTCTTCCAGCATAACGAGTATCTGGAAACGTTCTACCTCGATCACACTGAAATAACAGTTATACATAATACTAATTTCAAAGGCTTAAGTAATTTACAAAAATTATATATAAGGAACAACTCTATTTTACATGAAATAGAACCATTTGTATTCCAAGATATTCCAACGATAACTCACCTGGACATAAGTGGAAATGCTATGACATTTTTGCCACTGTCGTTAAAAATGTTAGAGAAATTAGAAGAACTTAAAATAGGCGGGAATCCATGGGCATGTGATTGTCGAATGGAGTGGTTTGCCAGTTGGGCGGAGAAGAGGAAAGAAATTATTAAGTCTGATTTGAGTTGTGGGTTGACATATCCCAATGACATGTTAACTATTTTGAATCACACAAACTGCAAAGCCCCTCGGCTTGTGCATAAAAGCCCTCTAACTTTAAAGAGATTGCAAAGGGATGCTTTGCTAGAATGCAAATTCAACGGAAATCCCGCACCGTCAATTACTTGGGTTACACCTACGAGAGATATCTTCCATTGGAACCCAGATATACTGATACCTGATATATTCCACAATCACGGCACTGCTCACGATAAAAATTACCATCCTATCGACAACAGTATTTCAAGAGTGAAAATCCTAGACGACGGTTCCCTATTCATTGGGAATATTCACCGAGAGGACAGTGGGATATACCTATGTTATGCGTCAAATCCTTCAGCTAATGTTTCTGCCGAAGTTGTACTAAATATAGATCCGATGACAATGTATGAAATCAAAATTTATAGTTTGCTCTGTGGAGCGATATGTGCGGCCGCTTTCTTGGGACTTACTTTATTGGTACAAGCAATGCGATATATATTTTACAGGTGAGTGTTTGTTTATTAGTTCGTCTTAGGCTTTACACGTTAGCTTAAAATGAATATAAATTATTCCAATGTCATCACTATGACAAAAAGTGTTTCCAAATAATGAAGTCGGCTATTATTTATTTCCAGGTTTCGTCTCTTGGAGACCTGTTGCAGCTGTTGCACCTGCATCAGTCGAGATGCGCCACGTTCCAGGCAAATCTACAGCATGTTGGACAATATCGAACAGTACAAGAGACAACAACTGGAGAAACTACGTGAAAACTATGCCATTCAAGTTAGTATCGTTTAATTAACTGTTTTGTGATACTGCGTTGTCTCATTGTCTGTCAAGTGTTGCAATAGTGCGACGACGTCAATATTTGGAAACTATGAAACTGAAATAAATAGAAATTACGTCAATCACTTTTTTCTAATTATGTTCTCTTGTTGAGCGCTATTTTCCTGCATTATTACGTATAATAATGTTAAATTATTTTAGGTTCATCGGATTAAGGACAACTGTACACAGCAAATGGAATGGATACAAAACAGTTACTCGACACAAGCTACACATCTACGCAACATTAGAGACATTGGTACAAACCACTTGACCGCAATGAAAGATCAGTATTATGACCAGGTTTGTATTTTTCCGTTATATTCTCATATTAAATTACAGACTAATTAAATACAGACGGTTACTTTATATATTCATGGAATTCAAATGTAACGCAAAAACGTCCAATGAACATCGTACGCGTTCACGAGCTATTAATTTGATATGCCTTTTGACTTATCGCGATAGTTCTTCCATAACAATGAACTGTTTCGTTCCTCATTAGAAAAAATCCTTAAGCGAGATATAGTTTTATTTTGTTATAAGAATACACTGTAGTTAGCACCTCAAAAATATATTAAAGCGCGTTTTCAGTTTAATTTATTTTTACCACTTGTTTGTACAGGTGAAACGCGTCCGAGAATACTCCACGTCTCAGTTGAATTGGGTGCGAGAAAACTACGTATTCCAGAGAAATAAAATACGTAAATTTAGCGCTCATCAAATTCTACGGTTGCGCGAATCGTACAAGTACCAGCAGCAGACCTTGAACAAGGTGCTGGAGAACTTGCCGAGTCTATACTTCGAGAACTGTCGCAGCGGGTCGTGTGGACGAAGCGACTCGATGGCTTTCGACCCGGACGTCGAAGTGATCGACATGTATCTCAAAACGAAGATCGAGAAACTGTCCACACTCCCTAACCCGTTAGCGGACGACGAGAGCAAGATGTCTATATATTACACCCCAACGGAGAGGTCGGTCAACTCAAGACGGAACTCTCCCGTGAATATCCCCGAAGGTATTCACATAAACATGATCGAACATGGACCGCCTCCGCGGTTACTCGCCATGATCAGACCGCTGCAGCCGGCGCCACCGCCTACGATGGAATCTCCCACGCCGCCCGGGAGTCCCACCCCTACGACCTCCAAGGCCGGAATGCCCAGGCAAAAATATAGAGGGGAAGAGCCGAAACCATCTAGCGAGCCGCTTCTGAGGCGCGACCGGGAGTTTTTCCTCGAGGAGAGGATTGGGCGTCGACGTGCGCTTCCAGCGAGCGCCAGTTCTCCCGAGCTGTGCGGCGAGACGAGCGCGGGCGGGGCGGGCGGCGCGGGCGACGAGCGCGAGGAGCGGCGGCGGGAGGCGCGCGTGCTGCTGGCCGTGGAGCTGACCAAGCCGGAGTGCCAGGTGCGGCACGCGGCCGGCCAGCTGGTGTGCGGCGAGTGCGCGCGCCTGTGCGAGAACACGCCCTTGTAGTACAGGCTTTTGACGCGCGTATTCAAGATCTACGCGTTGAGCGACCGCGACCGACGGCCGCGCGACATTCGACTCTGTGATTTGGGCGCCTCGCCATCCTACGTGTGATCCCGAGCGCGGATTACCTCGCCCGAGGCTCCCCGAGACTTTAAAATTGATAGTGAGAACGGGTGTGGACGGACGCTCGTGACGGATCCCGCTTGTACTTCTAAGTAAGCTGTGATAGTCTAGATTTGAATTTACGTACGTACGGTAGCGTTGATTTTAATTTCTCCTAGTGGTAGATTAAGGAGTACGCCCAGGCGGTCCGCGCGGATCGCGTAGTGAATCGATGAGCCGGTTTAATTAAGTGTTCTGTGGGTATTGAAACTTGTAAATATGTCTGTTTGTTTCAATCATTTTTCCATTTTGATGTATTTTTAGGGTTAACTCTTAGAGCGTTATGCATTTTATATTTGTTCAACTTAAACGGTAGATAAAGTGAGGTGTAAGGAAGTTGTTACTGTCTTGTTGTAATTGTTGCGAGGTTATTGTGAATGGTGTATCGTATCTCCGGTAACACGTTGGCACAAACGAATTAGGTCGTTCCGTCTCACTCCACACCACTGTCCTGACTTCTAACACTATTGTACAATGAATAATGTTTTTGTGCATGTAAAAAAATGTAATGAAACTATTTATGTATATCTATATATTTTGTGACGCCGTCGTATCGAAATGAGTCTTGCAGTGATATGCCAAATAACAATCCAGCAATGGTTATACTGTAAACGTTTCTTAAAATAAAATATACAAATATTGTTGAAGATTTTCTAAATATTATAAACAAGAGTAAATAACAAATCATGAAGAATAAATTATTTTTCAATGTAACTGATCTCTTTTATTTACACTGAACAATAATGAACAATGTCTTGTTATCTTAACTCATTACACTTGTTGTCGCTTAGTACACAATGTGACCGTAGCGAAGGTAATGTTACTAACAATTATATACGAGATAACGTAACTCATGGCTAATACTTTGAAATATATCATGAAAAATAGGTACATTTCAATTTTCAATACTAAATTTCTCTCATAATCCGTTATTTTCTTATAAGTAGGAGTAATTACTTTCTGATATAATATCCTCACTAACACAGTTCCATATAAACACCCGCATAAATGAAACACACAATTTTATCAACACTTTATTAACCCGAGACATCCACAACAATCACATAGACGGAGTTTCATATTACCATTTCATATTACAATACCGTTTTCTACTTATGTACGAGGGATTTAAATATAATGAAGTACCTAACATTGGAAATTATTTAAAATATTTAAAATCGGAATTATAGATGTTAAAAATTAATAAATTTTAAATAAAAATATTGTTGGAATAAAATATGCGTATCCTTATTGATATCTCGACGAATAAAATTTATCTTTCTAAAGATTCTGTATTATGTATGTATATTAATTTCACTTATAGATTTTACTAGCGTATTTTACTATACTTTCGAAAATACTTTATTTATAAAGCATTAGAATGTACAACGATTTGAAATAAAATATACAATGTTTATTACATAACAGATATCGAAATAATATTATTTAAATTGACTTGAAAAAATGCATAATTAAATGATATTTATCTACATATATTTGATACAAATTATACATATAAATATATATATTATAAATTTAAAAACAGTTTAGACCTAAATAGAATATATTTGTTTCGGAAATATTTAGAATCACTATCGCATCAGCTACTCATATTTTCATTCTATTTGATATAATTTTTGAACAGCTATTCTGTTTTGACTTTTTCATTAAATAAAATTAAATAACATAATAATTGTACCATTCACAAAACTATCAAAATAATCACTACATAGTATAAAACAAAGTCGCTTCCCGCTGTCTGTCCCTATGTATGCTTAGATCTTTAAAACTATGCTACGGATTTTAATGCATTTTTTTGATAAAGTGATTCAAGAAGAAGGTATAATACATGTTTTATATAGTGGAGAAACACTGATAATTTTTGATTTTTGACTTTTTAGCCGAACGAAGTTCGCCAGGTCAACTAGTTCAATATAAAATGTAACAAGCAAATCCTAATCGTAATTTAGTAAATCCGATGCTCATATTTTTGAGCATCGGATTTACTAAATTTAGAAAGGTACGAAAGTGCGTGGATGATAGTGAGGTAATAGGGTTTCTACTAAGTTCTAGTTCTACACTTAGATCAAACAAACTGAGAGAACATTATCGCATGATAAGGATATGATTATGAAGTTATCAATAACAGTTGATGGAGACACGAGTAATAAATATGTACTAAATGTCATTTCATAATTTTAGAAATTAGAATTTTTAAAACATATTTAATACTTTCTTGATCATTAAATACTAATTTAAAAAAACCTAGTAAGTAGAAATATTGAAGCTATTACGAAGTTATTTAACTACATTAATTACCATCATTAGAATCACTGTTTCTAATCCATTAAGGTTTTGTCCCATTACTCATCAAAATCCATAAATCCTAACTATCAATTTATTAATTTGAAAATAATTACAACTATCGAATTCCACGCCTCTGATATTAAAATAATTTTATTTTTTGTATATATAAATCAGTGCGGTATAAATAAAATCGATTAATACAAAACCTATAAGAAAACCTACTTTAATTATTTCTATTATGGAAGAAAGTTTTTTGACTGCTTTCCATCAGGTGGCCCGTCAGCCTTATAGTTAGGTCTTACTATAAAAAATAAAATAAAAAAACCTTAATT